>CM039590.1:46609925-46640782 GCA_022457205.1 Saccharum spontaneum
TTTTGTATCACCATCCGGATAAGGGAGCACACAGCATAAATTCACTCGTCGGTCTAGGGCCCTCCTAGGTCCGAACACCGGTAGTACCCTAACCAATGTTAGGGTTAGGATTTGAAATTTGGGGGCTTACTTGAATCTGGTAGGCTTAGAAGGGTCGCTGGGGAAAGGCTAACATGACAATGGTGGCAGGCATGTTGATGTATTGATTTATGAAAAAATTATTACTATAACATGAATCAGTCGATGGCCTAAATAATCAAACTATAAACTAAAATCTTGAGCCATATGCTGTCATCCAATCTAATCAAATTAAATATTTCTTCAAGTTAGTTGTTTGTATATACCAATGCAACCCTTGGGTAACATGTGAAAATTGAGAAAGGTCACGGTCATCAACAAATGATGACGATTAACCCTTTAACAACTTTAATACAACTAAATTACATATTTTTATGGATTCTTAGAGAACTATTAACACATGAATATTATGAAAACTAAAGTTGACATATTGAGTAAATGTTTTTGTGCCTTACAACGAAAGAAAAAATATACCAAGATTAGATTTTAATTCAATATGGAATTAATAAGACGTTTTCGTATTATACTAATATTTACTTATATTATGGATGACATGATCGTAATAAAATGAAGTACAACTTTTAAATTTTATAGAAATGATAAAAAGTAAATAGATATGGAACAATATCTCATTGTTCCACTAACGAGCCCGTTCCTATGTGATTGGTTCAACAATCACTTACACATCAAAAGGAGCACCTATATAAATTTAAGCGGTTGCCGCCGCTGCAGCTGTACAACTTTATTTGTCTCCCATAGCAACACACGTGCAAGTTAGCTAGCATATAAAGGGGGGAAAAGAAGAAGAAGCAGCACAAAAAGGGCAATTCTAGGCCCATCATCTCAACGGTCTCGTTGGAGTTCAGACATGTGACTGACGGGTTGAACTGGGCTGGACAGCTTGCACAGGAGTTAGCCTCTGTAGCTCTCATTCGTCAACTGCTCAATGGGCCAGCTCCAACAGTCCATGTTGGAAAAGGATTCTGTTTAGATTTGCCTTTTATCTTCGCAAAAAAAATCCCTAAAATATTGTAATATTCTGCAGAAACAACAAGACTCCACGTACAGAGGCGTAGACTCTGTACTACTCCGTAGCAAGAAGCGCGTGACAACAAAACCAAAGCCTATCTCATCCACTCTTTTCCCACGATGGCAAGTGGCAGCTCCTGATTAGCTCCGCCCATTCCTACGTGGCGCACCCCAGGATTCTTGTGCGATAGGCCACTGGGGCCCACCAGGTGCCACATCAGATGCCAGGCCATCCCGGCAGGACCAACCGGCCAATCCCAGCCCAGCAAAAGATGGCCTGCTATCCAATCGCAACTGTATATAAAAGCAGCTGCTGTCATCTGTTCTGACACAGCCATCACACGCATACACAACACAGAGCTAAGCATCAGACAGAAGAAGCTGTGATCTGATCGACATGGCCGCCGCCACCATGGCTCTCACCTCCCGCGCGTTCGTCGGCAAGCCGGCGACCAGCACCAGGGACGTCTTCGGCGAGGGCCGCATCACCATGCGCAAGACTGCTGCCAAGCCCAAGCCAGCGGCGTCCGGCAGCCCCTGGTACGGGGCCGACCGCGTCCTGTACCTGGGTCCGTTCTCCGGCGAGCCCCCAAGCTACCTGACCGGCGAGTTCCCCGGCGACTACGGCTGGGACACCGCTGGGCTGTCCGCGGACCCCGAGACCTTCGCCAAGAACCGCGAGCTGGAGGTGATCCACTGCCGCTGGGCCATGCTCGGCGCGCTCGGGTGCGTGTTCCCGGAGCTCCTCGCCCGCAACGGCGTCAAGTTTGGCGAGGCCGTGTGGTTCAAGGCCGGGTCACAGATCTTCAGCGAGGGCGGGCTTGACTACCTCGGCAACCCGAGCCTGATCCACGCGCAGAGCATCCTGGCCATCTGGGCGTGCCAGGTGGTGCTCATGGGCGCCGTCGAGGGGTACCGTGTCGCCGGTGGCCCGCTCGGGGAGGTGGTCGACCCGCTGTACCCTGGCGGCAGCTTCGACCCACTCGGGCTCGCCGACGACCCGGAGGCGTTCGCCGAGCTGAAGGTGAAGGAGATCAAGAACGGCCGCCTCGCCATGTTCTCCATGTTCGGCTTCTTCGTGCAGGCCATCGTCACCGGCAAGGGTCCCCTCGAGAACCTCGCCGACCACCTCGCCGACCCTGTCAACAACAACGCCTGGGCCTACGCCACCAACTTCGTCCCCGGCAAGTGAGTGAGGGCATGCTTGCGTGCGTGTACCGTAGACATACGTATTCGTATGTACTGCAGGGTGTACAAGTATGTGAAGGGAGCTTGGGTCAGAGATTGTACCAGTAGTGTATTTGTATGCATGGTCTGGATCTGATTAATAAAATATGCTGTATGTCTGTATTTATGCATACTGTACATGATTGTTCTGACGATCATTCGATCAAATCGGAGTTGTGAATTTGTGATGAAGTGCTGCAGAGTTCAGTGAGCACGTCCTAAATCAAACAACAGGTAACAGACGTTATCTTATCCCTTTCCATGCTATCTAGGTACTACTTTGGTCCCAAGGACCAGAAGAAGTACCGATCTCAAAAGTTAGGCACCAACTGCAACTTTCAGCAAAAAAAATAGGTTGCAAGCGTAACTGATGCTGACAACGACAATTGGAGGCAAATTCACTTGAAGGACCTGTGAAAAAGATCTACATAAATCTGAAAACCCATGCATCCGAAAGACCAAAACTAAATTTATTGTCTGACACTGAACGAGTCTGAGACTGAAATTGTCTCTGCCTGAAGAAGTGAAGAGACTGCATATCCACTTGGGCAGATATGACCACTATAGAAGCCTAACAATCACACTGCCTGACTTGTTGCAACTTGTGGCACTTGGGGAGTTCTTACAATTACATCGATCTCAACAGTCACTTGAATGACAAGAGAAACTTACAACTGCAATCACCTCTCTGCCCATGTGAACGGCACCTGACGATGAAAATGATAGCTAAAAGGAATGACGCCCTGGAGTTTCTTCAGAGGTGGGCATGGTGCCACCAGGCTGCTGCACCCGCTCGCTCTTCGGCTGCATGGATCAAGGGAGATCAGCAATGCCACTTGTGTGGTAGGAGATGTCGAGATGATGAGTCTTGATGTGATGGGTTTGCTTTGCTAACCTTACATTTTGAGTTTGCTACTACATGGTGCAAAGAGAAACCAGGTGGTAACCGTGGAGGGATGGCTCGTTTTTAGCTTCAAGTGAGAAGTATCTTCCCAGTTTCTTAACTGAAAAATTAAATGCCAAAGTTTCTAGCATCAACTTCCAGGTCATTTTACATAGCTGGATGCAGTCAATCATTCAGAAAAAAGGAACAGTTCGTTCTGGACATAGTAGTATTATACATTTTTTTTTTCTTTTATTCCTAACAGAAGTGCTTCCCTGACCGATTTTTTTAAGTGCAAATAAAATGGATCCTGAAGATGCTACCAAAGCTGTGCATAGCTATTATATTGTGTGCTTATAGTATAGCAAAGGCTTACACTTTGGCAACTAGGCAATTTGTTCAGTATACCCATAGTAAAACCTTTTCACGAACAGTGAATTCTAACTTCCATTGGTGAATGATTGAAATAGTAATCACCTTGGTCATATATGAGATCAGAGGCTCTCGGAAGCAAGTCATTCCTTATTAAGACCCCTTCCCTAACCTTGGCATGTGTTTCGGCGTCATGCTGGAACATTGAGACTAGCTGCTGGAGCTCCAATTTTCTCACCTGAACCTGTTGATCGCTGATCGGATTTTGCAGCCCAAAATAGATATTCCCAGCGACGATCAACAGGAGACCTACTAAGAACAGAAGACCAGTGAACAATGCAAAAGCATATTGAGTGTTCTGTGCTCCTGGTATCCCGTCGACATTGATACCGAACAATCCTGTGATGATGGACAGAATGAGGCCACACCCACCGAATATTGTTAGGTTATGTGTAATGCGAAGGCTTTTGTCCTGAAAATACCAAAACGATAGCGTTCAGGTTACATAATCGATATTTCAGTTATCCAGTATCAGTAGGATGTACTAGGCACAGAGAAATTCTTGGGTCCAGAATCCCTTTCCACCACAACAGAAATTGTAGTGTAGCATGTGCTTACGTGCAACCAAGCACGGACAGTGCTCTGCATCACATCCTGAATGGTGAACAGCCGACCGCGGACAGCCTCTTGCTCTTCGATCATTTTCCTTGCATCTTTCTTTATATCCTCAAGCAAGGATTGTGTGGTGCTTCCCCCTAGATACTTTAGGAGTTCAAATATTATCTCCTCTCTAGCATGTAGTGACCATTTCACTCTGATAACCTAGTAATTAAGTATATTGTGAAAGTGTCAAGATTATATATTTATAATTTGGCAATTTGCATGCAGAGTTAGATGTTGTTGTTACAGAGTCGTTTAGTTGTGCTAGTGCTCGTGAAGGGGTTTTCTTGGGTTTTCCTCGCTAAAAACCGTGGGCGGATTTGTTCAGTCGAGCTATTAGTCCAGTTGTTTGTTGTGCTCTGTTGAACCAAGTTGTTTTCGAGCGAATAGTGGAGTTGAGAGGCTAGTTGGTTGGTCGTTGTACTGAAGTTGGGAGGATGGTGCGGGCGCACCCCCTCTAGTTGAGTCATTTTTTTGGCACAGTTTTCACTAAAGAATACTAGGCCAGCATTTATTTTAATTTTAATCCTTCTAATAAAAATTGCAGAAATATTCCTTTTGAATAAAAACATACATACCTCGGTGGCCAACCTTCTAATGTCTTGGTTGAAGATTATACATAGCAGGTTCAGGTCTTCTTCGTTTCGCCTGAGAAGGCCCATATAGAATTATAGGTACAGAGAAAAACCAATTCAGAGAAGTTGAACATGGGAGTGAGTATAACTTACCTGTTTACAAATTTAAGTTCAATTTCATCAGCTGCACCAAATACGTATTTGCGCCATAGTCTACATATGAAAAATAATGCCTCAAACACCAAGTTTAAGTACCAATTATACAAAATTAGAGTTTTATGCATATTAGCATATTGAATAGCACCATCAGATCCACCTGTCATCCCATCGAGCAAGTCGGGAAGCCAAATGTGCTATAACTTCATGAATACTCTTGGGAACTGTGCTTCCACAGGTAGAAAGAAGCTCCTGAACAAAAAATAGAAAAAATATTTGAGAGAAAACACCTCCAATTTGCATCCTTATAAAAAAAACCCTCCAATTTGCACGTCAATCCAATTTCTAACTTTGAAAACTATGAAACGGATAACAGACATCCTTCAAATGTCAAAATTGGAGGTTCTTTTCTAAAAATCTATTTTGATTTCTAAAAATTCATGATTTATTTTAAATAAAAAAATGAAATTAGTTCCGATTTCTTAAAATGTTATAAATTTGTTGGTGCTCTACTTAAGAGTCATTTGGATCTTATTTGTTTTAAATAAATAATGAGCAAGACTACAAGAAATAGAACAATAGAACAGAAAATAAACCACTTCCAAATAACTATACGCAGATCATAAACATGTAGATAACATTTCTAGAAAAATAATTGGTACTAGTTTAATATTTTCCTGATTGAAAATAAATTAATTGTGAATTTTTAGAGATCAAAATAATTTTTTTATGATTTTTTTACGGCAAGATTTTTTTATGATTTTAGGAATGCTAGAAAACAATATATTGAACCAAGTCCTAGGACCGTTTCGACAGTTGGTGGTTGGCCATTACCGGGTTGAAATTCAGATTGAGGTGTAACTTAAGATGTTATTAAAAATGTACTAGGTGAGGAAAAAATGGTCAGGAAACAAAGGTGGTCATTACCTGAACCTCCGTAACTCCTATAACGTTGACGTTTGGTGCTGAGCCTTTAACATGGAGAGCTGTTATCAGGAAATTTTGAGCTTGCCAAGCACGGATCACAATAGGAATGTCGTCTTCATCACGAGTCGGATCGCCTACGGATTGACCTAATAGCTCGAAAAGCAAGCCTCCTGAAACTCTAACAGGGACCTGGAGAAATAACATATACCAATGCCAAAGGAATTAAGGCCTTGTTTAGTTTCGGAAATTTTTTGGGTTTTATTACTGTAGCACTTTCGTTTGTATTTGGCAATTAATATCCAATCATAGACTAATTAGGTTCGAAAGTTTCGTCTCGCGATTTCTCACCCAACTGTGTAATTAGTTTTTTTTTCTATCTACATTTAATACTTCATACATGCGTCCAAAGATTCGATGTGACGGGCAAAACCTAAAATTTTTTGGAACTAAACATGCGTAAAGTAGGATAGGATGATTAGCAGCTTGCAGTCAGGAAAAATGCATGTGGTATGTTCAGAACAGTTGGAAGGCTTCGCAAGCAGCCAATAACTAACAATTCTGAGTATGCAACTCATAACCTAATTCACATATCAAATTATAAAGACAGGTTACACGCATGCACAAACTAAATCCGTACAAAACCCTTTATCTAATTTAAGCTAAACTAAAATAGTGGAATGCAAACAATGTGAAAAGTCCACTGTGTTCTGCCAAAAAAAAATTGCGCTCTTAGTAAGAGTAACTGAAATCACTTAACTAAACTACCTCGTAGAGCAGATGCTTCATCTTCTCACTGATGAGCATGGTCTCATTCCGGAGAGCAACGCAGATTGCCGGGTGCAGCCACCGCGCGCTGGTAGCCAGCCACGCGTCCACGGCCGGGTGCCCCGCTGCGACGTGGCACCACCAGGTCGGACCCGCCGGCCGCTGCCAGTACGGCACGGCGACGTCGGCGACGGTGATGTCGCTGTCGCCGCAGCAGTGCTGGCCGTCGGCATCGCAGGCGTCCGTGAGGCTGATCCCCTGCCCGTCGTCCCCGTCGACCATCTCCACCAGCTCGGTGATCCTCGCCCACCCGATGGGAGACCAGTAGCTCTCGGCCGGCGCCGCCCTCCCGTGCCTGCACGCTGGTCTCGGCTCGTCGCCGTCGGTGGAAGAACCTGACGATTACAAAAATACTATTACTACGGATCAAGAAACTTGTTATATATGCGACGACGACACGATCACGAAGAGGAGACAAGCAGTATATCTGTACCGGAATCCGGGATGACCGGAAGGTCCTTGGATTGCGAGGAGTTGCTCCGGGAGAGGTCGTGCGGGCTGGCGAAGCCGTGGCCGCGATGGCGAACGAACTCGAAGGCGCAGACGAGGCCGCCGGTCCACAGGTCGGACCACGGCGCCGTGGCCTCCTTGCCTCCAAAGCTGTCCTTGAGTTGCTGCACGTCGTTGATCGCCGGCGGCCGGCACCTACTGCCGCTGTACCACCCATGCTTGCCGTCCATCCCGTCGCGTCCCCCAGAATCCCGGAGGAAAACGGCGCGTGTCGAGTTCGCGAATCAAGGACCGACGACCGATGAATCTTTTACGATATCAACTGCATGCCGCGCGCATCACATGACGTTCTTTAAATGGCGGCAGCCGCCTGCGTACGTTTTCGGCGGTGATGGCGCATGGGACGGTCCGGTGTCGATCGCGCGGCTCGACACGGTGGGGGGGGGGGGGGGGGGGGGGGGGCTGGGGGCAGTGTCGTCGTCACGCGTCGGCGTCGAGGAGGTTGCAGTGCCACTATAGACACGGCGGTGCGTTTTGGAAGAAGCGGTCGGATGTGGAAGAGCTTGCTTCACCAAAACAGCATCGGTCTCTAGCGGCCTGTTCGGCCTGTTTGGTTTGGGAACACCGTAGCATTTTCGTCTTATTTGACAAAAAATTTCTAATTTTTGACTAATTAGGATTAATAGATTCGTCTCGTAAATTACTCATAATTTGTGCCGACATGCATGTAATTAGTTTACATTTAGTACTCCGTACATTTGCCGCAACATTGATGTGACGGGAGTTAAACTTTAACGTGTGCAAACCAAACATGGCCTAATATAAGGTTGGCAATCCCATGATTAATTAGTGACCGCTTGCAGTCCATTCATACAAGTGATGACTTCAGCCTGAAAAGCATTAAGAAGGAAATCCACTCTTCCACATCCCGCTTTCACCACATCACCATCGGAGTATTTGATGACATATCCCCATATCCATCAGCTCGAGAAACCGGAGAAAAGGAAGCATCGCAGTTAACTTTCAGTTTACCAGCTGGAGGCTTTGCCCAACGTCCTTTCACCTTTTGTTTTGGAGCACTCCCTTCCCTTGTCCACCGGACTGACAACTGCGCATCTTTGCTTCCTGTCCGTTCTAATATTATTGGAAAAAGTCTATATCACACCCTGATCTTTACCTACGTGTCTACTTTACCCCCTAATCTATAAAACCGTGTATTCAACACCCTCAACTATCCTAAACCAGGCATTTAACCCCTTAGAGTGGTTTTGTCTCCTGGTTTTGCCAACGTGGCGGTCCAAGCTAGCTCTCATTGACATGTTGGCGCTCAGGCCCATGCGTCATAGAAAGGGGAGCCCGAGCTCACGGTACACGTAGTCACGTACGCTCACCTGCCGGAGCTGAAAGGCACTCGAAGCGCTGGCCCCTGAAGTCGACGGCGGCGGCGGCGCTGCCTAGGAACCTCTCTGGCACCAATTTCTCGGTGCGTTTCCGCGGCACAGGCCTCCAGACTTGTCTTTCTTCTTTCGCTGTACTTCTTCTTCCTCCGGCTTGCTGCTGTTTACACATTCCATCGCCGTGGTTGTGGAACTTGTGGTGTCCGTGCCGTGCCTCCCGCGAACAGCAGCACCCGTCCATGCGCGCCAGGGACGCTAGCGCGCCCAGGAGGTGGCCAGGTGCAGGTGGCCCAGCAGCGCGCTTGGAGACCCCGCGGCGACGGCAGCGTCGGGCCGTCGCGGCGCGGCGTGGGAGCAGCCACGCTAGCGGGCTTCTTGCTGCAGGGAACGAGGAGGAGGCAGAAGAGCGTTGCGGCGACGAGGACCATGAGCTAGCCAGAGAGCCATGTTAGAGCTGCCCGACTGTGCATGCACGGAGTCAAGTTACGATGGCAACATATTTGTACATGGAGCCCTTGGGCCATCCATCCGCGGCGATGCCGACGATGAGCGAGACGGACGCGCACGCGGCAAGGATCAAGAAGCCACGGGACTCCGCCTCCCCGATCTATTTGACGCCAAAAATCATCTCGCCAGGTCGCTAGCTTGTCCGCGGACATGGCGAGGCCGTCAGACTCCGAAGTGGATAGCTTGGACGCGAGGCCCTGGACGCCCCCATGAGATTTCAGCTTCTTCACGTCATGGCCCTCGACAATCGAGCTCAGCCCCTCGTCGCAGATGCCAAAACCAGCGGCCCTATGGTGCTGCCATGAGCGGGCCACCGTCATCGCCGGCTCGCCGGAGCTGCGGGCGTTCGTGTACTGTGGCGCCAATCGTCCCGCCGTCATCGCTTCTTACCGTGCACGTGCACGCCGCCTCCCGACCCGTGTAAGATGTTCTGGGCCCTCGACTTCTGCGGCGTGGAACGCGGCGCCGAGCTGTTGGGTCTCACGGACTCACGGAGCTCTTTGCCGGCGTGGAGCGGCTGCAACTCACGTCCGCCCGGCTTGGAAAGTTGGAAGCTGCTTCTCGTCAGCCATGGAGGAGCCTTCCCGATGCTTGCCGATGCTCCACAACCTTGAGATAACCGGGATGCTCCCCCAACGACGCGCGCCGAGCTCCGAGCCCCGAGGAGGCGAGGACCACCACCTGCCGCAGCCGCCCAGCGTGCGGCGACCCTGGCCACAGCCGCCCCAGACCGCAGGCTTGGTCGGGCCTCCGGCCATGGTGCACAGCGCGTACGAAGGCTTCCTCTGGGGCTCCGAGCCTCCGACTGCTCCCTGCGCATCTACTCCGCTCCTTCCCCCTCCTGCGACGGCAGCAGAGATCCGGTGGGATGGGCCCTATGCCTCGCCGCTGGTGGGATGGGTTGCCCGCGCCTCGCCGCCGGCACGCCGGAACAGAGCCTCGCCGCCGCCCCCGCTCTTGCGCCGCGCGTGCTCGCGCGAGCCAGGAAGCCGCCGCCGGGTCAAGGCAGGCGAACGGAGGAGTAACGGACTGACAGCTCGGCCCCACTGCCGGCGGCTCTTTCATTGCATGGTTGGAGTGCCAAGTAGCAAAACCAAGTGCCAAAACCACTCCAGGGGGTGAATTAAACAGTTTAGAAAACTTTAATGTGTTTGTTAGACGGTTTTAAAGTTGAGAGAGTGAATAGCCCCAGTACGAGGCGAGAGGGTTATGTCGACTTTTTTTAATATTATTTCTTTCCGCCCACCACATCTAAAGTGACACCAGCATTGTTATACTCTTCTCTGATTTAATCGACAGCATGTACGTACCTGATAACTTCTCTCGCTGAGTTCATACCTGCCAATACCTCACGCGTTCCCCTTCCAGGTTGAGCAGACCCCACATCTCCTTGATGGCTTTGCATTTAAAAAACACAAGTGTCCGTCTTCATCATATCTGCCAGAGACTGGACAAGTGGGATCAATTTTCACCTTCCTTTGCACCAAGTTCTTTCTCAGGGGATGGCTATTTATCCCTTAAAAAAAGAAATGGCTATTTTTAAAGCAAAACTCCAGAGAAAATGCTTGATTTTATTTGGGCATTCCAGATTCCATAGTTCTGTCTAGAACTTGTCTTCATTTGTGCCTTCACTACTCTGTCCGCTGCACCTCATTCTTTCCCATCTAATTTTAGCCGACAAACTTTACAAGAGCATCTCTTGCGGCCCTCCAATCCTACTTGCCATCTCATAAAACTGTCATATTAGGAAAGATGAGACAAATTTCTTGCTCCAACATCTCCCCAATATAGTCTCTCTCCTTTTTTTTTTTGGCCACCAAAGAAACAACCCATCTCCCCTCAAACGAAGGGTCCCCAATAAGTTGGGCCCTACAATAACCATCACTTTTTTGCTCACTGCCCACGCCGGAGCTCACCGTGTGCCATGGCTGGACCGACGCTCTAGCTCGAGGATGATTTGCATGGGTGGGCGGCGCTCTAGCTCGAGGAAGAGGCTCCATGGCCGATCTATGCCGATGACGCTCTAGCTCGAGGAGTGCGGCCGATCTGTGCGACCTGGGCGGAGGACGCCGGAGACCTAGGTTGGAGACGTCGCCACCCGCTTGCGTGGCAGTGGGAGGAGGCGCTGCGTGGTGGCCTTCAAGCTCCGCGCTGGGGAGCGGCCGAGCGGTGGGCGGCGTTGTGCGGTAGTGGCGGTGTTGATGTGTCCAGATGCGGTGTGGGAGAGATCCCGTGACGGCGCCGGCCCATCATCCATCGGCGGCTGGGCTTGGGCAAGCTGCGGGCGGCGCGGTGGGGAGCTGTGGGTGGCGCTGCGGACTTTCTTCCGCGGCGTGGTTCAGCGGCGGCGCATATCACGGTCCCGATGTGGGAGAGGATGAACGAGGGAGAGAAAATAAAAAGGGAAAAAAGAAAATAAATAAACTGATAGATGGGTCCCACATTTTTGGGGAGATTATTGGTGGTCTGCTGCAGTATCTCCCCAATAATCAGAAAAGAGATATTGGGTAGCCTCATTAGCAATATATTGGCAGAATAGCCATTTTGGTCTCTCAACTATTACCCGAGGCTCAGTTTGGTTCCTGAACTTTCAAAACGGTCATTTTAGTTCTCAAACTCTACTTTTAGGCTTAATTTTATCCTAAAACTACGAAGATGATCGTTTTAGTCCTCAAATTTTGCATTTTAGGTTCAATTTCATTTATAAACCATCAAAGTGTATTTTATTTTTTAAACTTTTTATTTTTAGTGTTACCTTATAATGGTATGAGATGATATTTATCTAAAAACTCTTTCGCGGCCAATAATAATTCTAAGATGTTATTTTTAGTGTTACCTTATAATGGTATCATTTTATATATATCTGTCTAAATGATATTTGTGGGTGCAATTATAGTTGCATCGAACACTATTTATTCTTTAAGAATACATGGATATATTGAAACAATAGCAGATCTATAATTTTGATAATTTGTGGATGAAAGTGTGCCTAAAATATAACATTTTCTTTTTGAATAGACAAAATTGAGTTCAAAATAAAAAGTTAAATGCACTTTGATAGTTTATGGATGAAATTGATCCCAAAATGCAAAATTTGAGAACTGAAACGATCATCTCATAGTTGTAGGATGAAACTGAGCCTAAAACTAAAGTTTGAAGATCTAAACGGCTGTTTTAAAAGTTTAGGGATGAAATTGAGCCTCGAGTAATAGTTGAGAGACCAAAATGACTATTGTGCAATATATTGGGAGAGTTGTATTGAAAACTACCGGAGATGCTCTAAGCACTACAAACGTTGAATAGACCCCTCAGATCAAAGTGCCATGCTAGCTTGTTTGGCCGATCTTCGTGCACAGGTAAGCACTCCTAGAGTTTCTCTTACAAAGGCGGATGTCAACGACCTGCCTCTAAAAATTATCGATTAACAGGGGTAGTCGTCTTAAGTATGTAAATCGATCTTTAGAGGCGGAATTTTTCCATATGAGCTCAGTTGAAGACAACATTTATATCAAAATTGTAGCATTGACATGATCTAGAATTTTATAATTGATAAGTTTTTTTATTTGAAATTGTTTAGAGTCCCAAAATATTATTTTAAATTCATGGATTTTAAATTAAAAAATTTAAAAATTTCAGACAATCTATAATGTTGACATGGTCTTTATCAAAGTTGTAGTTCTTAATACTATCTACAACTTTGTAGTATAATAAAAGGTTTTCATTTGAAATCATTTAGAGTCCCAAGTATGAGTTATAAGTTCATAGATTTTGAAATTTAAAATTTAGAATTTATAAATGACCTTAAATGTTCACATAGTCAATACCAAAGTTGTAGTTGCTGACCTTATTTACATTTTTTCTGCTGATAAATTTTTAATTTGAAGTTGTTTAGTGTCTCAAATATTTATTTAAAATCATATATTTTGAGATTGAATTTTTAAAAATTTTCAAATAATCTTGGAAGTTGTAGTGCTTGAAAAGATTTAAAACTTTATAGTTCAAACTTATTTGAGTTCATTTATTAGTCAAGATATTCAATATAAGATTACAAAATACTTCTAGAAAGAATCTTATCACAAGTGATTGTGTGGTGCTGGTAAGGACGTGTTAGTGCAAAGTTATATGTCGCTGGTTTTAATTCTGGAAAGGACATAATTTTTGTATTTTCTAGAAACCATTAATCGTTCGTTTATCAATTTTTATAGGCATGTATTCCAGCCGCCTCTGTAAATGGCAATTAACAATGATGTTTGGTCCTGCCTGGCTCCGTAAATATTTTATGTACTATAGCAGTTCTCCAAAATTCAAAATACAAATTAGTCAAATTCCATACTTTTGAATTTTAGAATTCTTCTAGATGATATACGTTCGTGTAAAGATTGTGCCACACTAAGTGCTAAAGCGCACATATAACAACACTTCGTAGGTGCTGCATGCGAAGCCCACTCTAGCCTACTTCTCAACCTGGCTAGGCTGAGTATGTCAGATTTGACCTGAGAAATAAAACTATCACACTTATATGATGAAGAATGGCTATATTTACAAGTAAACTAACAAAGAATAATTATCCCACCTACGTGAAGAAGAATAGCTAATAGCTAATTTTCAGGGAAACTAGCAGGGATCGTCGATTCCTCTTTTTTCTCTCACGCCATCCACCTACTTCCTCTTTCTCAAGCAAGAAAAAACCAGCGTCCAGTCCTCCAAATTCAAGCAGTCTGCAGGTAAATTACGTTCCTAAACTTGTTGGAGCTGACACAAACAGCAAACCTGTCTTTAGGAACGTAATTCCGATATATGAACAATAAACATGCGAAGTTACAACAAGTGCAGTTACAGAAAACTCAAAAGTTCATTCTTAACAAGGAACAAAGCAGAGCAAGTTTATTTATTCAGCATTAAGTGTAGAGTCAAATGGAATCCTCCGACGAACAACAGTAAACAGAGGATTATTATAGATATAATGAGAACTGCGAAAAAGCTCTGCCTGGTTCTTAAGGGTCCACCACTAATTGACCGAAGTTGGTTTATAGTCGATCACGATGACCTTGTCCAACACAGGCAAGAACACATTTGCGAATTCAACATGTGCAGGGTGCTCAATGTACTCCTTGATTCCTTCCGTGCTTTCAAATGTGGACTCAAAGACGTGCGTGAACCCTTGATGCAGGTTTTCTATGCTCACATCAGTTCCCCTACAAATTAAAGAGCACATGAGGAATCTAATAGTTTGAAACAACACGGTAACCTTGCATCAAAGAAATGAGAGAACTACTAAGACCTTTTGACTGTCCCACATGATCGCTTGGATGCGCTCAAAATTGCTAGGATGTGACAAATGGACACACTGGTGATTGCTAAGATTTGACAAAACGATATGCTCGAGAACATACAGTTTTGTAAAAGAACCAGGTAGAAGTGATTCTAGTGAAGTTACCAAAGAATGTTTGGATGATCTGTTCATTGTATTTGTTTGATGATATATAAAGCATTTGAGTTCCATGTACACATTTTATCACAAACAAGATGTCGCAAGTCTGGAGCATCTGAAGCCAAATATCTACAACAAGACAGCATAATCCATGTTGCAAGAATTGTAAAGTGAAATGCTCATAATTGGCATGATGGGATAATGTCTTCAGAGAAAACAGTTAGCATGGTTATTTAATTTAATCAAGTGAGCTGGAAAACGATCAAGGTTAAAAGGCAAACAAATTATGAACTATTTGTGTGTATGCCTCATATTTTGGAGCAAGAATTGTATGCCTTATATTGTGTTGACAATACAATATCTACAGTACAACCTCATGGATGGTGGAACCAAATTACTCCATCTAAGAAAATCACAATGCACAGTTTTCCTAAGGTTTGGAATTCGCTTCGTTGAAAAGTCATGGCTCAAAGTATTGTTCACTGATTTGTTATTTGAGAAAATACTGTTCCTTCGCTGAAACAGTACGGCTCGTAAGACAAGCGAACAAGGCTATAACAACACTGGGAATGCTTTGGTCATTGTCTTGTACTAGGATTCTTTCGGTGCCCTGACTTCCCTAGGATTCTCAGCATACAAGCAACACAAAATAAATAGAGGGTGTAGGTACCTAGTGCAGTTTTGACTATATTACTTGCAAGAAAACGGCACTGGATCTCTGGATCCAAGAGAGCAAAAGCAAAACCACACGGCTAACAATCAAGAATTCACAATTAGTGATGGCGCACGGGGAGAGTCGCAAACAAAAACTGAACTAAACCGGGCACTTAATTCGTCGAGCACCTGAGGTGCGCCAGGCTCCTGGTGGGTGAGCCGCACAGTAAGAGGCAGGGAGGCATACGCACCAGCCGGCATGGAATCGAGACGTATCAAGGACTAGCAGTGGAGAGGGCGTTACCATTGGAAGGCCTTCATGGAGGGGACGGCGGCGACAAGCGCGGCGTATCCGCGGATGAGCTCGTCCAGGCGCTCCTGCGTCACGTCCTCCTTGAAGCGTGCCAGCAGGATGTGCTTCACCACGCCGCCGCTGGCCATCGTTCCGGGCTTTCCTCTCTCCACTTCTTGGTAGTGGACTAGTGGTAGGTGCGGCTGCTTCTTGGTTTGCTTCTGGGCGACGGGTGAGATTTGAGAATTGCGCGAACCGAGAAATTATTAGGTGAGATAAGGAGGATCGTGGCTTGTGGGCACGCACTCGCGACTGGATCAGGCCAAGCGTAAACAAACACGATGATGGTACTGCGGATCACGAGGTGGATGCTTCGATCTCAGATTCCCAGAATCACCGTGAGTTGACCTGGGCCTCGTTTAGATGGGTGAATTGGGGAGAAAAATACTGTATCAGAATTCCTGTAGCATTTCGTTTGTATTTGGTAAAAATTATCCAAATTTTGACTAATTAGGCTTAAAATGTTCGTATCGCAAAGTACAACAAAACTGTGTAATTAGTTTTTGATTTCATCAACATTTAGTACTTCATGCATTTGCCGACATTTTGATGTGACGGGGAATCTTCTTTTTGCATAGTGGAATTTGGGGAGAGAATAGGGGAACTAAACAAGGCCCTGGAGCAAGAGCACCAGATCATGTGTCTCGGATCAGGTGGTTGGTAGTATACTAGGGGCCGGTTTAGTTACGAAAATATTGGTAAAATGACACTCTAGCATTTTTCGTTGTTATTCGACAAATAGTGTTCAATTATGGTCTAATTAGGCTTAAAAAATTCATTTCGTCCATTTCGTCTAAACTGTGTAATTAGTTTTATTTTTTATCTATATTTAATGCTTCATGCATGCATCCAAAAATTCGATGTGATGGAGAATCTTGAAAATTTTGGCAAAATGAAGTGGAACTAAGGCCTTGTTTAGATGCATCCTAAAAGTTAGAATTTTTTCACTCTCTCTCCATCACATCAATCTTTAGACCCATGTATGAAGTAGTAAATATAGAAAAAAAAAATAACTAATTACACAGTTTAGTTGGAAATCACGAGATGAATCTTTTAAACTTGGTCCACGGTTAGACAATATTTGCCAAATAAAACGAAAATGGTACTATTCATCGAGTTCATTTCTTTTGCAATCTAAACGAGGCCTAAAAGGGGCCTAGTATGGAAACCAGCTCGAATGGAACAGTGACTGAAAATGAAAAATAAAACGGCCAATTCAGACAAAAGTGAGTTTGAAAAGGACTGTTTGGATGGTGGTAACACTGCAAGTATTTCAGACTATGAGTATTGCAATGTGGGTTCGAACTTTGTAGACCAAGTCGCGTCCCTAGAGCTGGAGGAGGACGTGTTTTGTTTGTGGCACCAAGTGCTCCAGAATCATCCGATCCTATGGCCGATTCTAAGAATGTTGTTTGGTTTGTGACGTGGAGTCGCACAGTTCGTCATTGGATGATTCTGCATAGTGTTAATTAAAGGCAATCATGGTGGACCAGGCCATTCCAAAAAAAAGTGTCGGATGAGCACATTCTAGAGCGGTCATGCCGGACTGGACAAACCTCACGTTCCGATTAACCCAAACAGGTCCTGAGATGTATTGGCTCATGTTATATGATTGTCTAGGACCGAACAATCCAACTTATAATAGAGTAGTGTGCATATTTATTATTGTAAGATTAGTTATTATTATTTAAGTTTAATAAGATATATAATTACTCAACTATTCCCATGTTTTGAAATTGTGGCCAATAAAAATTGTTTCACCAATGAAACAAAAATAAAAATAAAAATAAAAATAAAAGAGGAACAGGACAAGGAAGAAACGAAAAAAAAAACATGGACCATAAAAAAAACGGGACACGTAAGTGTTGTAAATCAAAGTCCAAAAGAGATATGAACAGACTTTGAAATGGTGTCCATAATTTATTGAGAGGAAATTCGGCCAAGGAGGAGTGCTGTAAATCAAAGTCTAAATGAGATATGAATAGACTTTGAAATTGTCGCCAGAATTTATTGAGAGGAAGGAGAAAGCATTTCACACACTGAAAATAGTTAGGGTTTTTATCCAATATATAGGAGGTCCTTTTCTCGGCTGTAACTCAATGAGATGAAAGTAAAATACAGAAAGTGACTCCACTCTTCCTCCCAACTCTGTGTCTCTCTTGTGTCTGTGTGCAGTCCAACGAAAGCGATTTCTAACAGGAAGAAACCGAAAAAAAACACGGACAACGACGTTAAATTTTTAATGTTATAAGGGAAAGATCAGCTAGGATTCTCGAGCGGTAGGATATCCGTGTCATCCGATAACCCATGATCCTGCGTGGTTCGTCTGATGCGTATTGACTGCGAATCGTGATTCGTGAGGAAACTCGCTCGTCCGGCGCAGGGCCGCGGGCCACCGGCGACGACGGCGTAGGCAACTGGCGTGGGCCGTGGGCGCATCGGCTTAGCAGACCACTTCCTTCCTCTTTTTAAAGCAAAAAGTTCACGTTATCTCCCTCAACTTTCGCAAAAGTCCACTTTTCCTCCTCAAATTCCAAAAGTAAACAAAAACACGTTTCTCAATTTTTAAAACCGTTCATCTTATCTCCTTGTCTCTTTTATAAGCGGTTTTGAAGGTGGTTTTGTTTTTTTATTTATTTTGGCTGAATCTTTGAAAAATCATAGTAAATCATAGAAAAATCATAAAATAAAAAATCTAATTTTTTTGACTCCACATAAGTAGATCTACATAGTGAATATATAATATGGTATACTTTAGTACAAAGTTTTTGCTGTGACTTTAGATCTATAATTTTCTGTAATTAAGTGGAATAATTAATAGGTGCAATTTCTATAGTCCAATTATGCTGAATTTTTTATGGTAAACTAATTATTATATGTTTAAACCGTAGTAAAAATTTCAGACTCATTGGATCATGTATAATTTAGTTATAAATTTTATTTTTATGCTTGTTAAATATATATAAATCTATAGTATACGTGATGAATGAGTACGTGAGCTCGGTATAGGCAGCAGATTGATGCCGTTTGGTGCTGCTGCACAGGGCTGGGTCTGGCCGCAGTGACGGAGGCGGTGGTGTCCAGCGCATCTACGACGGAGGCAGTGGCGACCGAGGCATTGCTTGCCGCCGCGCCGCTACTGCTCCTGTATCCGTCAGCGAGTCCATGCAGCAACGCTGGGTACTCCATCCTCACCTCGAGACCACGAGACGATGCCGGAGAGCGAGATGTAGCTCTAGCCACAGCCCACAGCCTCTGTGCCGTCAATCAACGTTTGCGATTACCTTATCTGGCGTTGCCTCCACCACTGCCTGCAATGTGTTCGACGAAATGCCCCGTTTGCTCTAATTTTGTGTTAAAAGGTTTACATGCTAAACATTGATGCACGTGATATATTTTGCAAAGTTCTCTATGCAAGTTACATGATTCTTTGGAGCGAAATCTGCAAGTTTCACAAGTTTGATTTCCTGAAAATTGGTTATTGTGTGAGTTGATTTGGATTAGCAATGGTTTCAATTCCCGAAGACAGGATATTGATTTAGCCCGCCAAAGCCACGAAGACAATTAGTGTTGTATCACACATATTCAGTGCCCCTTTTTAACCATCGGATATACCATGGTGTTTTGGGTAAGCATTGTACACGGCCAGATGTTGAAACTAATATGAATTGCTCACATCTCAGTATTGAATGTATAATGCAAATGTACAGATCAGAGGAGACATGCTCATATACTTCAGTGCCCCTTTTCAGCCATCAGATATGCCATGATGTTTTTGGTAAGCACTGTATGCAACCAGATGTTGTAGCTAATATGAAATGTTCACATCTTATTATTGACTGTATGCAAATTTACAGCTCAAAGGAGACGCCTGGTGGAGCTTATGAAGCATATTATCATTGTTACTTGAACAGGAGTCTATACCACTAGATGTAGGAGTAGTGCTGTTGGTGTTGCTTATACAATCCAGAAAGACCCAGTTACAAATATTTTATCTTTCATTTCAGGATGGAGCAATGGTAAGACAGACCTTATGGTTTCTGTACCTCAAACTACAAATGCACTCCAATGATTTCCTATATATCCAATTATCAGACCTTGTTTATGCTCATCTAAAATTGATTTTGTTTTGCCATTGCAGTGAGGTTTACATCAAGGAATTCTCAAAGGTGACTCCATTCACCATTGTGCAGCTTGAGAAAATACTGGATATGTAACTCATAATGCACTTGTTTATACATGTGAACAATCTGGTTTTATGTTTCAATCTATTCCAGTGTCCAACAAACCAACAATAGGGCCACACTGCTCCTCAATCCGTATCAACAGCTGCATTCGTTTACAATTTACAAATACAATGGGTTGGGCAGCTGGCCTGCTCAACGGAGGGCGCTGCAAAGCCTCTCCTGTCTTTCTAGTAGATTAGTTAATTCAAAGACATGAACATGCCAAAGGTGAAGCCATATACCACTCTCGCAGACCATTTCTAATTTATATAAACACACTTATTTTTTTTGAACAATAGATGTAGATTACATTATTTAAAATCACAACATTAAGTAAGGAGCAACGTGATGAGTAGTTGATTCTGATAAGCTGATATCAGCTCCTGGTATCCATTTTTCTTGACAGAGAAGCCGAGCCAACAGCTGCTTGCACGTAAACCCAGTCATACAATTTATCATAGAATGTGAAGCAAACAATTCTCCATTTGGTCTTGAACAAGAGGATGCAGAATACTGTCCAGAGCCCTATCACAAATCCGGACCTCATGCTGAGGAGAAGGAAAGCATTATCGCTTCCATCCTTTTGATCTTCTGGAGCAGCAGGGATCAAGCTAGTTTCAAGACATTTCTTTGTGAGAGGAGGACCGCAGAGACCTGGGTTTCCGACATAGATTGATGCCTGATCATCGAGGACTTGCAGTTGATTTCCAGATGGTATCTTTCCTGATAGATTGTTATATGACAGGTTCAAGTGGCTCAAATACATGAGAGCTGATAAGCTTGTGGGGATTTCACCGGAAAGCTCATTGTGTGATAGGTCGAGGGACTCTACTTGTGCCAAGTCACCGATTTTTCTAGGAATTTCTCCACTTAAAGCATTCCATGACAAGTTGAAGTTATTCAGTGCAACAAGAGTGCAGATCTCTTCAGGTACCTCTCCAGTAAGATTGTTACAAGATAAATCCAGATTCACCATATAAATTGTAGCGACTGCAATTTGCACAATGAAGATGGGACAGTGCCAGAAATGGAGTTGTTATATAGAAAAAAATTGTGCAAGCTTGGGGGCTCCAAAATCTAGTGGCAGTGGACCATATAAATTGTTCCTACTAAGATCCAAGTCGGTTAGATTAATAGGAAGCTTAGGTATTGGACCAGTGAACTGGTTAGAACTTAGATCCATTGCAGACACTCTCATAAGTTCCATTTTAGGTGATAGGAAACCACTAATTTTATTATTTCTCATATTCAGAAAGTAAACCGAGGAAGCCGTTGTCCAGAACCAATCTGGAGCCATGTCAGATATGCTTGTGTTTGAGATATCGAGATTGTACACATTTGTTTGCCATTTAAGCCAAATTGGAAATTTAGGCCCCAGACATGACCAAAGTTCAAGGTGTGTAAGATTAAAGGGAGGAACCCAAGTCGAGTTCACTCTGATGGCTATGGAGTTGTCGGACAGAAACAACTGCTCCAAGTTTACAAGGCCTGACAAATGCCCTTCATGCAAGTCACCGTCTAGGTTGTTGGAGCTTAGGTCCAACTCTGTCAGATTTGTGAGCTTTCCAACCCATAGTGGCACAGGACCAGTGAGCTTGTTACCACCGAGATCAAGCCATGTCAAATTTCTGAAGGGTTCTAATTTGGCTGGCAGGTTTCCTGTCAGATTGCTCATGGGTAGAAACAACGTTTTCAGTTTATTCCATGAACAACTAGGTAAATGTTTGAAGAATTCTGCTATACTCCCATTGATGTTGTTCTCAAACAACCATAACTCTTCCAGACTACAAAGATTTTTCAAGTTTGAAGGTATCATGCCTACAAGGTCATTTTCTGATACATGAAGTCGCACCATGGAGGTCACAACAACAACAACAACAACAACAACATAGCCTTTTGTCCCAAGCAAGTTGGGGTAGGCTAGAGATGAAACCCAAAAAAGACGAGAAACAGGAAGACACATAAAGAGACATAAATGGCACAAAACAAAAAGAGGTCACGGTTCAGGCACGTTGATTGCCAATCTCCAAGCGCTCCTGTCCATAGCTAAATCCTTGGAGATATTCCACTCCTTAAGATCTCTCTTAACGGACTCGTCCCAAGTTAGTTTAGGTCGACCTCTACCGTTCTTTACATTATCGGCCCGCTTTAGAACTCCACTACGCACCGGCGCCTCAGGAGGCCTCCATTGGACATGTCCAAACCATCTCAACCGATGTTGAATCAATTTCTCCTCAATTGGTATCACCCCAACCCTATCCCGAATATCGTCGTTCCGGACTCTATCCCTCCTTGTGTGCCCACAACACCAACGTAACATACGCATCTCTGCTACACTCAATTGCTGGATATGTCGCCTTTTTGTAGACCAACACTCAGCACCGTATAACATCACCGTATATCATGCCTACAAGGTCATTTTCTGATACATGAAGTCGCACCATGGAGGTCATATTCCCTAATTCATACGGAAATGGACCATGCAACTGACTAGATGTGACATCAAGTTGCTTGAAGGCTAGTTAAATACCAAAACCAGTTGGGTGCGATATGCTTGTGGGAAGGGTTACCTGAAATGCTGAGAGATTCAAGAGATGTCAGGTTTGGATCCAAAAGATAATCCGGGCAGGTGCTAAGCTCACAGAGAGAAAGATCAAGACTTACAAGAGAAGGAAGCTTGTTCACCACAGAAACCCAGTTCGTCATGGTACTGAGGTTCACCCAGCTCGTGTCGAGGTGCTCAAGGGAAGATAACCGTGACAGCCAGGTGATATCCGTGGAGTGCGTACCACCAGAACTGGAATCAAGATTCAAGTAACGCAAGTTGGAGAGGTTACCCAGCTGTGGTTGTATCCTTCCAACTAAGCTGGACCCCGATAGGTCGAGCTTAACAACATGACTGGTTGTGTTGCTGCACAGGACGCCCTGCCATTCGCAACAGTTATCGCCCTCCGATGATGACAGGCGGTTTGCAGGATCTGAAAGGCCAGCTCTGAAGGTGAGGAGAGCTGACCGCTCATGGGTTATGCACCTCTTGATGGTATCATTGGTGTGGGTGGATGCCTCTGTGAAGCTTTTGGTGTGGGTAAAAATAAAAACGAGCAGGGTTATGGCTATCCGGATGCTGGAGATGTCAAGCCTGGTCATTGTTGCTTTGCTTTGCTTTGCTTTGCTTTGCTTTGGATCTCTCTGTTATTCTTTTCGAGGAGCGATTTGGTCTGATGTCATATAACAAGTAAGGGTGGGCAAAATACCCGACACCCAATTCCCGAACCCGAATTACCCGAACCCAGATCCGAAGTACCCGAACCCAAATTACCCGATCATAATTTTGGATAGTGATGGTAAAAACCCGAAATTAGTTTGGGTAATTCGGGTAATGTTTTCCGGTACCCGAACTACCCGAATTACCCGAAATATCTCAAATATTTGCTCTTCTATTCCTAATATGAAGACATGAGGTAGTTCAATGCCATATAAATATATTATTTGGCATGAATTAATGTAGATTTATGCTAACTTGATCAATGATTTGTTGGTAATTGATATGAAGACATGATGTGATTTAAATGACTATTGTTTATTACTTGAAAATGGTACTTGAATTCTTCCAAAATGGTTGGTTTTGTCAATTTCGGTATATCGGATAAAACCCGAACCCGAACCCGAATTATCGGGTACCCGAAATTCTGGGTAATGTTTTTTTGGGCAAACATCGGGTAGCAATTTTCAATACCCGAATTTCCAACTACCTGAATTACCCCGACCTGAAATTTTCGGGTAACCCGAATGCCCAACCTTAATAACAAGTCATGGTGATATATATTTTAACTCTACTAGTGTTTCCGGGGTTTGAACTAGTTTGCAGGTACTTATCTACTCCCTTCGTCCAGAAAAACATATAATTGTAGCATAGTGTCACATTTTAGTATCATAAGTTTAACCAATTATAGATAAAAAAGTATCAGTATTTATGATATCAAATAAATATTATTAGATTAATTATGAAATGTACTTCCTCCGTATCGGATCTAGAAGTCGTTTAGGACAGCGACACGGTCTCCAAAACACAACTTTGACCTCTTGTTTTTATAAAAAATATTTATGGAAAAGTGATATATATACACTTTTATGAAAGTATTTTTTAAGACAAATCTATTCATATAATTTTTACATTTGCAAACTCAACAACTTAAAAGTTATTGATGATTTATATTCCCAATGATGGATCAAACTTTATCCAAAACGACTTCTAAATTCGATACGGAGGGAGTATTTTTATAATAAATTGATTTGGAACCATAAATATGAATACTATTTATTAAAAATTTGGTCAAAGATGAACTACTTTTTTTTGACACGCATCTCATAGTTGCATGCTTTTATGGATAGAGGGGGTATCTTTATGTGGTTAGTGTTCGGCAGCTACTGTTGGGCTAGATTGATACAGAAAAAAGCCGCAGCTGCAACAACTTTTTGCAGGAATGCTTCTCATTGTCCTCTGATGTGACTGGTGTGTCATGAAAAGATTGGAGAAGCAATTTCCTTCTCTAGCAGTTGGTCAGTATCTCCCGTATCCCCGTAAAACTATCGTATTAAAGTATGCTTTTTTCTTACTTCAATAGTTCCCCAATACATCTTCTTTTTTATATGCCACTAATATTTTCTTCATCTACCCTCAAAGAAAGAGGAAAATACAACTCTCCCAATACCATGAGGATCATCCCAATTACCATTTTTCAGCCTTATTTTTTCTTACACTCCTGTAGGATCCACCTTTCATATGGGTATTAAGGGAGATATATTAGGGTATTGCTGCAGGAGTTTCTTATTGTTGATGTTGTATTGGGGACTGCCGGAGTTTCTCTCATAGTCCTCAAAAACCGAAAGATTGCCGGTGGCAATTTCTAGGCCATATATTCACAAGGCCAAATTTTATTTATTGTTCTTATGTTTTTCATTAAATAATTTCTTTCTTTTCAGAAGATTAAACCGGTGGTCCATGCTATACATTGCTAGGACTTAAACTGACCAATGCAAGCACTTTATTTATTAATTTTATTTATTAACTATCAATATTATTGTTGTTGTAGTTATTATTATTATTATTATTATTATTATTATTATTATTATTATTATTATTATTATTATTATTATTATTATTATTATTGCCATTGCCACTTGATTAAGTATACCATTAGAGCAACTACAAAAGTACCCTCCAATAGCTTCTCTAATTAGCTAAATATAGTCATCCTCTATTTTGAATTTTTTTGTTAACCAAAGATGAAGATCAAGATGGACTCTCCAAAGTATGCACAAGATATAAAAAAATTGTTGAAGGGTGAAAAGATATAAAAATCAATTTTTATTCAAATAGTTCTCCAAACAATCATGTAGAGGATGTTTTTTTAGAAATATTCTTGGAGATGCTCCTAGGCCTCTTTTATTTATTTGTTTAATTCATTCTCTCTCTCTCTCTCTTTGCTGCTGAAAGGACCAAAGTACATGGGAGTGGGAATAGCAGGTACTCCCTCTGTCCCATAAAAAAATGTCATTCTCACTTCTGAGAAGTCAAATATTTTTAGCTTTAACCAAACACATATAAGCAAATTATGATGCATAATTACTATCATTAGTCCCCACAACACCTGTGGAGGCACCTACTTGACCCTTAGGGAAGTTCATCGGCATGCCATAAGGAAAATTCGTGGTTTTAAGAGCCGATGACACTGCTATGGGATCGCTAGGCATCAAAGTGTAGAATTGATGGATTTTTTTTAAGATTAGCATTAGTTTGCATAGTATGAAACCTATCTATCAATTTTATTTCTCGTTCCTTCAACATTTTTTGTACTTGATCCAAAGTAATCATAGAAGATGGATCACTTACAAGTGGTATTACCGGGAGCAGCAGTGGTCAAAGAGGTAAGAGTGGTGATGTTCAGAGTCTTGAATTGTGTTGCCATGCCACTTGATCGTCGATCCATCGAGCAACTCGGTAGAGCAGCTGCCAGATTAGTGGCGTTCTTCTCCTCCACCATCTTGTGAAGTGTCTCTGGGAGTTGATCAATAGTTGTAGGATGGATGGTGTTCTTCTCATTGGATGGAATAGTGAGATCATCCTTCCCATTGTTGTCATGATCTTCAGGCATCTTGAACTCAGATTGATCTTCTTTTACAACAGAGTCGCCAAAATGTGTGTTGACACCGAATCGGAATCACACACAAGCAAGGGCTAGCACGCCCGATGTTGCACACAACCTATTACACGCAGCAAACAACCCCAAGATCAGCAAAGACCGATCGAGAGATCGGTTAGGCCAATTTGGAGCCCGTCCTCTGCCGATAGAGCTCGAGAACACCTCCTGGGAAGACCTATCGGGGAGATACATACCGAAGTTGTCCTAGGCTCGGCAAGGCCACCAAGAACGCCATTGAATCTCGCAGAGAGATGCACCGAATAGCAGGGGATTAGAAAAGTTAGGCCAAAAGGATAGAAATTGTAATTTTGATCAATTGGATATTGGATCTCTAAATCGGTTGTGATCCTCCGTTTATATAGATGAAGTGGTCTTATTCTAGTAGAAAACATATCCAAACGCATTTTTAACAAGTTTTCCATGTCAAAACATAAGCTTGAACTGAGTTGAACTCTAAATAGTCTCGAAATAGGAAGGAAATCTGGCCTAGCCGGTTTTATCGAGCTGGGGCAGGGCAGCCAAGTGCCCTAAAGACAAGCCGGTTTCGGCAGGCTAGGCACAAAAACTGTTTTTTTTCGTCCTCTGAGCTTCAAATACAATGATCTAAATATTTTTCTTATTCGTCTCAACACCAGGAACATCCTTTTTTAAGGTAGACACCAGGAACATTGTTACAAAGTCTTTTATATGCCTCAACCACTTTTGACTCTCAACACAAAGGATTCTGCTTCATAGAACACGATGGCACACATCACTACTAATGCTTCTGCTCCTGAGATAAGGAGCCACTGAGTCAGCGAGCACTGGCCATAATGTTGATCATCAGAATTTTGAATTTCCGTGCCCTGCGCAGCTGGTGACGGAGGGTCCTGGACGAGTCTATCGGCTGGTGACATCCATTTGGAAAAGTTGAGACGGCCAACCAGCGGAACCGTGTGGAAATGGAAAAAAATTAGGTGCAACTGAACCGTGTGGAAATGGAAAAAAATAAATTAGATGCAGCCTAGCTGCACCATGCAGACCACCAGCCGATGCAAGCCACGTGTCCCTAGAATTCATCACGCTGCTTCCTTCCCTGCGCATCAGCTCCTAGACAATGAGGCTATCCGCACTTATGGACCTCTATATTCATCCTCTATACGTCCTAGTCAGCAAGATTCTCTCCTCTATACTCAATTCTCCCGCACCCATCCATCCTCTATATCATCCTCTATCCACTCTATCCACTGTGGAACCCACTTATCACTTTATCTAAATATATCCATGTGTGATCTAGTTTTGAATGATTTATTGAGACGAATTTAATGGTGCAATCGAAATTTAATTTGGATTTTTGGTTTGTGAGTTATAGCATTTTTTTCTTTGTTTAGCTAGTGGGGTCCGCCACTGCCCACTATAGAGTAAGCACTGTACCACTCTAAATATAGAGTGAGAGAAAGGATAGAGTATCATTTTAGAGTACACAGTATAGCAGTTTTTACTCTATATTTATACTCTAAAACTTTAGAGTATCCCTTCAGAGTACCCACTGCGGTAGTCTGAGGCCGTGCGGCTCTGGCTCGGCAATTAATAGTCACACACGTGTCAACATATTACTGGTGGTCTGCACGCTGCCTCGGTGCAACCAGACTGCATTTAATTTTTTTTTCCGTGGAAATGGATATCTCAAAGCAATTCTAGCCTTCTACGACTGATTGCTACGCTAGTTTTCAACCGTGTGTTTGACTCTGCAGTTGTGCACACGGGCTGACTAGCGCCGAGTTGTAAGATGACAGCCCTTTTTCCTGTCTAGTATACATATAGAGAAATTTTATGATGATTGGAAAAAAATATGAGTCATTCATAGGGTAAAATCTAACGGTGTAAAAATAAGAGGTACTCATGTGAAGGTACTCAGAAGTATTAAATTGGTGAGGACGGTACCAAAGTAGGTGGGGACAAGTACAAAATAGACGGATTAGTTCTAGAATTTTCTAAAATTATTATTTTTTCAATAAGGGTAATTTGGTAATGGAGTAGAGCGACTGAACTCTTTCAACACCAATGCCCGCACGCCCGCTCGCTCTTGGCTATAAGGACTACATGCTCGCCGGCATGGACAGTTGGACACAGGGGTTCGCCGGAGCTCCGCCCCAGGGCCATGAACGAACGACAGGCGAATGACCTGATGAAGTGCAGAGTACTTCTAGCTCATGCGTCATGCTGGCCGGCTAATGCTCATGTGGTGTTGTCACTTCTCGCTTGCTGGCATGACAGCACTCATGATAATAGGCCATGCCTCCCTCCCCAATCCGGGAATCCCCGTCGACGAGACTACTACTACGTATGGAGTGCGTAATTTATTACAGATCGGCGCCGGCGCCGGCCCTAGCCCATCAAAAAGGCGGCGGCGGCGGCGACAGATCGAGCAGAAGGCGTCTGCGGATGGCCGCTGAGCCGATAGAGGCCGGGAAAGAATCCGTGTGCGAACATGCTCGGTGCACGCTGCCACGAGCATCCTGTAGATGCATAGCGACCTCGACGCTCTATCCGTGGAGCTTGTGGCTGGACGCCGTCGCCGTCATTCATGGCGTCGCGCCGCTCACCACCTCCAGATAGCTGCCACGAGCCACTCCTTCGTAGCATCCTCATCTTCGGCCTCGTCAGTCGCAATCCATCATACCGCAATACATGCCATCCAGCACCCTGCGCCATGGCCTGCAACGCACCTACTCTTCTCTCTCTCCGATCTCTGCCACGAGAAACCTCCATCTAAGATGGCGGCGCAGCTTCGGGTTGGCACCCTGTCCCCACTCCTCACACTAGCTCATAGACTAATATACCCTGAAGAATAGGATTTCAGTTTTATAAGTAGGCTTCTTACTCAATTAAATGCTAGATAAATGAAAAAAAATAAAAGTACATGAAAGTACCCAGATACTTTTCCAACCATCATAAAACACCTCATATATATAATACAATACAATCTCATCTTAATGTCACCAGTTGAACTTTTCGTTGCCTCTAATCCTAACGTGTCAGGAACAGCTAGCAATGGTTCTCAAAGAAAGAGCAACTTACTGGCGGCAAAGGAGCAAGCATCGCGCTATTCGTGATAGCGATGAAAACACAGCCTTTCATCACGCCAATGCAACGATGCGGAG
Organism: Saccharum spontaneum; assembly: GCA_022457205.1. NCBI lineage: Eukaryota > Viridiplantae > Streptophyta > Magnoliopsida > Poales > Poaceae > Saccharum > Saccharum spontaneum. Next base: position 46,639,021 of record CM039590.1, read on the forward strand.
AAGACATAACAACATCAGAATGATTGAGGTAGATGCATGGAGCTCAGGTCACTAATCACAATGGCAAAATTGCTGCTCTCACTGAATATTTCAATTCCATCATTGGTCAGCCAGGAACCTCCAGCTTACAATTCAACCTGGACAACTTGTTCTCAGACTGTCCAACTCCAGGGGATTCAATCAATAACAGCTTCTCTGAATCTGAAGCCAAGCATGCTCTTTTCTCCATGAATTCAAACAGTGCTCCGGGGCCAGATGGATTTGGACCTGCTTTCTTTCGGTCATCTTGGTCTACTGTAAAGCCTCAGGTTATGCTTTTGCTGGATGCTTTTCACCGTGGCGATGTAGACTTGGAGAGGATCAATAGATCATTCATGGTGATGCTACCAAAGAAGCCGGGCGCGGTTGCAGTTGACTCTTTTAGGCCAATTTGCCTTCAGAATTGCAGTGTTAAAATTATTGGCAAGGTACTAACAAGAAGGCTGCAGCTGCATATCAGTGAACTTGTGGACCTCAACCAGACTGGATTTATAAAAGGTAGATCATGTTGGAATTGATCTCCACCAGTTAGCCCAACGGCTAACTGGACCCCTTGACCGCGTCCTGATCGGGGACGCCCAGCCCAACGACCCGGCTGGTGGGCCCCCATCGCGCAGCACAATAAAGAGGAGGTGGGGGCAGAGGCTCGGAACGCGAGGTTCACCGCCACAGTAGCTACCCACCTCGAAACCCTACCGATCGGGAAGAGGCTGTCAGCGACGGGAAATCTCCACCGACTTCGACACCGTCGCAAGATCGAGCTCCAACCTCACGGTTTGCACCCCTACCTCTCTCCACTCTCCCTCTCTCTGATCTCGATACATGTTCCACTAGTCTATCCAAAATGCAAAGAGAACTCCCTGCTAGATCTACCCTAGACGATCCCACAGTGTCTTAACAATGGTACCGGAGCATGGTTACCTAGGTGTGGATCTAGATCTCGGGGCAAAGAAAAGAAAGACCGAATTTGTTTCGGAAAAGAATCCCCTAACCCTAACCCTAACCAAGAATGAAGATCGAAATGGGGAGAGACCGCCCTGGATCTCCCCTTTCCGCCGGCGTTGTTGCCACCGTGCGGGAAGAAGATACCGCCGTTGCGCGGATAGAGAGGGCCGACTGGCCGGGGACGGAGTGGAAGAAGCCTACCTAGGCCTCACCTTCGCCGTGAAAGCCGTCGCGGTTGTGCGGCAAAGAGGGCACTGCCACCGAGCGGAATGCACGACGGGCGGTGAGATCACGGCGGGGGGCTCGGTCCTCCGTCTCGGGCTCGGGTGCAAAGGGCACCGCAGCGCAGCCCTTCGACGGCGGTGCGCTCACCCTCGGGTGAACTCACGCACCGGCGAAGGGGCACGCGGCGGCGCCGCCACCTCCTCCGTTCGCCAGGTTGACCGCCGTTGGCATCGGAGAGAGAGAAGTGGAAAGGAAGGGAAGGTAGAAGAGAAAGAAAAGAGGCCGAAAGAGGAGGAAGAGGAGCCGGACAAGCTCCAGTGGTCATCTTCCTCCCGGCTCCGGCAGCCAAGGGCGGGCGCCGCTGCTCTGCTGTCATCGGAGGATGCTGGACCGAGAAAGTCGAAAGAAAGAATGGGGGCTAGGGTTTTCGGGGTCGCAGCCGGCGTGGGGCTTTTGTCCCTCCTACACGCGCGCGCGGCCGTCGATCATGATGAGCGGCTGACAGTGGCCGGGCTTCTTTTGGCCCAGGCGGGATAGAACAATCCGGCCCAGG
>CM039590.1:46640882-47022460 GCA_022457205.1 Saccharum spontaneum
GTCCTGGCCCCCTTGCTAAAGTTTAGAAACTTTACTCACTTTAGTTACTGAACTGTCAAACAAACAAACTAAAAATGCACTAAAGTAGTTTAGTCACATTAATCACCTAAGAGTAGCTAAAAGTGGACTAAAGTGCCTAGTGGACAATGGCTGCCCCTCATTATTGCTGGTCCCCACCTGATTTGGGCATTCATCAGGAGTAGTTTGGTATTTGTTGAACTGATTTAATGGTATTTAGTTACTTTTAGTCACTAGAACCAAACAGGAGTGACTAAAGTTTAGTCATTGATTTTCGTAGCTAAATTTTAGTCATGGGAAACCAAACAGGCCCTGCGTCCGATCATCTCCACTACAACAGAAGGATATACAAATAATTACAGTAGATGCAAGGGGAGATCTCTCCATCCACAAAAGAATACAACTATGCATGCAAGGTTATGACTAGTTTAAGTTTGATTAAACTTATGTATAATTAGTGTTAGTATTTGTTGTTTTAATAAAATTTACTACTCGTTGCTGATGCCAAAGCGGTGCAGATATCTTCATGGTAGGAAGAAAAGAGTAACGATATGACATGCATGTAAATTGTACTAGTGCTAGTAGAAACAGAAATGCGATGCGTGGTACAGTAGGTAAAACGTACTACAGCGATTAATTACCCGGTTTAATATACAAGCAGAAACTTGGTAGAGATTAATAACTCTCGCGTTCATTTACGGCAAATCCAAGCAAATTAAGTACTATGACCTGCCGAAGCATTTGCTCATTGCAACACCGCGCCCGTACACGGTACACGGTACACGTTGAGGGCGGTAAAAAAAAAAGAACAATGCACGGAGTACCAGTGGCTAAAATCCGTGCTGCTCTCGGTACACGTGGCTGGCTGTTTGGCTGGAAGAAGATTGAAGGGAGCACTAGTGAGCATGCATGTGCTCCTACGAGACGAGAGCGCATGGGAAGTTGGGAACGAAAAGCGATCCAAGGAAGAGGAAGAACAAAAAGATGAACCAAAACCTGTCCGAAGTACGGCCTGACTTTTGCTTGGCAGTCAGTCACAGTCAGCTCCTTGCCTCCTTTTACAACTGCCGGCCTGCGGCTGCCGTCCGGCCGCCTCCTTTTTGGCTGGGATTGGCCGTGTTTAGATGCGAGGCAAAAAAAAAAAATTGCACAGTACTGTAACTGTCGCATCGAATCTTTACACGTATGCATGGAGCATTAAATGTAGATAAAAAATGACTAATTACACAGTTTGTCTGTAAATATCGAGACGAATCTTTTGAGTCTAGTTAGTCCATAGTTAGATAAATTTTGTCAAATAACAATGAAAAGTGCTACAGGAATTTTTTGTCAAAAATTTTCACAACTAAACGGGGCTGAGAGAGACTGTGGCTAGCGTGGGCACGCCCCGTCCTGCTGCGCCTGGCCCGGTGCGCCATCATCGCCGTCGCTGGGGCTCCTCGTCTGGGCTGGGCGCCGTGGGCGCGCCTACCTGCCCCTGCCGGCGTGCTGCGTGCATGCCGTCCGCGCCGCGCTGCCCCGCTCGTGACGGGCATGGATCCAAACTGGAGGCAGGCCACACGGATCGCCTTGTCTCTGGCGCAACGGATTAGCCTTTTGATTTTTGGACCCAGTGTTGCAGAGTCCTCCCTCGTCGTGGTTCCATTTGCTTCAAAATCTGCGCTTCAAATTGAGGAGGAGGTTTGGAGGTGTTTGCAGAGAGTCCTCTCCGTGGTTCGATTTGCGTGAAAATGTTTGTTCCCATGTTCGTCAGGGGTGACGATAGCTCCGCATACGATTTTGCCGCGTACCATGCTGATGCCCGCGGTGTAGGTGCAGTCCGAGGCTCGGAGGAATTAAAAACTGCAGGAGTGGAGCGCTACACCCACCGACGACTAAAAATCATTCATTTATATTCAAATAAAAATATAGCGCTAGTACATGGAAACTGGGCAGAAACCAATGGCAAAGCGTGCGTAAACTGTGCGCCCATGAGGCTCTCCCTGCCGCCTGCCCTAATCAATCCTGCTCCTCAGCTCCCCGCGCAGACGCCAGGTGAGCTGAGCGCAACGGCAAGGTGGCACTCCCGTAAATATGCCCGCAACGCGTGGGCGTTCTCATCTGTTCGAACGAAGGGGCGCACGCCACGCCGTTGAGCTGTGCCGTCCGGTCGCACGGTCGGGAGTCGCGGCGCGTCACGTCTCGGTCAGCCATAACTGCCGTCGCCGTCGGGTCGGCGTCCGGTCAGGCCGAGGCAGCGTGAGGGCTGCGCGCCTGCGCCCATCGGCCTGGCGCGGAGGGATGCGAGATTGGGGAGCGTGGGAGTAATAAATTCTGCGAGAACAGCCCGCTGAATGCGAGGGGTCTGCTTCGGCGGCACGGCGATTAAGGCCGAGCCATTTTGGATTACGAGGGCAACTGCAATCGTTTGAGCTAGGTACTAGCTTTAAGTTAGCTTCTTTTTAGGGCAGTCCCAATGAAAGAAACTAGTAGTTTCTATAATATAGGATACCGCACTAAAAAAAGTATTGCTTTCCAACCCATAGTTTCTATGAGTAATAATTATTTTCTCTTTCTCCTCCCAACTATATCTTCTTCCTCCAATGGGAGTGCGACACGAGCTCCCTAGAAACTGGTGGTTTCTCCCCAATGATGATTTCATAGTTTCTTAGTGCATTGGGTCAAGAGTAGACATGATTTCTTCATGAAGAAACCATTTCTATGATTTTTGCTCTCTTTCTTCATTAATTACGTTGCCATGTCAGCATTTTGCCTACGTGGCAAGTCATTTAATGAGGATAGAAACCATCATCAATGCACCATTGGGACTGCCCTAATAGTGCTATCTTTTAGCATGTACTAGCTTTTAATATGAATAACATTACATGATCTTTTTTGCGCTTGAAAGATGTGTAAGAGTTTAGATTTTCTCTTTTTTATATTAAAATATAAAAAATTACTTAGATTTAGCTTAGAAGCCAATTGTTGGAGCTGCCACGAGGAGGAAGCTTTGCCGAATTATTGCTGCTTTTGTTTGTAGTACTACCTCGGAGGCTGGGACTAAGCTCTTGGACTGGGAGCTGATGCACTCCCGCGCCTCTTGTTTCCCATGCCCAAAAGCAAGGCTCCGGATTCTTTATTTTTCCCAAAGTTGTGCTTCCGACATAGGTCATCGACTTCTATTCCCTCTGTCAGTGAGTAAATGTTAAAAATTTGTCTACAAATAAATCAATCTCTAAGTCTCTTCGCATTTACTGCAGCTTCTCCCAGCTCCCAATCTAGTCTTGAGTTTCTATAGTTGGATGCATATAGTACGTAAATGCTATAATTAGTGTGCTGTTAGAACAATTGCCGATTACTATGCAAATACTTCAGTTAACGAAGGATAGTACGATCTTTTCTCTGTCAATACTAATATGTCCTAAACTTGATGATAATCTATTTATTTAGGAACAGAGAGAGTAACTAGGAGTACAAGTAAGTTCTACTTTGCGAGCAAAGGTGATAATACAGTCTGTTGCTGGCTAATTAGTAAATCAAAAGGAAGGCGGTCAACAAAGTCACATAGAATTTTGAGAATATTAAAAGTCTAGAAATGTGAGAATATCCCAACGATTTGCGGTGACACTTGACTTTGTCCTTGTGTTTCAAAAGCTCCTTTTTTTGAGATAATACGAAGAAAATGCATATGCCTTACATAACTTGTGATGAAAAGATGTGATTTAAATATATTTTGGTGTGAGAAACAAATCCCTTATCCTAGACCACTCTCTAAAGTTATTTCCAGTGTTCTGAGTATTAAATGACTTATCTAAGGTTTTTTATTGACTTGGAATGGAATTAACAAAGAGAGGGGAAATGTTGATACAAACTAGGAGGATTCCCCGCGCGTTGCCGCTGGTACGAAGGAGGAATATAAATAGGTTAGAATGTTAACAAATAAAAATTAGGAGATGTACACATATGGTGTTGGTAATGCAAGAACATGATATAATATATGTATAGATTTAGGCCCCGTTTGGCAGGGCTTCTCCAGCGGCTTGAGGAGCCGTTTGGAGTCGTTTTCTGCCAAACAGGGTAAAATAAAACAGCTTTAGGCATAGAGCCCCTAAAAAGGTGCTGAGACAAAGAAAAGGTGAAGGGTGGAGCCAAAAATTGTGGCTTCTCCCGGCTTCACCTCCTCCACGTGGACACCGAAGAGAAGAAAGACTCGTTGTACCCCTGCCAAGGAGGGGCGTGACCATCGGATGTGCGCGGTCGCCTGAGGAGGGCGCGAGGGCACGCAGGCCATGGTCGCAAGGTGCCGGGGGCGTGCGGTCACCGGAGCACCGCCTCCGAGCGCGAGGGCGGGATGGCCTGGCCGCGAGGGTTGTGCGGAGGGCCGTAGTCGCAGGACGACTGCCCACTGCTCAGCCTCGGCTGGCTTCGTACTCAATGGTGCGAGGTCGACAGGCCGTCGACCCTCCTCGAGCACCGAACGCAACCACCACCACCGCCTCTCGAGGAAGCAGGCAGCGAGAATTCCAGCCCACCGAACGCAGCAGCCACATATCCAATTCGAATTCGAATTCTCACTCGCTCGGTTCGCTGAGGGCAAATTCACATGGATGCTCGAATCGAGCGGTGAGATGCTCCCGTCATGTCGCGTGCTAAATAGATCAGCTCGGCTCACGCGAATGAAACCCTCTTTTTTCCACGGAAGAAGATGAGGACTGGGAAAAAGGACATTCTGGTCTTTTCATTTGCTTTGTCCGCTGTAAGGAGCTGTTTTGCCAAACGAGGTATCAAAACAGCTTCAGCTACATAGGAAGAGCCGTTCATGGAGCCGAAGCCTAAAAAAATGGCTTCACTCATGAAGTGGAGCCGTGCCAAACGGGGCCTTATTAGCATAATCGTGGAGATTGTATCATAGTGGATGATGTGTCTCGCTGACGTGGATATCATAATTCTTGTGCTAGTGAACTTTAATTGCAAATGATAGTGGACTGCTGAGGTGAACACCTTATATGTCAAAAGAAATTGCTAGTGGTAAATTATAGTGGACTGCTGAGGTGGACGCTTTGCATGTCAAGAGAAATAGGTAGTGGGGTTTTATTTTATAAGAGTTATAGATTTGACTCGATACGCAAGACTAGAGAACCATATACAAGTTTTGGATTTGATCGCAACAATTAACTGATTTGAGGTTCCTTATAAGTAGCATCATATAACTATGCATTATGCGAGCCATATCATATATGTATTCGTATGATATGATGATTGATGGCTTTGAAAAGAGACGGAGAAGAATGCAATAGGCTAAGGGCGCAAGCCAGGAAAAGCACAAAAAAAATCGTTAAGCTTGCCGAAATCTCTACGGCAATAAGACTGTGTTAAGATCACTTGAAAATTGCACTATGCAAAAAAAAGATTCCTCGTCACATCAAACTTGCGATGCATATATGGAGTACTAAATGTGGATAAAATCAAAAACTAATTATATAGTTTGGTTGTACTTTACGAGACGAATGTTTTGAGTCTAATTAGTCAATGATTGGACAATTATTACCAAATACAAATAAAATACTACAATATATTTTGGCACTCTAAAATTTGGATCTAAACACAGCCTAAATGATGGGAAATCTCTACGGCAATCGAGTGGGCGCAGATTCCACGAAAAGAAAACGGATCTACAGTTTTTTTTCGTAAAATGTCAAAGAGCTGAGGTTTGATGATTCATCCAATCATCCATCTAATCATCATTCAGAAAAAAAAGCCATAGCTAGTCTAGTCAAAGAGGAGGACCGGAGCACCGTACCAGCGGCCCGAGACCCGAATGGCACGCTTTGCGGCTTGTGCACCGGCGCAAATCTCACACGCCAAGTCGTCGTGGCTGTACCCCTACGTACACGTACCAGCGCTAGATTTCTGGGCTGAGGTTGGGGCAGCGACGGAAAGGACAAGAAATCGCAGCAATTAAGGGCGTGTTAAGTTCGTGAAAATTTTTGGTTTGGGCTTCTGTAGCACTTTCGTTTATATTTGTTAATTAGTATCAAATCATAGATTAATTAGACTCAAAAGATTCGTCTCGTGGTTTTCTACCAAACTGTGTAATTAATTTTTTTTATTTACATTTAATGCTTCATACATGTGTCCAATATTCAATATGACGGAGAATCTTAAAAATTTTTAGAAACTAAACATGCACTAGTTAGCCTTGAGCGCGACTCGTCACCACTCGCCAGTCTGCAGGCCGAGGAAGGTGACAATAATTGAGCATTTTTCCAGAGCAAAGCAGCAGACCCGCTCGTCTCGTCGTCACCTTCTCCGAGACGCCTCCGCGCGCTAACTAATCAGCTGGTCCCGTCCCGTCCACGACTAATTAATCATTAATCAGTTCACGGCGGCGAGGGGCCCTTGTCTGGTCCGGCTGCTGGCCGGTAGCGACGGGCGCGCACGCACTACCGGGCACTGGCTGTTGCGGGCGCGCGCGTGGTTTTTGTCCTACTCCGGCCGTGCGCGGCGGCTTTGCCGACCTAGCCGGCCGCACCCGGCGGCTTTGCCGCTTCTCGGCTCGTACTCGTAGAAACGTCCCGTGTTTTTTTTAAAAAAAAAGTTTACATAGCCACCAACTATTCAGGGTCGAGGACTTCAACCTCAAAACTATAAAGCTAGATATTTTATCCCCTGAACTTTTCAAAACCGGTTAAATAACCCCTAAGCGATTTTCGACGGTGGTTTGCCATCATGGCTGCTAACACAGACGACGACTGGCGATAGCCCACATGTCAGCCACCCCTCTCTTCTCTCCCCTCTCCTTCCCGCCGGCGCCCCTCCCCTCTCTTCTCCCCCACTCTCCCGTGCCTCCCTCTCAATCTCCCTCACTAGAGGAGCTCACGGGCGCGGCGACATGGCAGCCCGACGGTGCGGGCGTGGGCCCGCCCGAGGCGGCGGCGCCTCCTCCCCTGAGCTCCTCCATCGGCGGCGCTGGTTCCTTCACCGTCGTCCCTCTCTGCGCCGCCATCGACCGCTCGAGCTCACCGACAAAATTCGCCGCGGTTGCTGCACCTCTGCCCAATTGCTCGTGTCTCTAGCATCGCCTCGTCCTTGCGTCTCGTTTGAGCCCGGTTGCATCGTCTCTTGTTGCCGGAGTCGTCCTCGGCGCCGGTTCCCGCCACCACGGTTCACCATGGCCGCCGCAAATCTCCTCACCGTGGCCAGCTCTCTCTGGTGAATGTCTCGCCCTCTCGTCTTTAGTTTTGGTTTCGTCTCGATTCCGTGTTGCTCATATGCTTGTCAGTTTGGTCGCCGGAGCCCAGGACAAGCCGAAAACGCCGCCTTGACCACCGGTTCGCGCCGCCGTCTCCGCCCTCAACGTCGGCAGCCCTCTTCGCTTTGTCTCCGCCTCAGCCGTGTAGTCAAGCAAGTCGCGGTGAGCTCCGCTGAGCTAACCCTAACCCTAGCTAGGCCGTCCGAGCTCTGGAATGGCTGGTACGCCACCGCGCCCTATAACAACATGGGCACAGAGGACAGAGGAGAGGAGAGGAGAGAAAGGGGTGACTGACATGTGGGCCATCGCCACATCATCATCCATGTCAGCAGCCACGGTGGCAAAACTACCATCGAAAACCGTTTTGGGTTATTTGAATGGTTTTGAAAAGTTCAGGGCAAAATATCTGGTTTTATAGTTTGAGGATGAAGTAGTCGACACTAGATAGCCGGGTTTATGTAGAATTTTTCCGTGTTTTTTTACTGGGCGTGCCGGCGTGGGCGATCTCGAGCGGACGCACGCCGGCCGGCCGGGATCTGCGGTCGAGTCGAGCCGCCGAGCCCCAGAGTCCCAGATGGTTTTGTTTGTTTAACGGCGTGGGCGTGGGCGTGCCGGGGTTGGGGGTGGCGCGCCTTTTTCTGTGGTGTTTTTCTCCCTTTCCGCGGATCGCAGTTCTCGCACGCTGTCCGCGCCGGTCGGCCCGCGTGTCTGCTGTTGCGCATGTGGATGCGCGGATAGGTAGAAGCCGCCCGCCCGGCCCGGCCTGTTTTGGGTGCGATTTCAGTGTCTGGATTTGTCCGCACATCACGAGTACCCCTCCTAGGTCACTCCGTCCTGCGTGCATGGATTCTTGCCTGGCCTGGCTTTGTCTGTTAGCAATACGCCACTTACTGCTAGTAGTGAGTAGTGACAAATCCCTGGTCCTTTTTTTACAATTTTACATTTTTCCTTTAGAGCAAGTACAACAATTGGCTTATAGCCAAGCTAATTAATATTTTTGCTGATGTGGAAGAGAGAAGTAAGGAGAGAGAAGAGAGCTTGGCTCCCATGCAAGCACCAAGCTGGACACGGAAGCATAGGCAGTAGTGGGTCCCAATAGAGATGTATGTGAGGAGGAATAGGAAAGAGAATGAAGACATATAATAATAAAGAAATTTTATAGACAAATAGAAGACTAACTATTGTATAGCTTGGCTCTTATAACTTAACTTATAGTCAAGCACTTAGCTCTATTATTGACCTTGCTCTTACGCGTGGGATCGGAGAAGAAAGAAAAGGGCTACTCCTACCTTTTGTGTAAAGTTCTCCCTCCCTATCGGATTTAGAAGTCGTTTAGGATAGCGACATAGTCTTCAAAACACAGCTTTGATCTTTTGTTTTTATAAAAAATATTTATAGAAAAGTGATATATGTATACTTTTATAAAAGTATTTTTCAAGACAAATCTATTCATATAATTTTTACATTTGCAAACTCAATAACTTAAAAGTTATTGATGATTTATGTTTCCAATGTTTGACCTAAACCTTGTCCAAAACAACTTCTAAATCCAATACGGTGGGGAGGGAGTATAGTAGATTACTACTCCTAGAAATACTCATCTGCTTCCCCTGCATGGAGTACGGTACAGGACTACTACATGTGCTGGTTGGACAAGTTGTGCCTCGTTTAGATTCCAAAGATTGCCTCCCAAATTCACTATGCAGAATTCCTATTCTCCGTCACATCAAAATGCCGGCACATATATAGAGTACTAAATATAGATGAAATCAAAAACTAATTACACAGTTTTGTTGTACTTTGCGAGACGAACATTTTAAGTCTAATTAATCAATATTTGGACAATTATTACTAAATAAAAACAAAATTGCTACAGTGTGACGGGACACTTACTATGCAAACTTTGCCTCCAAAGTTTGCCATCTAAACAAGGCCTTGCTCTTTGCTGCGGCAAAATGCAGCAGATGCCACTATCGCACAGGACAACTACGAACGGCTCGATGGACGAGAATCAGAATACTAATAAGGGATTCAAAATATTCAGCGAGACATTGGCCACGTTGGCTGTTCTCTAACTAGTACTACTGCTACTGATTATATTATAGTACTGTATAAATATATATAGGCCTGGTTTAGATCAAAGAGAGAGAGTGAAATTTGGTACTGTAGCACTTTCGTTTGTATTTGGTAATTATTGTCTAATCATGGACTAATTAGGCTCAAAAGATTCGTCTCGTAATTTACAATCAAACTGTGTAGTAATTAATTATTTTTTATCTACATTTACTGTTTTATGCATGTGTCTCTAGATTCGATGTGACGAAAAGAGTGAAAAAACTTGTAATCTACTCCACATGACCATAGTGGTAGTAGTTCCGACACCACACCATTCAAACTCCAAGGGAAACTCGGCGCCCTCATCGATTCCGTCCTGACGGAAACACGATTGTCATGCACTCCTGGTAGTTGTGAGAAACAATGCAAACGGCCGGTGCCATGGCTGCTTGCCCGAATATTGCCGTACTCCTAGTTTGGCGGTGCACATGTTTCTGCTTTGTACGCTGTACTGCACCTAATTCTGTGTGCGCGAACCAGATCTGGTCTGGACTCAACTCTGGAGTAGAATATTACTATACCGGGCTGCTCATGTATGATTGGCATATGGCAACTTGGCATGTACATACGGACAAATTAGACCTTCAGCGTTCTGTAGCAGTTGACTAATCGCTCCGCGGACGAATTAAACCTCCAGCGTCCCAACAACCGTCGAGAAGCATCATTTCGCTCCGTCAGTTGTAGGAGTACAGCACTTCACAATCATCAGTCTACACACACGGGCACACCAAAGAAGAAGAGGAGGAAATATAGCGGAAGAAGTAAAAAAAAAACGGGCATGGCTTAATAATAGTTTGAGCAGGCCGCCAAACTGCTGAAGCCACCACCCGTGGAGTGGCGCACATAGGCTTGTTTAGTTCACCGATTCGGTGATGAAAACACTGTACCGAATTACTGTAGCACTTTTGTTTTTATTTGGTAATAATTGTCCAAACATTGATTAATTAGATCAAAATGTTTATCTCGCAAAGTACAACAAAACTGTACAATTAGTTTTTGATTTTATCTACATTTAGTACTCCATACCTGTGCTGATATTTTAATGTGATGAAGAATCTTCTTTTTACATAGTAGAATTTAGGGTGAATTTGGGAAACTAAACAAGCCCATAAACCCGGCCGGCCCGGCGGCCCCAGATCGAGGGAGCCGGGCGAACTGGAAATTAAAGTGGAAACTGCTCATACTCAGACTCATAATGAGCGCCATGCATGGTCCATCGTGGCTCCGGCTGCGCTGCGTAACTGCGTTGCGGTGCGTGCTGGGCGGCCAAGCTCTCTCGCTCGCTCGTAGTACTAGGCGTGTACTGTTGCTGCCTGCCCAGTGGCAGATGGTGGTCCGTAGATACGTACGTATTTTCCTGGTCCAGCGTACATGATGCTGCTGCTGCTGCTGCGTGGCATGAGTACGTACGTAGTACGTGGTCCGTATTATCCATGCATGGTCCATGCCGGCCCGTATGCCGTGCGTGTCCACGGGACGACCGGCCCGGGAGGGACCATGCATGCTCCATGCATCGTGGCGTCGTGCATGGGCGAATCTGATGAGGCTAGCTATTACCAGAGCAGAGAGGCAGCTAGCAACAGATGCATGCATGGATGATGAATGGGAGGTGCGTTTCCTGCCTGCCTGCCTGCGCTACTGCATCCGCCATCTGCATCGCACGGCCTAACTACCGGGACTTGGCCGTTGGGATCCGCTTGCCCTCATTATATATCCATGCACTCATGCTGGGCCTAGCTAGAGAGAGGCGCTGTAGCTGGGATTGCTACAGTGCCCGATCCATGACTCGTGTCTCCTGGTCGATGGATCGATTTAATCAGAGTACAGTTTCTCTCAAGCACGGCACGAGGTGAACCTATCATTGGTGCAGCGCACAGAGCACGGCTTCACTCTTCAGCCGTCGTTCAGCGGTCCATTTCAGAGTCTTGCTCTCTCCTTTCCTCGTTCCCTTCTTGTTCAAAGTAGCTATGTGGACCAACAACACCAGAGACAGACGAGACGACTCATCTGGCCATGCGTACGTCCGTGCGGGCATCACATTCAAATCACACCAAGGCCTTGTTTAGATGCACTAAAAGTTAAAATTTTTTCACTCTTTCCACCACATCAATTTTTAGCCGCTTGCATGGAGTATTAAATGTAGGTAAAAAAAAACTAATTACACAGTTTAGTTAGAAATCACGAGATGAATCTTTTGAGCCTAGTTGATCCACGATTAGACAATATTTGTCAAATAAAACGAAAGTGGTACTATTCATCGGGTTCAAAAAATTTACAAAGTGAACAAGGCCCAACGGATGGAGCCACGGCTTCGTAGCTTGAGTTTCATACACCTATTCCTACGAACGCATTCTCAGGATTGGACTGATATATCTTGACAAGTTGATCGACACTGATAAGATCACCATATGCTCTTTGATCGCTATATATAGACATTACATTAGACGTACAAGCAGCTTCATCACAGGAAATTTAATAATCAACAATAACTACACTCAATTTGCTTGTTCCCACACGGATCTCCAAGCCCTTCAATGTATGAGAAAGTTAGTTACCAGCATATATAGATTGGCTTGTGGATTCTATCAACAGCCAGTGCTATCTTCATTTCAGTTTCCATTACATCTAGATAACGATCAAACCCTGCTTATTTATTTGATTTGATGATGATGAAACGTTACAAGGGATTGGCTGCCGTATTAATTGGGCCAAAGATCCAACAAACAAGTTGGACCTCATAGGGTCGTTCCTGTTGTCCTCAGTCCAGTGTACTGAAATGATACATTGGACCGAAGATATCGTCCAGTACACTCCCTCTGTCCCAGTTTATATGTCGTTTTCGGTTTTTGTGCCACAAGTTTGACTCGATTCGTAGAAAATATGTGCAACATTTATATCTCTAAATAAATTTATTAAAAAACTAGATTAAAAAATCTTTCCAATAATACCAATTATGTATCATAAATATTAATATTTTTTAATATATATTTTGTCAAAGTTGTTTCTCGGGAAACGAAAAGCGACAAATATTTTGGGACGGCGTGAGAAAAATAGAGTTTACTACCCAAACTCATAATCTAGACTAGTATATATAGGTGGCCCTGGCCCAAACAGAGATTTGCAACTTATTTATTTACTTTTTCCTTCCACTAAAAAAATATTTACTTTTTCCTTTTTTTGCAATGGTTACAGTTAAGAGAGGCGGCCCGCGGGCTCCCCTACTGGCGTGGTGCAACTGATAAATTCCATTTGCTCAAAAAATAAACTGATAAATTCCATCGGAATTATCTACTCGATGAAAATCCTCCCCCGCACCCTTTTTTTCCTTTCCCATTATTAATCCTTTTTTATCGAGAACTTGTCTCTTGCACACATTTGGGTGGAAGCTTTTCTCCCACATTTCAATTTTAGTTTTTTATTTTTGTGTAATTTCTAGGTAGAATTGAGAATAAAACTAAGATTTAGGTGAAAATCTTCTCTCTCACACACTCCAATTTTAGTTAATACCAACTTATGCCGGATTTTCATACACTAAACTTGTAGTGCAGAGTTACAATGATTATTTGTTGTAATTTCTAGGTGTAATTGGTGCAAATAGAAATTCAGGTGTGGACAAGTAATATTTTCACCTAATTGTTACAACACTTTAATCTGTGTAGAACTCCTCTAAAGCACCCTAATTCATATGAGTAATGAATTTGCCCAGTTTTTTTTTAAAATACAGTCATCCAAATGCCCAAGACCGCCTTGATCAATACATCGAACTGCTGTACTGGTGATTTTTCAATTCGGTATTTGGGAATTCCTATACATTTTAGGAAGCTTAGGAATGTTGAGTGAAGGAAGGTTGAGGAATGTTTTGAGAGGCGACTGGGTAGTTGGAAAGGGAAACATCTTTCAATTGGGGACGCTTAACATTGATAAATCCACTGCTTAGCAGTCTACCAATGTATATGATGTCCTTCTTTGCCTTGCTAAAAGGAGTCCAAAAGAAATTGGATTATTTCCGGTCTATATTTTACTAGCAAGGTGATGAGGAAAAAAAAATGAAATATAATTTAACTAAATGGAGCATATTATGTCTGCCCAAAGACCAAAGAGGTCTTGGAATTCATGATCCGCGTAATAAAAATATTGATCTACTTAGTAAATGGTTGTTGAAGTTACTTACCACATAGGGGACTTGGCAACAATTACTCAGCAATAAATATTTAGGCACCAAACCATTAATACAAGTGAAATGGAAAAATGGAGATTCACATTTCTGGTCTAGTCTTATGAAGGTGAATGTCGACAAAACCTGGTCGGCAGTCTACCGAGGGGTATGCCCAAGGTAGTAGATTGTCGGTAGACAGGTGCGCAAGACACGAACCGGATGGTAACAGGACACAAGACACAATATTTATACAGGTTCAGGACATAAAACCCTATATCCTATGCTCTGTTATTTTGTATTGAGTTATGTGGTGTATGACCTGTCCTCTAGGGGTCCCCTGCCTCTCCTTATATACTCTGGAGGAGGAGGGTTACAAGCAGAATATCCTATTTGGTACTATTACAATATCTAGTACAGCCTATAATCTTTTGATATACGCCTTGGTCTTGCGGGATGGGCCACCTCTGATGGTGCGGCTCATATATAGCCATGAGGGTATATGGGATCTATCCCCCACAGCTAGTCCCCGAGCCTGATAGTAGGTGACATAGACACGTGGTGCCAGGGTCTAAAAAAGAATCCTCAAGAACCAATGAACATTATGCACCGTCAGGTGCATCATATATGATGTAGTCCCCGAGCTTGCTGGAAGGTGAAAGGTGAGCCTTGTAGCAAGGTCTAATAATAACAAGTGTCCATCGACTATATGCAAGCATAGTACATATAGTCGAGCGAGACTAATCCTTCAACAGGAAGTGGTCTAACGAGTCCCCGAGCTCGGAGGTCTGGCGACGAGTCCCCGAGCTCGGAGGTCTGGCAACGAGTCCCCGAGATCGGAGGTCTGGCGATGAGTCCCCGAGCTCGGAGGTCTGGCGACGAGTCCCTGAGCTTGGTGGTCTGACTACAGGTCCTGACGAGGAGCAGTGAGAGCTCGGTGACGATGAGCGACGAGAGCTCGGTGAGAGCTCGGCAACGAGCGGCAATGAGCGTCGGGAGCTCGGCGATGAGTCCCTGAGCGCTGGTCGAGTGGTCGAGCTGCGATGAGCAACGGGAGCGAACGACAAAGTCCCCTAGCGTAGCCCAAAATTCCTGCAATATAAATATGTAAAACAGTTTAGTTTATTGTAAACTTGTGCCTCATCATCAGGCAAGTTTGTAATAATGTACTGTTGTGACAACATAAGCTTGTTTGTGTTTTTGTGGAAAAAACGTTTAAAGCTTGTATATTGTGTGAAAGATAACTAAGTTAGAATGCATAAGTGTTCTGTTTTAGTTGTATCGGTTGGTAGATACGTCATCCCGTAGAATCCGTACGGCCCTGACCCGCCTGAGGTCCGAGTGCGAGGTGCGGAGCCTGTTCGCACGTAAGAGCACACAGGTCGGACCAGGAAGCGCCCGCCGACCACCCGGAGCGCAGAGAGCGGGTCCCGTGCACGCGTAGGGAGAAGCCAGAGACGGGGCTAGCTCCGAGAACTCGAGAAAGGATGGTGCTCTGTCAACTGATCTTTTATAAAATAGTAATAGAAAGTGATCTTCAGGTAAGCAAGTTAGAGTGGTTGGAAGAAATTGTATTAAATACGAATATTGGAAGTGTATTTATCTTTGGACAGAAAACTGGTCGGTGGCGATGAAATTGCCTAGCCCTCGAGCTTTCCAATCAGTCATGATGATGGTGGTCGCGGTTGTCGTAGTGCTGTTCTTCGCGTTGATCGATGCGACAAGTGGTCGGAGTCCGAGGAGCTCACTTGGCAGCTCGAACGGACGTGGTCGGAGCCCGGACGGAGTCGATCCATGTGAGCAGACGAAGTCCTTCGGTGCGTACTACGCAAAGGCCGGAGCCCATGGTGCAGCTTGACGATGTCCAACGCGGGCGTGGCGAAGTTGTGACGCTCGACGGAGTCCAGGAATTGGGGCTGAGCAGCAGCAGTGCCTCATGCGCACATCTGTGTACATCTTGATAGCTTCTGGATCGAGTAGCCTGCATGTACACGATGTTTATAGACGTATACGCATGATTAGCTTGCATGATGGTGTAGATCATCACGTGGTCGTTGTTTGTCTAGTTGTGGAGCTGTCGTGTCGCCACCGATCAGGTCGATGCAAAGATCTGCTAGGGTCAGATCGTCTGACCTCGAGTTGAAGACGTGGAGGGACAGCAACAAATCTGTACGTGTGTATGCAGCTCAGGCGTATACGTGAATATACATATGAATCTGCTCGGTCTTGCAGATCGAACGTCGTTTGCGTCGTGACCAGTGCATGCATATATCGATATGCGCCTTGGCTTTACTTGCATGTAAGTTGGATCATCGTGTTAGCACCAATCGGTGCTAGAAGAACAATGATACATGAAGAAGAACAGGAATTGCGACGAACTATGGCATATTAATAACAACTGAGTGCTTGGGTAATGAAAATTGGGATTACAATTCTCTGTTCATCCCTCATTCTCTCGTCTCTCCTGCTACTTATACTTGGGGATCACTTGTTGATCCAGGCTGGGCCGACGACTCGAGTGTTGGGCTTCCTGTGTCTCTTGGGCCTTGTCGTGGGCGAGCCCAGTGGCGAGCCTGGTGCTGCTGCTGCTCCCTTGGTGTTGCTGACATTCCCCGGGGCTTCGGAACCGGCATGTCCCCAGGCCGGTGCCCTTGGAAATTGCTGACGTAGCGGTGTCAAAGGTTCCCAAGTTGCGAGCTCCGGAGGAGAGTTAGACCACTGAATGAGGCCTTGTTCAGCGGCGTGGTCGCCATCAGACCATCGGCGCTGCAGCACGCGGACTGGGACCTGAAAGGCCTGCAAGTCAGGAGGTAAAACTGAAGATACCTGCTGGTCGCCAGGGGAGAGCTTCAATTGTGAGACATGAAACACCGGATGGATCGCTGAGGACGAAGGGAGGTCAAGCCTGTAGCTAGGCCACTGCACCCAGCTTCTCAATGACAGTGAAGGGGCCAAAGAAGCGGAATGACAGTTTGTTGTTGGCACGGCGCATCAGAGAAGATTGAACGTAAGGCTGGAGCTTCAAAAAGACCTTGTCACCAACAGAAAACTCCCACTCAGAACGTCCTTTGTCCGCTTGACGCTTCATACGTTCTTGAGCCCGCAACAGATGTTGGCGAATCACATCTTGCATCAAGGCACGATTAGACAGCCAAGAGTGTAACTCCGGAACTGGTGTCACAGAATCAAGATCCAAACCCATATGACGGGGAGTGCAGCTATACAAGACTTCAAATGGCGATTTGCCCAGTGAAGAATGAAACGAAGTATTGTACCAATATTCTGCAAGTGTCAACCATTTGCGCCACTGAGTTGGGCAGGAATGAACAAAGCAGTGCAAGAACGTCTCCAAGCACTGATTAACTCGTTTCGTCTGGCCGTCCGTTTGCGGATGATAGGAGGAACTGAGGCATAGAGTAGTACCAGTAGCTTTGAACAAAGTTTTCCTGAAAGTGCTGGTGAAAATCTTGTCACAATGAGAGATTATAGACTTGGGCAAGCCATGCAAACGAAAAACGTTGTCCAAGAAAAGTTGTGCCACTGACTGAGCTGTGAATGGATGTTTTAGAGCAATAAAATGGGCAAACTTGGAGAATTTATCCACCACAACCAGTATAGCATTGGCGGAGTTGGAAACAAGAAGGCCTTCAATAAAATCCATGGAGATGATTTCCCAAGGGGATGAAGGAACTGGAAGAGGTTGCAACAGTCCCGGATACCGAGCACGGTCAGGCTTCGCTTGAAGGCAGACAGAACAATGGCGCACAAAAGCCCAAACATCCTCTTTCATGCCAGGTCAATAAAAGAAGCGCTTGAGTCTGCAATATGTCGCAGGAGCGCCAGAGTGGCCGCCAATAGGACTGGAATGAAACGCCTCCAGGACTTGCTGCTGAATGGTCTTGCTGGAGCCTAACCAAACACGGTCTCTGTAACGGATGACACCTTGAACCAAACTGTAACGCGGAACTGAGTCAGGCTGCGTGGCCAATTGGGAAAGCAATTTGGTGGCTGCAACATTGTCTTGATAACTGAGAACAACAGCCTCGAGCCACTGGTGTTTCATGGACGAGATGGCCATGAGTTGAGCATTATGAGTACGGCGGGAAAGAGCATCCGCCGCGCCATTGTCCAAACCCTTTCTGTATAATATCTTGTACTGTAAGCCAAGAAGGCGGGAGAAAACCTTTTGTTGCCAAGACGTGTGGAGGCGCTGCTCATTGAGATGAATCAAACTCTGATGATCGGTATGAATGAAAAACTCGGCTTGAAGCAGATAGTGGCGCCAAGAGTCCACGGCAAGCAAAATAGCCAAGTATTCCTTTTCGTACACCGTTAGGCCCTGGTTACGAAGACTTAGCGGTTTACTGATGTAGGCGATAGGATGACCATCCTGCTGTAACATGGCGCCGATCCCTGTGCCTGAAGCGTCAGTTTCAATATGGAAGGGCTTGGTGAAGTACGGCAATGTGAGGACAGGGGCCGAACAGAGAGCCTGCTTCAACTGATCAAAGGCTTGCTGATGAATAGATGTCCAGACAAATACTTGATCTTTCTTCAGGAGTTCGGTGAGAGACTTGGCCAAAATGCCAAAGTGGCGAACAAACTTGCGGTAATAACCCGCGAGACCCAAAAATCCGCGTAACTCCTTGACATTAGCTGGTATTGGCCAGGTCGCGACTGCACGGACTTTAGCAGGGTCGGTAGAGAGATCATCAGCACTAATGACATGCCCCAGGTATGCTATGGACTGCTTTGCAAAGTTGCACTTAGATTGTTTCAACTTCCACTGATCACGGTGGAGCCACAGGAACACTTGCCTAAGATGATCAATATGAGATTCCAGAGTCGGGCTAAAGACCAAGATGTCATCGAAGAACACAATGACAAATTTTCGGAGCCCGGGTGCCAGTGTCACATTCATGGCACCCTGAAAAGTGCCTGGTGCGCCAGTTAAGCCAAATGCCATCACACGGAATTCATATTGGCCGACATGGGTTTGAAATGCCGTCTTGTACTCCTCTCATGCTTTCAACAATATCTGATGAAACCCGGCCCTCAGGTCCAAAGTGGAAAACCATCGGGCATGAGCCAGCTCATCCATTAATTGGTCGAACACCGGGACAGGATACTTAGACTTCAGAGTCAAGGCATTAAGATGGCGAAAATCCACACAAAAACGATAGCCTCCATCTTTCTTGTGCACCAACAGAACAGGGGAAGAAAACAGGTTGTGGCTGTGGCGGATCAATCCCTGTGATAGCATTTCTTGCACTTGTTGCTCGATTTCATCTTTCAGCTTAGGTGGGTACCGGTAAGGGCGAATGAAAACTGGTGTTGCTCCTGGAATGAGTGGGATCGCATGGTCACAAGCTCGAGACGGAGGCAAAGAAGTGGGCGGCTCGAACAGGTCTGCAAATTCATGAAGCAGGTCTGGAATGCCCGCAGGCAAGGGGTCTGGTGTGGACTGATCATCAGCAGGTAATAGAGTAGGAGCCATGTGGAGCAGCAACTGTTGTGGCAGAACAGTGGGCTCACCTTGTAATAGAATTTGTTGACTAGCATAGGGAATTGACATCCACTTCTCTTGCCAATGGATATGCATCGGGCTGTACATCGCCAACCAATCCATGCCCACTATGACATCAAAAGAACCGAGAGGCAGGACCCTGAAATCAGAAGTAAAAGAGCACTGTCCAACTGACCAAGGAACCTGGAGGAGAACATATGAACTTGATAATTGAGTCCCACCAGCAACCTGAACTGTGCCATGGATGGGAAAGAAAGCACATCCTGCAGGTGAGGCAACAAGGAAGCATTCACAAACGAGGCCGAACTGCCGGAATCCACCAATATGGATACAGGAATAGACTTCAAGAGGCCTTGGAAGCAGATAGTGCGAGCAGTAGGAACTCCAAACAATGCAGACTTGGATAGGGCTAGGCAACACTGCTCGATGGCTGGGAACTCATCCACGGAATCTGCTAAGGAATCATCAGAAGACATAGAATCCCACAAAGCCTCTACTGCATGCAATATCTCCGGTGCACAGACATGATCTTTGCTCCACTTGGCATTACACTTGTAGCACAGGCCGAGAGCACGCCAGTAAGCTTTGATCGTGGCCAGAGTTTGGGGCTGCAGAGCAGTAGCCGTGGCTACAGTCGCCATTGCAGGGGCAACTGGTGCGGCAGGTTTGTCCCCGCGTGGTGGAGGAGGAGGTAGAGGTAGAGGCGTGGCTGATGCCGGCAGCCGGGGCCGAGGTACTTGGGGCCAATCACCACCTCTTGTTGTTCGGTGACCTTGCGCCGGAGCAGCCTCTTCCTGCAACAATGCCAGACGCACAACAGCATCGAAGGATTGGGGTTGTAAAACCATAATGACAGATTTAATGTCCTGACGAAGGCCGTCAATGAAGCGTGTTGTGAAGAAGAGTGGGTCGGAATTGGGGGAATAAGATTTGAGTTGATCAACTAACTCAGAGAAGGCAGTGACATAAGTTGACACTGTAGATGTTTGGCGGATATTGAAAATTTGGCGGAGCAAGGACTCGTGCTGATCACGATCAAAACGATCATGCAACAGCTGACAGAAGGACGCCCAGGTGGCCGAAGGTAGCATTGGCACGATGGACTGGTACCAGATTGCTGCTGGGCCTTCCATATAGTGTTCAACCAGTCCAATCCAAAGGGAGGAGTCGACAGCGTAAGTGGCAAAGTACTTTTGACAGAGCGAACGCCATCGGCGCGGATTGAGGCCATTGAAGGTGGGGAAAGGAAGTTTAGGTAGGCGTCCAGTCTGAGGAATGGAACGATTGGGATCACTGTATTGAGGTGGGGGATAAGGTGGGTGCAGAGGGGGACGGTGTTGGTGGAATGTGGTGATTGGAGGGGGAGGTGGGCGAATCAGGGTTTGATGAGGTGGATGATGGGTAAGTTCAGGAATTGAGCGAGGTGGAGTGAAGATGGGTGGTGTAGGATCAGAAATTGAGCGAGGTGGAACATAGAGTGGCAGTGGCCGAGGTTCATAAAAATGAAGAACAGAGGAAGGGGAAGGAAACGTACCACTGGCCGGGAGGTGAGTCCAAGTCTAAACGACTTCGGACCTAGCATCCCGTGTAATCTGATCGACGCGGTGCCCGTGGGGCGAATGGACGGCAGAACCGGCTGCCAAAGCAGACGCAGTTGCCGTCGATGGTACAACGAACGATGCTGGACGGTGAGACATTTCGTCGAACACCTACCGGTCAAGGGATTGCACGAGCCTGTTGACGTCCTTGTGGATGTCCTCCAGTACACCGTCGATGCCTGGGCGCCAGGAACCGAGATCAGCGGTGACCTTCTCGATGGCGGCGATGCGCGGATCGGCCTCCAGCTTGACCGCCGACACCTGGCCGTCCTCTAGCGACGAGAGGCGCTGGCTGTAGTCGCTGAGGCACGCGGAGTTGGTGACCTCCGGGTCGGTGATGCGCTTCTCCACACTCGCAGAGGACGAGTCCGGCAGGCGGGACTCGATGGACGAGAGGCGACGCTTGAGGCCAGTCGTCTGCGTGGAGATGGCGTTCTCCAGCGTGACGAAGCGCAAATCCACCACACCGGTGCGGTCGGCGAAGACTCGATCGCGGTCGTCCAGCCGACGGTCGAAGTCGTCGAAGCGCGTGTTGAGGGTATCGAGGAGATGCTTCATGGCAGGATCCATGGCGCGCCGTGCTCGATTGAGGCGGGTGTAGTGGGTATGCGAAGTTGGCGGCGGCGGTGGGGGAATAGGAGGTGTGGGGAAGGCCATGATTTGGAAACGAAGCGACCGATACCAATTGTTAGCACCAATCGGTGCTAGAAGAACAACGATACATGAAGAAGAACAGGAATTGCGATGAACTATGGCATATTAATAACAACTGAGTGCTTGGGTAATGAAAATTGGGATTACAATTCTCTGTTCATCCCTCATTCTCTCGTCTCTCCTGCTACTTATACTTGGGGATCACTTGTTGATCCAGGCTGGGCCGACGACTCGAGTGTTGGGCTTCTTGTGTCTCTTGGGCCTTGTCGTGGGCGAGCCCAGTGGTGAGCCTGGTGCTGCTGCTCCCTTGGTGTTGCTGACACATCGATGGATCGTATGCCTTCTTCTATCTTTGCTTCTTCTCGTTGACTTGCTTGTAGATGCAAGCACCTTCGTTGTTTGCTTCATGCCCGTCGGTCAAGAGACAGAGTAGATCATGTCGGAGTCGTGCTCGATCTGGAGCTGCTGATTCGGTGCAGTAGCAGATAAATCCCGCCGCACGGAGTGATGAAACCGATGGTGAAGTAACATATCGATCCCGCCATATGGAGCAACGAAACCGATGTAGTAGCAGATCAATCCCGCTGTGCGGAGTGACGAGAACGATGTATTGGTAGATCGATCCCGCCATATGGAGCGTCGAAACCGACGTAGTAGGAGATCGATCCCGCCACATGAAGCCGTGTGTGGACGCCGGTGGTCCGTCAATTGCTCGGTGATGCGCCGTAGTTGTCGAAGGACGTCGACGCGATCAGCATGTTGAGTGTTGAGGTACGCCATCTGGCTCGCTTGGGAGTCTGTACGCACACCCCCTACCTGGCACGCCACTGTTGACAAAACCTGGTCGGGTATGCCCAAGGTAGTAGATTGTCGGTAGACAGGTGCGCAAGATACAAACCGGATGGTAACATGACACAAGACACAAAATTTATACAGGTTCAGGCCGTCAGCATGATGTAAAACCCTACATCCTGTGCTCTGTTATTTTGTATTGAGTTATGTGGTGTATGACCTGTCCTCTAGGGGACCCCTGCCTCTCCTTATATACTCTAGAGGAGGAGGGTTACAAGTAGAATACCCTATTTGGTACTATTACAATATCTAGTACAACCTATAATCTTTTGATATACGCCTTGATCTTGCGGGATGGGCCACCTCTGATGGTGCGGCCCATATATAGCCATGACGGTATATGGGGTCTATACCCCCACAGTGAAGCGGGACTTTTTCCGCTTTGGATCCTTTATTGTAAAGGATGGAACACAAATACATTTTTGGGAAGACAAATGGCTAGGGAATTCATCTTTACAAGAACAGTACCCATATCTTTACAACATTGCCAGACCTAAATACATTACCATTGTGGAGGTTCTTTCTGGTCCATCACCAAACCTATCTTGGTGAAGAGACCTCATTGGTCCCAAATTAGCAGCGTGGAATAATTTGTTGCCATGTATTGCTAATATAGAGTTGGCCCATGAACAAGATGAGTTTCACTGGAATTTACATCCAAATGGAAAATTCTCGGTGAAGTCAAACTATCAAGCGTTATTATATACTGATATCCCAAACATTAACAAACTCATTTGGAAAGTGAAAGCCCCACTGAAAATAAAAATTTTCCTGTGGTACCTACGACGAGGAGTTATATTGACAAAGGATAACCTAGTTAAGCGCAATTGCCAAGGTAGTAAAACTTGTTGCTTTTGTCACAAAAAAGAGATAATTAAGCACTTGTTCTTTTACTACCGGTTTGCTTGTTTGTTGGCATTTCTTAGCATCACTCTTTACTAAGTTGTCATTCCTAGCATGATGCTGAAATGCGTTGGTTGGTAATTATTAATGACACTTGTAAATTCAGAGAAAATCATATATGATAAAAGTAATCCGCAAGCGCACAGATAAAGTACTATTGTAGCATTTCACCTGAGAGTATAACAGATATCGTTATTTATATTTTATCCATAGGGAGGAGTTATGGGATGACATAGTGATATTGACAAATATGTATACTTATGATAAAATCACTCTCATGCTATTGCAGGGGAAGTTAAGTGATAAATAAATGATAAGTGTAAGGTATTGATTGTATTCCAGAGATAGAAATAGATACTCATAAATATAGTATGGCTAGGCAGGAGATTCGTTAAGAGCAAAAGATTCCTAAGTCATTCCATATTTACTAAGTCTTTTATACACCCAAGTATATACACTCTCATCTATAGCATAATTAACTCTGGATCTATGCATAAAGAATATTACTAAGGAAGATCAAGAATAGAGCTTGACTCCCTTCGCAACTGGGTTCTACTTGCTCTAGAAACGGGGAGTGGACTACAAAGGACTCAACGAGAGTGTCACATTAGCGATCTACCACATGACCCAGAGTGCAGAGTGCATCCGCAGGCAAACAATATTTAAGCACCGTGCTTAGATAATATCGACCACTTAACTCACTCGAGTATTGAGCTAAGCGCTTTGCGAATATATGCATAAATGCATCATCAATCATAACTATATCAAATATACAACTAGAGCAAACTAGAAACATAATAAATAGAAACATAGTGTTGAAGTAGCACAAAGTCATAAATAAAGAGGGATACAATGGCTATAGCGGCCTCTAGACGGCGAATCCGGAATCCTGAGCAATAGCCCAAACTCTACTCGAACCTTGTTAGCTAGCCTATACTAGAACTTGAAGTATTGGAGCTCTATTCTCTTCTCTCTGGAAACCCTAATTTCTGGTCTAATCTTGATTTATGACCGATCACAGATGCCTCAAGGAGGGGGCTAGGGCTAGTATATATAGGCTAGAGCATCAATCCTGAGCCCTCGGATCAAACCGACTTGGATAAACGGCGAAGATGCAATCCTTAAGGCGGTGGAGAACCGACTTTCAAAGTGGAGGCTGACCGCCCCACCTCTCATTCTCTCTAGGTTTGCTTCGGTGGCGTGGCTTCTGGTATCCTCTGGAACCTTCTGGAGTTTTTTATGCGACAGATAAGCGTGATTTAATTTGTCATTTTGATCCACCTTGATGGTTTTCTGGAATAAACCTTGCTAAAATTGTCAGTTTAAACCCCTAAGTCAATGTTGGTGATCAAATTTATACATTATTTCAAGTTATGTTGACGATTTATGATGGTGATAACTACCGTCAACAAACTCCCCAAACTTAACCTTTGCTTGTCCCTAAGTAAAGCCAAACTGAACAATGGATCAGGAGTTTAGGATTCTTGAAAACATTGTAGCAACTCCTCAAAAGTACACATGCGTTCAAATAAGAATTCTCCTTCGGCTTAGAGTCAATTGATCTAACTTTTAAACTAACCCATATTATATTACCTTCAACCATGGGAGTTGTAGCCTTCACTTGGGTCTTGAGCAATTGAAAGACATAACGATCAAGTCAAGCACTATGTCTCGAGTTCTTTGTTCAACCATTATTTTAGAGTTTTTATAAATTTTCAAAATAAAACTTAGAGATTCCATTGTATGACACTCTCAAGTCTCTCATATATGTGGTATTTGTGAACCCTCACCAAGACAATGAATGATGTTTTGCCTTCTCTTCCTACAACTAAGGCTTATGTGGAGCTCATTGGAATGACGATATCATGAAAGAGCATACTTGCAATACATATATTGTGAAGTCAAACCTCGGATCCAAAGAGAGTTGAGTCATACAATCAAATCAAGATGTGCATGTTTGTGGAATATGGTGGATAGTATGGTGGCTAGCCTAATTCTGCTATGCTCCTTGAAAACATATCTCTCTTTTGAAACTTGAAAACAATTGTAAGAAAACATGGCTATCTTATTCATCTCATTTTTATTTTTTAGGCGGGCATCTAAGTACCCATTGTTTTGGATATCTTGGACACTTGTCCATTTTTTTAATTCTCTTTTCTCTTTTTTTTATGAATAACTCTTGCATAGCCTATGCTTCTTTTCTGTAATAGAAATTTTGAGAGATAGCAACAAGAACTTAGAGCATTTATTTTGTGGAAAACCTATCAAACATATTTTTGGTGCTTACCCCCAGTGTAGGAGTAAAATATTTTTAGGTGGATCTAAATGGAATGCATATTTTTGCACCTACCCTAGTGTAGGAGTAGTGCATATGTGGACGGTGTGTACGTGATCTTGATTTTAAGAGCATGACAAACCTCTCGTAAGGATCAACAAAGCTTGACTAAACTCAATGCAATACAAGTAGCATATATGTGGTAGTTTTTTCTAGCCTAGATAAACACGTTTGGTAGGAATTCTAGCTTTGTCATACAAGAACTCATTATGTAGCATTTTTATGTTTTTCAAAAGAAATCCTCAGAATTTAGTATCACTTGGAACAAGATAAATAGCAGATCAGACCTTCTCATAGCATATCCATCAATTATCTTGACTTAGATCAAGCATATGCTACCCATGAGTTTCACGTTCAGAGCAAATTCTCATGTCAAATCAATTTTATCCAAAACTCGAGAGAATTCAAGGCTAAAAACTAGGTACTTGAAAAGAATTATAACAGAGCAACTATTCATCATTTTTATCATGGGAGTCATCTTCAAAGTTCTTTTTATTTATTCAACTCTTAAAAATAAGAAACTAAAGCATACCTTGAGCAAACTTAAAGCAAACTATATACACACTCTTTTTATTTGGTTTTAATTTTTTAAATCACACCTTACTAATAATATATAAAGGATAAAGATAATTTTTTATTTTGTTTTCTAGTTATACATCTCTCTTTTTTTATAAATAAGACAAACTCAAAAATAAATGAATAAAAAATAAAGTACTAGAAAAAGAAAACTTACCTAGGGTAAATGGGGGCTCCTCCCCCTAGCTAGTTGCTGCTGTAGTCTTTCAGAAAGGCAGGTCGATGTGGAGATTGTCGAACAGGTAGCGCCAGTTGTCGTTCTCCTGCTCCTGATGCTGCGAGATGCTGGTGATGCGGTCTCCCATTTCTGCTTGCCACTAGGAGTGCTGATGCAGCTGGTTCTAGATGTCGTGCTATGTCTCTTTGATGGTAGTCAACCTAGTGTTGAGGCGGGGGTGCTCCATCTGCTGCTCATGATAGCCCATGGGGTGGTCATGGTAGCCACAGGCAGAGAAGGGCATACGTCCCCCTTGGTGACCACTCAAAACTTCTTCATAGTGCTATTGCTGATAATTGTCGTACTGCCATTGCCCGCTTGAGCCTTGTTGCCAGAAACTTTCAGAGTGATGCGGCAAGGGCTGCTCCCAACCAGCATGCTCGGGATGGTAAAAGCGGGAAGAACCCGGTTGATTCTAGCCTGCATAGCTGGTGTAAGCCGGTCCTTCAGGAATTGGATCATCACCACGGTACCGGGGCTGCGGATTGCAAGTGATTCTCACAGAAGCACTTTTGCGAGGTGCTGCCTCCTTCACCTGTAAATCAAAGACAAAAGAATTCACCGCATACAAACCAAGGTTCCGGTCTGGTAATGGAATCTCGGTTGTATATCCTAGATACAACATGACAAGCTTCCCATTATTGTTCTTCTTCAGCATGTGAGCTTGGACAAAATATTCATAATCGATATACTAATGGGGAATGTCATCAATGCAAGAGACAGAAGCATTTTCCAAAAGACCCAAATTCTAGGCAATGTGAGTGACTAAGGACGTACACCACCCTTTAGATCAAAAACTTCCTTCCATTGTTTCATCATAAACTTGACAGGTGAAACCTTTCTTCTCTTAACCATGGCATAGAGCAACTTAAGTTCATCTATCTGTACCGTGTGAAAATCATTTCTAGGAAATAAAGAAAATCCTAGACATTTATGCATAAAGCGCAAGGTAGGGTGATGAATTTCATTTCTACGAGGATGGTAACAAGTAAGTTCTTTGGATATTTCTCTCTAGAATTTTGTCCTATCAAAATCTTGCAAAGCCGTATCTATGTCAACTAAATCCTAGAAGCTCACTAAACCGTCTCCAGGGAATAGAAAAAATCTTTTCCAAAAAGTCTAAATGAAACTTAAGAATCAGTGATTTCCAAGGTGCATAGAAATTCAGCGGTTAAAAGCTTAGACCCTGGCTCATCAATTCCCAAACATTCTCTCATCCAATAGTTCTGAAAATGATTTCAAATTCAGTGTTCATACCTGTTGACTGCAGGAGGGCTAGGTCATAAGCAGGAGTGAGAATGAACCTTCTGGTCTTCAGTTTCTTGTAGGCTTCCTTCTCCGTCTTGTTCTAGAGCTTGAGCTGCTTCTCTTCTAGAAGAATATTTCTCTCAGTTGGGGAAGACTGGGACAATGCTCCGACAGTGGGAGATGGAGCGTTAATCTGCATGTCGATGCTTGCTCGTGAAGAAGAGCTCCTCGTCGAATGGAACAACACCGCGCGCTTGAACTTGCCCAAATACTTGCTCATCTTCCTCCCTGTGAGTGTTTAGAATTTTGAGTCCAATAAATCGGACTTCTCCATTCTTGTTTATTCTTCAGGTGCATTAATCAGTCCTGGAGATGGAGACCTTGTTGGTTGCACTTGTTTCTCACACCATTCTAAATTGGCGCATTGTTCCGGTCTTGGTTTAAAAGGCGAATCGCTCTTCCTTACCATTGATATGGAATTTGATTTCTCCGGCTCTGACATCAATGTGTGCATTTGTAGTGCTCAGAAAGGGTCTCGCAAGTATGAGGGGTGTCTTCATGTCCTCCTGCATGTCAAGTACTACAAAATCCACTGGAATAACGATTCCTGCGGGGTAGCAGACCGATTGGTCGGCTAGTTGCAGGCACATCGATGTTGGTGTAAGTGTTGAATAGTTGAGCTTGTCGAAGACCTTTTCGGGTATGACACTAACGCTGACGCCAAGGTTGCATAGCACATGCTCAAAATTTTGGTTTCCGATCGAACAATCGATAGTGGGGCATCTTGGATCCTTCTTGACAGGTAATGTATTTAGGATGGCGACACTACACTCCTCCGTTAACTTGATTACCTCAGTGGTGGGAAGTGGTCTTTTGTTGTTAAGGATGTCTCTAAGATACTTCGCATATGTGGGTACCTATATAGCATCTAGCAGAGGAATATTGATATATAACTTCTAGATTACCTCTACGAACTTACCAAACTGCTCATCTATTTTAGCTTTTTGATTTCTATGTGAAAACAGTAGGAAGGTGGTGTCATAAAAATCTTGCACCATTTCTTGTGCTTGTGGCTCAACTTCTTCAACTTCATCGTCCTTTTTTTTTCCTTCGATACTGCTGCCGGTATCTTACCTGTCCTTGTCAGATATTGCGGATCACGAGTAGACTTGCCACCTCTTGTGGTTATGGTGTTGACCTTCTCAAGGTTAGTGGCAAAAGATAGAGTAGCGGCCAACTGAGCTAATTGAGATTCTATCTTTTTATTATAGCTAAGTTGGTCTTTTATAGCAAAAGAAAAACTATCCATTTTAGTATTTATGTTTTCTAGGACCTTATCATTAAAAGCAAGCTTTTTAGAAATATTCTCATTAATCCTAGCTTGTTCTAAGATTAAGTCTCTCAAGGATGGTTGCTTAGGATTGGAAGAATTATAATTATTGCCTGGGTACTTACCTTGGTAAATTGTCTATTGTGCTGTTGCCTCCATCCTTGTCTCTGTTGTTGTGAACCTGAATTGTTGCCACTGATGTTTACATCCTATTAATATTCAGGGAAATCAATCCCAAATATTCTCCACATATGTTTTGGGTGTTAAAAGCATCTTGAATGGCTTGACAGTATTTCTTGTAATTGGCTCGCAGTTCAAGCCAATTCAACAATACGTCCATCTTGGTTGACAGTGCACACACCTCTTCTGGTACTTCTTCACTCTTATTGTGTGAGTGGATGTTGCATGAAGACTGTTGGTATTTATTAAGTGCAAATAGAATATGAAGGATTCCGCAAGCACACAAAATACCATTGTAGCATTTTACCGGGAGTATTCCAGGTATCGTTATTTATATTTTACCACAGGGAAACAATGGAGTAAAGACTTATTGAGTAATAAAGGAATATCTATCAGTCAACATACCAGCATATCTAGAGCAAGGGGTAAAGATAATGATAGGAGTTAAGCATAATGACACTCAGGGAATAGGTCACTAAGATAATATAAACTAGTTAACTCAGGAGAACAATGAGTGAGGTAGATTCCTATGACATTCTTATTACATGATCAAAGTATATATACATACAACTATAGTTAAGACTAACTCTACTCTTGTGCACTTTGGGATGCCACTTAGACGGTGGAGCACTCACAATAGATAACTCTACCGACGCGACTACAGTCCTACAATTTAGGAACCTACTCAATTCAGAGTGGACTACAAAGGATAGACGGGGCTGTCACCTCCCGCTGCTACCACCCAAAAAGAGAAGAGGGTGCACTCGTAGGCAGAGCATTGTATAAGCACCATGCTTATACAAGACTAGGCTACTTAGCCCAACCGGTAAACTAGCAGGCCAAGCGCTCTGTGAAGCCACACACAAAAGTAGTGATAACCATAACTAAGCAAGATATATTTTCAAAGTAAGCATAGCCATGTAGATAATATGATATATTGATAATAAGTCTTACAAGATGTAGAAGTGAAGATACAAGGCTTCGCCGAGCCTCCAAGACTAGATTCGGAACTTGAGCATGAGCCCAACTCGACCCTCACTCCCAAGCTACTAATCTACTATATTGAAGAGCTCTAGACCTAATACCTCTGGTGTATGTTGATCTGAATGTGAGATATGAATTAGGGTTTCAGAGATGACCTAAGGGAGGGGGTACAAGGCTGTATATATATGCCGGAGCATCAATTCTAGACCCTCGGATCAAATCGACATGAAAGAACGACGTAGATGCAATCTAGGAGGTGGTGGGAAACCGACATACGAAGGAGAGACTGACTTATAGACCCCACAGGCCGGCTGGCTTGTAGGTGGGGCCGGCCGACCCCATATTTTATCCTCTCACAGTCATCTTCGGTGGAGAGCCTCCTAGAGTCTTCTAGAGTCTTCCCACGTTGTTTCTACAGTGGAATTCCTTTATTTCCTTTGACGATTAGGTCCCCCTTGATGGTTTTCTGGATAAACCCTGCTGAAAACACAGATTCACCAAAACTCATAGAATTTATTAGTTTAAACCCTAAACTTATATTGGTTATTATTTTTATGCATTTATACAAGTTATTTTGATGGGTTATGATTGATGTTAAGGACCCTCAATAAGCTCTGCCACGCTTAACCTTTGCTAGTCCCTGAGCAAAGCCAAACTCAGTAATGGATCAGGAGTTGCTACAATACTTTCACTCCTCAAATGTACACATGCATTCAATCAAAAATTCTCCTCTGAATTAGAATAAACTGATCTGATTTTTAGACTTACCTATATTACCTTCGACCATGGGGCTTCTTAGCCTTCACTTGGGTCTTGAGCAATTGAAAGACAAAACAATCAAGTCAAGCACTATGTCTCAAGTTCTTTGTTTCACTATTGTTCCGGAGTTTTTATAAATTTTCAAAATAAAACTCAGAGATTCCATTGTATGACACTCTCGAGTCTCTCTATTTATGTGGTATTTGTTCATCCTCCCTAAGGCAACAATGATGTTTTGCCTTTTCTCTTCCTATTACTAAGGCTTTATGTGGAGTTCATAGGTTGGGAGAAAGCTAGAGCATACTTGTAATACATATATTGTAAAGTTAAACAATGGATCCAAAGAGAGTTGAGTCATATAATCAAATCAAGATGTGCATGTGTGTGGATATATATGATGGATATATGGTGGCTAACCTAATTCTACTTTGCTCCTTGTTGATGGTAGTTATCATCCATCATAAACCGTCAACTTTGTTTATTGAAATGGTCACCAATAGAAACTTAGGGGTTTTAACAGACAATTTTCATAAATTTTATGGATTTATATTTTCAGCAAGGTTATTCTAGAAAACAAGAAAAGGAGGATTGAAATATCAAAAAGGAACAAAACTTAACCGCGACGAAATATGCACCAGAAGACTATAGAAGACACCAGACCGAAGCAGAGGAGCAAAGGCTGCTAGGTAGGGCAACCCGGCCCCACCATCAGGCCGCCTGGCCCCTCATAGAGAGATCTGGCCATGATCTTTTGGAACATTCCTCCACCGCCTCATAGGGTCACATCTACACCGTTGCTTCAAGTTGGTTTGATCCGAAGGCTGACGTTCCTTCCTTAGGACTATAAATACAGGCCTTGACCCCCCTGAGATATATCATTGTATCCTACAATTCATTTGTCAAGAGTAGACAAAAAATTAGGGTTTCTAGAGATTAGAGAGAGAGCTCTAGTTCTTCAAGTTCTTAGTATAGGCTTTCTAGCAAGGCTCAAGTAGAGTTGGGCTATTTTGCTCAAGATTTCGGATCTGTTCGTTTGGAGACTGGTAATTAGCCATTGCATCTCATTTATGACTTTGTTCTATTTTATTATTATGTTGCTATTTATTATGTTCTTAGTTTGCTCTAGTTGTATATTTGATATAGTTATAGTTGATGATGAATTTATGCCTATGTTCATAGAGCACCTAATTTAGTTCTCGAGAGAGTTAGGTGGTACGTATTATGTAAGCATGGTGCTTAAATATTATTTTTCTGTGAATGCCCCCCACATGCTGGGTCATGTGGTAGATCGCGGGTGTGACAGACCCGTTGAGTCCTATGTAGTCCATCCCCCGTGTGTAGGACTTGTAGAACCCGGTCTCAAAGGAGGGGACGACTATGTTTCTAATCCTCCCTAGTGATGTTCCTTATGCTTACTTTCTGATTTAGTTATGCTATAGATGAAAGTATATATATGCTTGAGTGTGCAAAGACTTAGTATTTAGGAATGACTTAGGAATTTTTTACTCTAACCGAATCTCGAGTTTAGCCATACTACATTAGTTGAGTCTCTGTTCTTTATCTCTGGAATACCATTATCATATTGCATTTATTATCATTTATTTATCTTTTACTTGACTTACCCCTGCTAAAGTATAAGAGTGGTTAGTTTGTCATAGGTCTACACATTTATAGTTAGCCATATAAACATTTGTCTCACGGTCCTTCCTTTGGGATTAAAATAAATAATGATACTCGGTATACTCTTGAGTAGAATGCTACAACAGTAATTTATCTTTGCGCTTGCAGATACTTATGTTTTGATATTGTTGAGAGTTTTTAAGTGTAGTTATAATTACCAGCATTTTTGACATCATGCTAGGGATGACAACTTAGTATATAGTGATGTAAGAAATGTCAACAAACATTCTTGGCGCCGCTGTCGGGGAAGGAAGAGTAATATGTCAATAGAAATAAATACTTATAGATAAACCATATCCTTTGCTTTAGCCGGCTTATCCTTGTTTTGTCTTTGTCTATGTATTTTATACAGGGTAAGTACAGAATTGGTTGTGATCCACCAACTTTCATCAATCAGAATCAACCAAATCAAGAGAAAGCTTAACATCAGTTTGTGAAGCCATGGCTAAGAAGACTCTGCGTGAATTCTCTGCTCTAAGCACCGAGAACGTTCGCGTTGGACCAACACTCAACACCAACAACCTTGAATTTGAGCTCAAGCTAAGCCTCATCAACATGGTGCAAGCTACTACATTCAGTGGAAAGGCACATGAAGATGCTAGTGCTCATTTGCAGAATTTTCTGGAGATTTGCAGCACCGTCGTCATTAAGGACATTGATTAAGATATCATACTACTTCGTTTATTTCCATTCTCACTGGAGGGAAGAGCGAAGCAATGGTTTTACACCAACAAAGATTAAATTAACACATGGGCAAGATGTTCAAAAGCCTTCCTAGAAAAGTTTTTCTTAGTAGGAAAGACCAATGTCTTAAGAGGAAAGATTACAGATTTTCATCAGCAAAAAGGTGAACCTATTCCAGAAGCATGGGAGCATTTTCAAGAATACATTTCAGATTGTCGTCATTATGGAATAGAAGAATGGTTGCTCATACAAATATTCTATTATGGATTAGTTCAAAAGTCTTGTGAATAATTTGGTGCCACTGCTGGAGGATCATTTATGTCACTCACTGCAAGAAAAGCTAAAGTTCTTATGGAAAAGATAGCAGCAAATCAAAGCTGAACAACATGCAATATTCAATCATGCCATAAGAGTGAAGAAGTTCTAGAAGAAGTTTGTGCACTGTCAAGCAAGATGGTTGTATCGATGAATTGGCTCGAACAGTGAGACAGTTACAAGAATGATCGTCATAGATCGTCAAACCATTCAAGATGCATTCAATGCTCAGAACAAATGTGGAGAATATTTAGGAGTTGAGTTCGCTGAATCACAAGAAAATATTAACACCATCATCAACAACTCTGCTCCACAACAACAAAAGCAAGGATGGAGTCAACCTCGATCGACCAACCAAGGTAGGTAGCAAGGTAATAATTATAATTCTACCAATTTTAGACAACCACCCTTGAGAGATTTAATCTTAGAATAAACTAGAATTAATGATAGCATTACAAAAAGACTTACTTTTAATGATAAAATCCTAGAAAGTATAAATGCTAAAATGGATAGTTTTCTTCTGCTGTTAAAGAACAAATCATTTTTAATAAAAAGATAGAAGTGCAATTAGCCTAGCTAGCTTCTGCTCCGCCTTTTGCCACTAACCTCGAGAAGGTCAAAGCTATAACCACAAGAGGTAGCAAGTCTACTCATGATCCACCATACCCAAAAGGGGTAGGTTAGACACCGATGGTAGTGTAAGAAGAAGAGAAGGAAGATGATGAAATTTTACCACACGAGCAAGAACTACAACAAGATTTTCGTTACACCACTTTCCTACCGTTTCCACACAGAAATAGAAAGGTCAAAATGGAAGAGTAGTTTGGTAAGTTTGTGGAGGTAATTCAAAAGTTATATATCAATATTCCGTTGCTAGATACCATCCAGGTACCTACGTACGTGAAGT
This sequence comes from Saccharum spontaneum, assembly GCA_022457205.1. Classification (NCBI taxonomy): domain Eukaryota; kingdom Viridiplantae; phylum Streptophyta; class Magnoliopsida; order Poales; family Poaceae; genus Saccharum; species Saccharum spontaneum. The sequence goes on from CM039590.1 coordinate 46,675,149, forward strand.
ATCTCCGAGACATCCTCAACAATAAAAGACCTCTGCCCTCTACCAAAGTGATTAAGCTAATGGAGGAGTGTAGTGCGGCCATCCTCAACACTTCACCTATCAAGAAGAAGGATCTAGGTTGCCTCACTATTGATTGTTAAATCAGAAGCCAGAATTTTGAGAATGCATTATGCGATCTTGGTGCAAACGTCAGTGTCATGCCCAAGAAGGTTTTCGATAAGCTCAGCTACTCTATGCTAACACCAACTTCAATATGTCTGCAACTAACCGACCAATCGGTCTGCTATCCTGTAGGAATCACTGAGAATATTCTGGTAAAAATCTAAAACTTTTTCGTTACTGTAGATTTTGTAGTACTTGACATGCAGGTCGGTAGCTAAACACTGTTCACCATAGAAAGCACTGTTCATCCGAGCAGCATTTCATGCACCAGCAACGCTTTACTAACGTTAAGCAAGCTAATTAGCCACCGACCTCACGATGCATCGCTGTCGCGCCTTTACTTCATCCGCTAATCGCTCCGCAAAAATTATTAACGCACATCGCGCTGACTCCGCCGAAGTGTGTCACGCACGTCGGGCGTGCTTCCCACTGCGAGCTCTACCTCCATCCCCGCATCTCCTGCCTTCAAAAGAATACGTCGATCAGCCCTCCTATCATGCAGAACCGCCAAGCCATCCCGCTCCGCTGCTCACTTGCTTCTTCCTCCCAAATCAAGTTCCTCTGTTCTTGCCAATGAAAGCTGCGTCTATCGATTTCTCCCCGAACTGTAATCGACCGAGGTAGATAGCCTGCAAGAATTCCTTCATTCTCTTTCTCCATTATCTCCTTGACCCGCAGTCTTCTCCATTAATTCCTTGACCTACATAATTGAACTAGCACCCCTTCATCACGTCGTGGACCAATGACCCACAACCATGTGTAAGTCAACAAGTCCAATTGCGTGATTAGCCTCCTCCAATAATATCATTTTTATTTTCAGAATTAATTAAACAGCCACCTTGCACATTCAATATCTCCCTCGTACGAACTCTGATTTCATTGATTCTTTTTCCTAAATTCATCTAAAAATCATGCTCTACCCATCCATATCATTTTCTTCATCTCTAGAGTTCATTTAAATTTATTTATTTATTGTAAAATAAATTTTGTTAGATTCCTAAATTCATGATCTATCTGTTAGTGTATCTAGTTCATACAGTTCAAGGGTACTTTTAGGGTTACTTTATTATTTTGAAATGCTTATTATTATTGTGGTTATTTAGAGAATGACTTTTGTGATGCATTGGTAGAAGTGCTAGCCCTAAAAAATTTTACAATAGCTTCAGTGTATTATTATGTGCTCTCTGTAGTTTTTGTAGCCCTAAGCTTGGCTATTAGATATGGTAGATAAATATCCATGAAAATTAATATGAATAAGAGCATAACATTGATTTAATAAAACTAAACACTTGTTAGATGAGCTTGACATTTTGCTTGATGAAGATGACAGTCAGTTCAATATCGTAGTCATTAGAGCTAGCTTAGTACCTTAATGTGTGTGTTCTTATTTTAAGAGTTGATGTTGCCTAAATAATGAATTATATCCTCGTATGCATATAGAGAAAGAATTAACGAAGATCATCACCATCGGCAATCACGAGTTCGAGGAGATCGTCGAGGAGTACAAAGAGGAGATTCTTGTGTAGGAGGAGGTCCCCGAGCCGCCACTGACTGACGCAGCTGACACCACGCCTGCCCAAGGCAAGCCCCGGTGCATGACCCTTATTTTTTATAATCACCGTATATATATATGTTGTGCATTTATGTTGAAGGAGTTTATGGAAACCACATGCATATATATATATATCTATCCTAAGAGTCTTACTAATATAGGATCGAGTAGCTGCTATGCTTAGGTTTATCGGTAGCGTGAGTATCTTGCTGTTGCTCACAATATGTGATAATTATTACTCTCATGATAAAATGATGGAAAGGAAAATGGTGACCGAGCAGGGATATGGTATGAGTATTGGTGGGTGTAACAGGTTATGTCCCGCTGTCACGGGGCATAGCTTGGTTGTATTATTTTCCCTGTCTGTATCTATTGAGGACCGTCCGTTGCTATGGATGGTAGTCAGGTCACAGATTTATTATCTCGAGCACTTACTTGCTTATGGGAGTGGGAAGACTCGTTACTCTCTTGTTGTGGGTTTCGGCTCTTTCTGGATCAACTGATTAGAGGTGGAGAAAGGTGGAGGTCTAAGCACCGTACTGAGACTGGGTCTCAAGTGTGGGAGTTTGGAGTCTAAGTTTGGACAGGGATCTGAACCCCTCGACGGGAGTGAAATTGGTTGGTCTTGTTTGTGCCTGGGATACAAGCGAGACGTGTGTTTTTGAGGCACCCAGCTGGGCTACATTGATTTACAAATCGCCGTTTCTACGTGACAGTATGACTTGGCTATGGTCTAGCACCGTAGTAAGAACTGGAATATGAAAGATGGTAAAAATAGTTCTGATTGCTCAACTCTTACTTAAAAACAGAACAAGTGCTTACATAGAATAGTTGGATAATAAACTAATCTTGGCTGTAATAAAACTTTGTCTTAAGACGAAATGCTAGTAATGCTTTTAGCAAAACCAAATAAAACACAAGCCATATAACCTATCATATCCTTGAGAGTCAGGAAATATAGTCCCACTAGTCAGGTAAGTCTTGCGAGTATATTGTATACTCAGGGTTTATTTACCCTTGTTACAGGTGCAGCTTGAGGAGTTAGCTCTTGTGTGGAGGATTCTTCTAGTGGCATAGATGAATAATTGTATCATTTCTGTAAGATGTTTATTTTAAATTCCGCTGTTTAATTATCACACTTTGAACTCTGGTATTGTAATAAATAATTTTCACGACTCTATGTTGTATGAAACAAACTAAGTATTATAAGCCCGTACTCATTATTGGATTCTGGATGTAAAACGTGGATTATTTTGAGTTCTTCCTCGTGCTATGCTCGACGGGACTATTCGATCTAACTCTCTTTCGGGGTACTTAGTGTCTAGTGAAAGACAAATGCTATAACACCTCTGGTGTTACGAGCTCACTTAGCGCCTCGGTTAAGGCCTAAAAGAAATTAACGAAATAAGTTCCTCGGATTTTTAAATTTGAGACTCGCATGAAATGATGAACATCTCTTAGGTGACCTACTTTTCGGGTTGAGTGGGATCAAATCAAAACCTAAGTTAATTTAGTTAGTGCGTAAAACCGTTAGTGAAAATCCTAATAAGAAAAAATAGAATAAGTCGTTTTGATCATTTAGTGTGAAAACAAATTCTATAAACACAAGTGTGATATAACTCATGTTTAAAAAGTATCATTTTTTGGCGAATTATAGCTTGAGAAATAATAAAATGATATCAACATATTTGATTTCTATAAGTTAGTATGAAGTATGGGCTATGTCATGCTATGTTAGTGAGTTGAAATCGGCAAGGTTTATACCTTTTAAAAATTAGGGCAAAAGGGCTAATGGCTGTAGGCTCTAACTGCAGCCTTGATTTCTCCTAAGTATGGAAAAGTAGTAGACAATGCTATTTTATTATTTAATTTCTAACAAAAATGATTAAACGCTAGCGGCATGTTTTTATACTGTTGATTGCTTCTAGGAAGGTACTTAAGCTTGGTATAAGTCATAGTGGTGTCGCGTGTCATGTTGTCCTCTTAAAATTTGCTTAAACTCCGCTAGAACGCGCTGTGAACCGGATGTTGACATTTTGTGCGCGAACTGACATTCCCGCGTCAAGCCGATGTTGGCATTGCTCTATCTCCTCTAGTTACCCCCTGGTTTTAGCGTTTGCGACGATAGTATGTTGGTCCTGCTGGCTTTAGGATGAGGGAGTTAGTCGAACCCCATCGTGATAATTAGCCATTTTCGTTTCGCTTTAAAAAGTATGCACGTTACCGATCCCGGCCGTTTGGCCTGAGGGCACGATCACCACGCGTGCACAGCGCTGCTGGCGCCGAGCGCTGGCCGTGGCAGGCTTGTTGCCACTGGCCGGCTCGCGCGTCAGAGTGGTGCCACACAGCGCCTTGGCCTAGCGTGGCCAGCCACGGCGGGCTGTGGCCTGGCCTTACTATGTCGCGCGCAGGGCCGAGTCGTGGCCGCGGCTGCCGTCACGCGATTGGCGAGGTGCCCGCCCTAGTTCACCTACCGCGTCGTGTATGTGGACGTATGCCACTACTACCGTGTCTATTCGCTGGCCCCAGGCACAGCGTCGATGTGATGCCTCTTTGCCCTGCTTTACCGCAAGCCGACATCGTCAACCCCGCTCGGTTTTGGCTTTCGTGCCATGTGCGTCGTGCCAAGGCTCCCCGTCTCATCAACTGCACCCCTGTGCTCGTGCTCAAGTGGAGGCCGACCCCCCTCGCGTGCCTCACTTCCTCCTCTGCCTCACCCTCTCTCTGTTTCCCCTCTCCCTTGCTCTGTGTCTCAGTGCAGAGGCCGCCATGGCTAGTTGGGAATTCCTGTGGTCGCCGTGTAGCGTCCCATCGTCACCAAGCCTCCTCATGTGCAAGCATCGACACCACTGCCTCCGCCTCGCTCCCCGCTATGGCCCTCGTGCGTGCTCGCCGTAGCTGCATCACCGGGAGCTACCGCGGCCCCTACTCGGACCGCTACCGTCGTGCGCGCACGCTGCCAGGCCGCTGCACCTTGCCTTGGCATGGGAGCGGCTCAGTTGTGTGCCCACCATAGCCATCCGGTGCTGCACCGCGCGCGTGGCCGGGCCACCACCGGCTACGGCTGGCCGGGTCGCCACCGCTACCGCCTTCTCCTGCCCGCGCCGACCCTCCTGGGCTCCTCTCCTGGCCCTACCACGCCCCGCAGCGCCGCCGCCACACAGCTATCTTCACCAGTGCTGCGGACGCACGTGGCCGTTGCGCCACGGGCCACCTCCGGCCGAGACAAGCCCCTACGTGGGTGTGCGTGGGCCTAGGCCCGCTCTAGCGCCCCTCCCTTGCCGCTGATAGGTCCCCAGCCGGGCTGAATCGGTGATGGCCGACCGATTCTCTTGCTTTGCGTACGAGAGGGAGCAGATGAAGGGCTTCACAGTTAAATAGAAACAAGTCTGGGGTCCTCCATTGAAGTCTATGACTCAGGTAAATAGTGCCCAATAGTGTGTGCTGGACTGCGGGCTGGTTAGGGAATAACTCAGGGTCTCTTTTGCAAAAAATCACGAGTGCGCGTGGGCTCCCCGGCCTTAGGCTGCACTGGGCCGTTGTGTCGCCCGTGCTGCCGCTCTCGTGCGGGCCGCAGTGGGGCTGCTGGGCCGAATTGGCTGTCACTTGCCTTTTTAATTTCTAAATGCATTTCTCATTTAGTTTCCGGAGTAAACTTGCAAATTCAATATAAATTTGTATAATTAACCAAAAATTATGAAACTAATTTTGCTAGGCTTCTAAAATCATGATCTACCTTCTAGTGTATCTTGTTCACATAGTTTATTATATCTGTAGGAGTTTTATAATTAAATTAAGATGCTTAATATTATTAAAATGTAAATTTGTAGGAATTTTTGTGGCAAAAAGATGACAGTGTTGGCTTTAAAATTTTTACAGTAGCTTCATAATATTGTTATGTGCTCACTATAATTTTTGTAGCTTTAAAATAATTAGTTCGATAAGAAAGCTAATGAGCCCAAGTTAGAGTGTGAATATTAAATCGATAAAATGAATGAAGCAACACTTTGGGTTTGTATAACAGAAATATTTATTGGGGAATTAGCACGTTATTCGACAACATGGATAAGTGGCTTAGTACATTAATCGTCGAGCTAGTTCGTTAGCTTGAGAGGCGTAATCATAGTTGTGAGTTGCAGTTGCCATGGATTATTTACGTTTCTACGTTGCATCCATGAACAACATAATAGAAATGACGATGGACTGTGGAGTCATCTGGCATAGCAGAAAAGATGGTGCTTCGATGATCGTATCATGATGGAGTGCTAACTGTGGGTTGCATGTACCCAGGCAAGCCCCAGTTCATAACTCCTAATATTCGACACTTTATTTTTATGCTTGTGCATTAAGTTTAAAGGAGTTGAATGGAACCCACTTGCATATATATATCCTTATCTTATGAGTCTTACTAGTATGACAGGCTCGTGTAGCTTGCTATGCTATAGGATCCCGGTAGAAGTCGAGTGATTACCTGTCACTCGCGAGAGATAGGATATATATTATTGTTACTATTATCATGTTACTATCACATGGAATATGTATGTATAATAATTCAAGACCGGGCGGGACTAGACTTGGATGAACTTCGACTTGGTTGGGCAACAGAGCGGGGCTTCGGTTGTATTTGTCCCGCCCGTGTCGATTGAGGACCGTCTGTTGCATTGGACACTAGTCAAGTCACAAACTTATTATCCTGAGCACATACTTGCTTATAGGAGCATGAAGGTTTGTTACTCTCTTATCATGGGTTTCGGCTCTTTCTGAATCGACTGTTAAGGGTGCATTATTGGGTAGAACATCTAAGTACCACACTAAGGCCGAGCCTACAGTGTTGAGGCTTGTAGTCCCAGTTTAGATGGGGACCTGGACCTCTTGACAGGAGTGGAACGGGTTGGTCTTGCTTGTGCCTAGGGTACAAGCGAGGTGTGTGATTTTTTAGGGTACCTAGCTGGGCTGCATTGATTCGTGAATCATCGTTTCTAAGTGACGGCATGACTTGGCTATGGTCTAGCACCGTAGCAAGAACTGGAACATGGAAGATGGTAAAATGGTTGATTGCTCAACCCTCACTGGAAAATAGCATAGTTGCTTACATAGAATGGTTGGCTAATGAATTAATGAGGACTGCTAACAAAAATTGAATATAAGGATGCACCTTTAGTAATGCTTCCTACAGTTGCAATAATCCACAAGCCAGATAGCCTTGCATATCCTTGGAGTCTTTTTTTCCTCCTGATGGGTAAGTCTTGTGGAGTACAATTGAATACTAGGGTTTGTTCTACCCTGATGTAGGTGATAGGAACATGTGGAGCTGACACTTATGTGTGGAAACCTCCTGATGGGTTCAGTGAGGATTTCCTTTACATTGCAGATATATAGTTGATTTATAACTCTCACAAAAAATGTTTTACCAAGGAAAGACTTATTACCGGTTATCATTTCATATATATAATTGTTTAACATGTTAATGTTAACTTATCATTAAACGATTACCATTTCCACTGAAACTAATAATATTTTTTATTCTGATGTTATTTTCAAATGATGAATTACTCAGATGTTATATTAAAAGTGATGTAAGAAATGACTAAGAATATTATAAGCTTTATCTCTCATTTATGATCCTGATGAAAAATGTGGATTTTTGAGTTCTCCCACGGGGTGCGCTCGACAGAACTGCATATTTAATGCGCTCCCTTAGGTACTTAGTATCTAATGAAAGATAAGTACTCTTGGGAGGGCATTAGATTAGGTGGTTCTGCCACAAGTGCCTCTAGAAGTGTGCTATTTCAGGCGATTCTGCCACACTCGGCAGACCACCACTAATTGATGACGTCTGTTGATACGAGGATGCATGCCATGATGTTGTGGCATTTGTCATCCTCGTCCTTACTATCGATGTGTGAGCTGGTTTTTTCGAAGATGATGGAAGCAAATGTATTATGTCTAATACGAGATGGGTTTCACCTTGCCTCTCATCATCATCTTAGCTTTGTCTCGGTAAGGTTTTAATGCTAGAATGTCTTTGATGTTGCTAATAGCCTATCAATTTGTTCATCCACTTCCTATGAGTGAGTGCTTCTATTCTAGATCCTTTTTATGGCACTTGTCTCATTTCTCTTTGTTCCATAGCTGAAGTGATGGTTTGGTTTGGGTTTGCATGTTCATCCTAAACCATGAACAGGCATAACTTATAATCATTCTTTCCTACAAAATGTTAATGGATACATACCCGAGGGAATACAATAAATTTGAAATATGGGTTGTTGTCCATAACTATTGTAGTTTTCCTCTATGCTATGAAAGGATGATTAGGATTGCTTTAGCATAGATTTTATTTATTAATAAATTTTATTCGTTTGCTGCCTTCTAACATGGTTCAAGGCAAAGATAACTTGCAACAAAAGATAAGTGAATAAACCTTGATACTCACAGTTCTTCTTTCCATGAAGAATAAGCTGGGTCTTCTTTGCGCAAAGTTATTAGAGTTCAAGGCATGCCTTGATTCATCTTTGATGTGAATTTATCTCTTGACTTACCCAGATTAGATTTGAGAGTTTCCTGTAGGGGTTAGTCCAACAAAAATAACCAGTGTCTACACAAACAATTATTAGTTCAATAACCAAACAAGACTCTATGTCTAATTTTGATTAAGGAAGGCATTTTAACCTACCATGCTTAATTTAAAAGCCAATGGAAGTATGTACGGTACTTTCAAACAAAAACTTACTATGGCAAACAAAGATAGCATGAAAGCACTATTGAGATTTTTTAAATAGAGATGAAAGAGCATGATCATGGTGAGTGATGATATTTAAGGTAAAGAATGCAAGTGGCATGAATGTATGCAGGCAACTAGATATGCTATGGATTTAATATGAGAGAATTTAAACTAAACAGAATGGATGCATGGATTATTCTGAGTAAACATGCAGTGAAATGCAAAAAGTTAAAAGATAACTACCCATTAAGTTTAAAGTCCATGAGCATGACTTTCTCACCTTTCTTGATCATACTTACCATGACTCACGTGATGAAATTTGTGAGTAGTACATCATCTGTATTCATCACTTGAGATGTGATTTGAATTCTTGTGACGTCGACCTTTTTTCTCCAATCTACATGTGGTTAGAGAATACATACGTCTATACAAACCTGTGAGATGGCAGGGTTCCAATGTTGGTGTATCTTGAATGCTCAGGCGCCCTGGGATTCTTCAATGTTTCTTCTTTTCTTGTGAAAGCTTGTCGAAAGGTCAAAACAACGTCTGCTGTCCTATCTTATTCCACAATCCAATAGAACAGGAGTAATCCTACTAAACCTAGTGGTATGTGAGCAATCTAAATCTTTACACCAATTGTTTCACCGGTAACGGCACCAAAAAATACTTGTTGGTATTTATTAAGTGCAAATAGAATATGAAGGATTCCACAAGCGCACAGAATACCATTGTAGCATTTTACCGGGAGTATTTCATGTATCGTTATTTATATTTCACCACAGGAAAACAATGGAGTAAAGACTTATTAAGTAATAAAGAAATATCTATCAGTCAACATACCAACATAGCTAGAGCAAGGGGTAAAGATAATGATAGGAGTTAAGCATAATGACACTCAGGGGATAGGTCACTAAGATAATATAAACTAGTTAACTCAGGAGAACAACGGGTGAGGTAGATTCTTATGACATTCTTATTACATGGTCAACGTATATATACATCCAACTATAGTTAAGACTAACTCTACTCTTATGCACTTCGGGACGCCGCTTAGACGGTAGAGCACTCACAATAGATAACTCTATCAACGTGACTAGGGTCCTATAATTTAAGAACCTGCTCAATTCGGAGTGGACTACAAAGGATAGATGGGGCTGTCACCTCCCGCTGCTACCACCCAACTAGCGAACAGGGTGCACTCATAGGCAGAGCATCGTATAAGCACCATGCTTACACGAGACTTGGCTACTTAGCCTAACCGGTAAACTAGCAGGCTAAGCGCTCTATAAACCCGCACACAAAAGTAATGATAACCATAACTAAGCAAGATATATATTAGAAGTTAGCATAGCCATGTAGATAAGAATATGATATATTGATAATAAGTCTTATAAGATGTAAAGGTGAAGATACAAGGCTTCGTTGAGCCTCTAAGACTACATCTGAAACTTGAGCATTAGCCCAACTCGACCCTCACTCCCGAGCTACTAATCTACTACATTAGAGAGCTCTAGACCTAATCCCTCTAGTGTATGTTGATCTGAATGAGAGATATGAATTAGGGTTTTAGAGATATCCTGAGGGAGGGGGGTACAAGGCTGTATATATAGGCCATAGCATCAATTCGGGACCCTCGGATCAAACCGACTTGACAGAATGGCGTAGATGCAATCTAGGAGACATTGAGAAACCAACGTACGAAGGAGAGACTGACCGGTGGACCCTACAGGCCAACCACCCTACAGGTGGGGCCGACCAGCCCCACATTGTAGCCTCTCACGGTCATCTTAGGTGGAGAGCCTCCTGGAGTCTTCCCACATTGTTTCCGCAGTGGAATTCCATTGTTTCCTTTGACGATTAGGTCCTCCTTGACGGTTTTCTGAATAAACCCTACTGAAAACATAGATTCACCAAAACTCATGGAATTTATTAGTTTAAACCCCCTAAACCTATATTGGTGATCATTTTTATGCATTTATACAATTTATGTTGGCGGGTTATGATTGATGTTAAGGACCGTCAACAAAGACCAACCTTGATTAGAGGCTATCTTTTCCATAAGAGTTTTAGCTTTTCCAAGGGTGAGTGACATAAATGATCCTCCAGCAGTGACATGGAGTTATTCATAAGCTTTTTGAGTTAATCTATGGTAGAAACTTTGCATGAGCAACCAATCTTCCATCCAATGATGAGGACAATCTGAAATATATTCTTGGAAATGTTTCCATGCCTCTAGAATGGTTTCTTCTATCTGTTGTTGAAAATTAGAAATCTTTCCTCTTAAGGCATTTGTTTTTCCTGTAGGGAAGAACTTTTCTAGGAAGGCCTTCAAACATTTTGCCCATGTATTGATGTTGTCCTTATTGGTGTAGAACCACTGCTTCGCCATTCCCACTAATGAGAATGGAAAGACGCGGAGTAATATGATGTCTTGAGCAACGTCCTTGATGGTGATTGCGCTACTAATCTCTAGTAAATTCTAAAGATGAGCACTAGCATCTTCATGTGCCTTTCTGTTGAATGGGGTAGCTTGCACCATGTTGATGAGGCTTGACTTGAGTTCAAACTCAAGGTTGTTGGTATTGAGTGTTGGTCCAATGTGAATGTTCTTAGTGCTTGGAGTAGAGAATTCACGCTGAGTCTTGTCATCCATAGCTTCAGAAACTGGTGTTGAGCTACCTCTTGATTGGTTGATTCTGATTGATGGAATTTGTTGGTGAATCACAGCCAATCTTGCGATACCCTATATAAGATATGAACAAAGACAAACAAGGGTAAGCCTGCTAAAGCAGAAGTGTTATGATTTCATTAATAAGTATTTATTTGATCAATTCTCTTAGCCTTATGCCCCTTCCCGGCAACGGCGCTCAAAATGCTTGTTGGCATTTCTTAGCATCACTCTTTACTAAGTTGTCATCCCTAGCATGATGCCATAAATGCGTTGGTTGGTAGTTATTAATGACACTTGTAAATTCAAAGAAAATCATATATGATAAAAATAATCCGCAAGCGCACAGATAATGTACCATTGTAGCATTTCACCCAGGAGTATACTAGGTATCATTATTTATATTTTATCCACAGGGAGGAGCTATAGGGTGGCATAAATATATTGACAAATATGTATACTTATGATAAAATCACTCTCATGCTATTGCAGGGGTAAGTCAAGTGATAAATAAATGATAAGTGTAAGGTATTGACGGTATTCCAGAGATAGAAATAGATACTCATAAATATAGTATGACTAGGTAGGAGATTCGTTAAAAGCAAAAGATTCCTAAGTCATTCCGTATTTACTAAGTCTTTTGGACACCCAAGTATATACACTCTCATCTATAGCATAATTAACTCTGGATCTATGCATAAGGAACATTACTAAGGAAGATCAAGAACAAAGCTTGACTCCCTTTGCAACTGGGTTCTACTTGCTCTATAAACGAGGAGTGGACTATAATGGATTCAATGAGAGTGTCACATTCGTGATCTACCACATGACCCGAAGTGCAGAGTGCATCCTCAGGAAAACAATATTCAAGCACCGTGCTTACATAATGTCGACCACTTAACTCACTCGAGTATTGAGCTAAGCACTTGTGAACATATGCATAAATTCATCACCAATCATAACTATATCAAGCATACAACTAGAGCAAACTAGGAATATAATAAATAGCAACATATTATTGAAGTAGTACAAAGTCATAAATAAAGAGGGATACAATGGCTATACCAGCCTCTAGACGGTGAATTTGGAATCCTGAGCAATAGCCCAAACTCTACTTGAACCTTGCTAGCTAGCCTACACTAGAACTTGAAGTATTAGAGCTCTATTCTCTTCTCTCTAGAAACCCTAATTTCTGGTCTAATCTTGACTTATGGCCAATCATAGTTGCCTCAGGGAGGGGGACATGGGCTGGTATATATAGGCCAGAGCATCAATCCTGATCCCTTGGATCAAACCGACTTGGATAAACGGCGAAGACGCAATCCTTAAGGCGGTGGAGAACCGACTTTCAAAGCAAAGGCTGACCGGTGGGGATAAAGTGCTGGCCGGCCTACAGGTGGGGCCAGCCGACCCCACCTATCATACTCTCTAGGTCTGTTTCGGTGGCGTGTGTAACAGAACCGTCCAAATTATATGAGCACAAGTACAAAAACAATCACTGAAGTGATCAAATTCTCGCACTTGAGCCCATATAACTCTGATAGTCCAATGAAATCACGAGGGATTTCAAACCAACCAACATACCAGCCAAGATCATAGTGATTCAACATAACAAGTCATATGTTACAACCATTTCACAAGTAATTGAATATACATCGGAGTTCAACATAGTTATTACAACTTAAGTTCAAAAATAGCGGAAGCAAAGTAATTTGAAACTAACAACACCATTATTTAAAATACATGCCAGTACGAAGGTCGACTTTCCACAAAAGCATTAGAGAGAAGATAACTCAGAAGGATCATGCCCGTGATCACACTCTGCCTCTACAGCAGGAGCCAGCCAACTCTTGCAGTCGCCAAGATACAGCACAACCTGCAACAATTGGGGATAAAACCCTGAGTACGACAATGTACTCAGCTAGACTTACCCGTCATAAACCAGAAATAAGGTGACACCAAGGATCATGCAAGGCTGATATAAAGTGGGCTAGCTTGACATCATTTTGCATAAAAGCTTATTATGGATAAGTAATCATTAATGCTTAAGCATCGAGTTAATTATCATTACCCTGTCATCTATATTAAAACCTATACTAGAGCACTCACTTTATTAGGAGCAAACAATATTAACCATAGCAGGTATAAATTGAGGCAACCTTTCCATCGTTATCCATTTAACCATCCGTTCAATTTAATGGAATCTACGTTGCCGCTGCTCAAGTCAAGTGCTCACTAACCGGGAGCGATGGCGATTCGAATCGAATTCCTATCCAGCTGGAGGGGTATTTCTAACACTCACCAAGTCACGCCTAGCGAGGGCTGCTCAGGTCACCTTTGGTACAGTTCAGGAGCCGTGGGTCCGACTAATGCCGCATCCCTAAGGGCGACACTCTGCCAGGTGTTAGGGACTCTAACCCCCCTTGGTCTCACGCCAATGTCCCCAAGCACATCCTTTCTCTCCTCCAAGATGCAACCTACCATTCGATTCCCGGTCTGAACTGTATTACTCAGCTTCGTGGTCGGAACGACTTATCCGGCCAACTAAGTGTTAGACTGCGTTCAACATGACTCAAGGACGTACAGCGAATCGGTCTTTAAACGACTTAGACGGGGATAGATCCACACCCAAGACCTCCATGCCTTGTTGCTTCACTATCGTCATCCCGCCCGGTCTCATTTCATTTTATTAACACATGGTTCCATTCCACAATAGAAAATATAGCCAACCGTGCCATATATGAATATCCCTACATCTCGCAGGTGACAGGAAATCACCTGACTTCTACCGCTTAAAGCAGGGCTAAGTATCTACTTGATCCTAGTCTATGTAGGATTCAAGGATTCATATATCTGGACAAGGAGTGATATAATACAGCAAGAGTTTTCAACCAACTCTTATCACTTAATGCAACAATACTTATAACATATATAGAATTAATTGCTTTGAAGATAGGAGGCTTATAATGCTCCGGGGCTTGCCTGGGATCTGACTCAAGTTAGAGTTTGTCAGATGAAACTCGCTTGGCGAGCATTCCCTCATTCTAGCACTTGTCCGATCATTCCATCTCCGAGATAGGTCCACCAACACTATCTTCTGGTTAGCTCCACCTCACGTCCTTCACGTGGTGCATCTAGCGTACCTAAATGAGATGCAAGATGCAAGTATATGAATATATGGGAATGCAATAGATGATGCATCACACACTAAATAAGGCAAGTACAAGGTTACGCTAAATACACATAAGCACTTTACATTGCTCAAATAAACATCACACCACCTATTATGCTAAGATAGCAAGGGAAGCAATACCAAACATAACTCAAGATTTACAAAGCCTCAGGTGTACTAACTTCATCACCATGGACATAAATCACACTTAATAACAAGCAAGCAAAGTAACCAAGCATCCATGTATTTTCAACAATTCTAGACATACATGCAGTAGCTGAGTAAATCAGTCATATCTGGAGTTCTACAAATCTAAATGACTTGCAAGAAGACATTATAGAAAGCTTATAAAATTTTCTACAATTCATTCAATATCACATAAGCCTGATTCCCAAGTTTAATAGGTCTAAAAGATGAAACTACAGAATCTGGTCTGCTCCAAACAGAGAGCAACCAAATCTAGAACCTGACTTTAAACATCTATAACTCAAAAACTACTTGACCAAATGATACCAAATTTTAACCGCAGCTAGATACATGAATTATCTATAACTTTTGTATAAACAAGTTTCACAAAAAAGCACATTATCATGAAGAACTTTGCTAAGTTCCCAGATCTGTCCAGAAACTTCATTTGCAAGAAATAATTATTAACTTATGTTGCAAACATATAATTGGACAAAACTAACTTTACCAACATGTCACACATGACTAATGAACACCAGAAAACATAGTGTCCATTCCTAAATAAATTCTTTTAATACATTTTCTTAATTTACTTAGATAATTAGGTGGAATTATGAACACCTATCAAAAGTACACAATAAATTCTACCAAAATTGCAATGGCCTACATATTCTCCCAATAGTCTACTGTCCAAATTTTAAGCCATTTAGACAAGTATATCAACCTCTATGAAAAAGACAAATGGATATTGCAATAAATCATGTCAGAGCAAGATACACTAATAAATTACTCATATAGCAACTAAAATTCATGAAATTATTACCACACATCAAACATGACATGATTAGCATGCCACAAAAATTTCACTTCATTTCGAGCTCTAAATTTACAGTTATGAAAAAGACAAATGCGACTAGCATTGAAAACCTAATCTGAAAAATATATTTTTATAGCAAAAACATTAAACTAAAATATGCCATATTATAGATCCAGTGCATAGATAATTTCACAAGGATTCCAAAAAGTCCTCATTTGCTATTTTACGAATTTTCTATGATTTACTATGAATTTCCAGAAATCAGCAAAAACTACCACAAACGGGTCCTTATAGCACTATTTACTTGAGTCTATGACAGTGCAGATAGACCCCTGACTTTAGTCAAATTTGAGCGCGACGTCCTTGACGCGAGTTAGAACAGAGGACGCCGGGGAAAACGGTCGGTAACGGCCGGAGAAGGGCCGGCGGCGGCGGGGAAGTGTATTGGGAGCAAGAGGAGGCCGGCGCGCACCTGTGGGTGGCCATGGCTCGTCTCGAGGTGGCCCGAGGAGGCGGGGCCACGAGAGCCGGCGGCATGGGATGACGGCGACAGGCGGTGGCGGTGCTCCGGCGACTGAGGCAGCCGACGAAGGCGCGCGTGAGGTGCAGCGCGACGCGGAGAAGATGATGTCGCGCTCGATTGGGGCACAAGGAGCGCGGAGGTAGGAGAACGGCAGTGGCCATGGAGCTTGGCGGCGGTGTCCATGGCTGCTCCGCTTGTCTGCCATGGTGTGAGACAGAGAGGCGAGAAAAAGTGGACAGAGAATGAGCAAGCACGAGGAAAGGGAGGGCGCTCGGCTCTCCAAATCGACCGACGCTATGAGGTGGCGAGCATGCGACCGAGCTGGGGCACCACGCGTCGAGCGGCATCAGCAACCGGTCGGCCACGACGTAGTCTCTGCCAACTCAAACAGTCACGAAACCAACTGAAACCGCCATCTTTGTCCTTCTCTAACTCCCGATCGGACTAGCCTTCGATCATGGCGCTAGAGGAAAAGTTGTAGACCTTTGTGAGATGAACAAGATTGATTTAAGAATCCTGAGCTAACTCGGCCAAGAACAAAAGATATGGAGCTTCAAATATGGGTACATGAAACCGAAAATTGAATTCAGTTAAGGATTGACAATACCACCTCAAAAATACGCCTGACACATCATTGTTCATTTATCAATAACTCCCAAATCAGCTCGAATTGGCTCGTGGTGTAATTGACAAAATGGTAGGGCTACAAGTGTACTCCAACTTTGGTTAAAGAATCGAAGTCTAATTCGGTATGGTTAGAGAGATACAAAGCTCCAAAGGAGGGTACCTCAAAACCGGGTTCTGCAGTCCAATTGCAAGTTGACTGAAACTGGTAACTTTTCCCATCTCCATCTCCCAAACTGAGCAAGAAAAAGCTAAACCAATTCCACAATGTTGTAGAGCTATATGTAATCTCCAACTTCTATTATACAAGTTTGGTCTAGATCGCCACGATTTTCGTTCTACAGGGCTCCAAAGTCACGTACTCCAAAACTTGTACCGCAATCCAACACTTAGAAAATTTTTGCAGCTTCAAAACAGCACTGACTTGATTCTTGTGAGCTCTATTTGATTAGGTTAGAGGCCAAACTAGCTCTCGACCATTAAACAAAGTTTGTTCTACACAAGATTAACTAAAACTTTTGTTTAAGGTCAAACCTCATAACTTGTACAGAAGTCAAACTTTCACTTTGGTCAAAGCAGCAACTTAATAAGGCCCAATCTAGGGTTTTAGACCAATTGGGGCATTTTTTGGCATTTGCTCAACATGAACCCTTCATGACGGTTGTTGTAGAGTTCATCTAAAGTCATTTGGGCAAAGTTGCAAAGTTTGGTTGATGGTCTATAATTCCATTCACTTAATCACGCCATTCCAAGAAAGATATGACTTATCATTTCATGTGACTTTTTGATTCCAAACTTCATGAAATTTTTCTAGGGATCAATATAGATAGGTACTAAGGTGAGACACATGAAGATATTGCCATAACACCACCCAAGCATATATCTTGAAAATGTCCTATATGCAAAGCAAAGGAGTAACATCCAAGTTTAGATTAGACTCTTCTCCGTAGGTTGGTCTTGACATCGTCATCTCCACTTATCTATCATGTTTGAGCTCAAACCCACTGCTTAGTGAGTGACAAACACCTGGGGTGTTACAGCGTGGCTTCTTGTATCCTCTGGAACCTTCTGAGTTGTTTATGTGACGGATAGGCGTGATTTAATTTGTCGTTTTGATCCACCCTGATGGTTTTCTAGAATAAACCCTGCTAAAAATACAGATTCACCAAAACTCGTAAAAATTATCAGTTTAAACCTCTAAGTCTGTGTGGGTGATCAAATTTATACATTATTTTAAGTTATATTGATGATTTATGATGGGTGATAACTACTGTCAAGCCCTTGAGAAGTCATAGTTTCTCCTGTAAGTTCTGCATACTATAAGTACACAATGAGCATCTTCGGGTGCCAAAGTATTTAAACAGTGCAATTAGATATTTCCAAGTATTGGGGAGCCAGTATGTTGTCGTTCGAGTACTAAGAGTATTTCTCTGGTAGCGAGAATCTTCTTCAATCATCGAGTGTGGCGGTGGTACACCGTACATCAAGGAGCGTTGTTCCCTGATAGCTGTAAGTGCCTGACTCGGGTGATACACCCCATATCAAGAAACATAGTTTTCTAGGCTTAGCCCTCGGGACGTTGTTAATGCCGCATTTGGGTGGTGTTCTCGATAACCAAAAGTGTGGCTTCTAGGACAACATAGATGCCAGGTTAGGGTATAAATACCGCTGTACTCGAGAAGTTGATTATCGACGTATTTCAGCATGTAACGTGGTTGCGCATCATTAAGTCTTAACCGTAAAACAATAATGAGGATGGGGTAGGTGCACCTCCATCGGCCACGCATCACTAAGCCAGTTGTTTATTTTTTAGGGTGACCTATTGTAGGCCGTTTGTTATCGAGCACTAAGGAAGTCATGTTTCCTTCGAGACCCATTGAGCAACGCGGTACAAATTATCATGAGCTTCATCAGTGAACGAGGAGGACATTGTCCTAGAGCCCTGAGGCCAATATGATAGTAGCCCGGTGTGGGCACTACTGTGGGCGAGTAACAAACGCATGAGCAGCTGTCGGCAATTGCGTGTGTTACTCTTCAAGCTGATAATGGGTAGAATGAGTAAATGTCCACTTCACTGAAAGGAAGTGACAGGACAAAGCCAGACCAGCGGGGGCAAGTCATATAACTCTTTTTTCAGATTCTAGGAGCTCATACTTTGGTTATAGCCATGGGCCAACCAGTTTTTCGGTTTCCTCTAAAGGGACACACATTCGCTGAAATAAGGTACTTCGAGCTCATCTGAGTATTGGAAGATTTACATGACACTGAGTGCCAGAGGTTTTAGAGTCAGACTAATGACCCTCCCGAATACCCTCCTGACCTAGAGTGGCAGGGTCAATAACGAATGAATCGCTATTGCTTACACCTGCTAAAAGGGGTGAGCCAGGCTGAGTACCCGATCTAAGTGTCAGATCACTCGCCTGCATCGGCTCGGGTGACGGTACGTCGAGTTATGGACCAGTTGGTCCCACAGCCTCTGCGGTCATGTGGATGAGTTCCTTCTCCACAAACCTGAGGCGTCGATTTTGGCAACTCATCTCCCACGCGTGCATCTCGAAAGCTGTGCCTCTCGGAGATCGTGGGGACGTAGCCGGGCCTTAACTCTCGCTTTCGCCCATGGAGACTACCGGGATTCCATTGATTGTGTGCGTCCCCTGCTTATAAAACAGAGGAATTGGGAAGGGAAGTTAGTACACCTGCATAGTAGCCTTTGCATGCTCATCTTCCCTTGCTCGTCGCATCTTCTATAGTCTCCAGATCTTGCCTTTCGTCTGTGGCTAAAGAGAAGCATCCGCAGGAGGAGTCTGGGGAGGGATCTACTGAGAGAGGCGTGCCTCCCTCTGCCCGGGCCTTTCGTCTGGGCTTGATGGAATTTGGGTAAGGATGGATCTATTGTTGACTTTGTTGGGGATGAATCTGACGTGTTTCTTGATGTAGTGGTTTCTCGTCGACACGCTCGATGCCATGGCCCACCACCGTCTAGGATGCCTTATCACCATCACATCCCTTGGCAACGCACGCCATGTTGTGGCTCTCCTCGCCTTCCTCCTCCAATAAGGAGGAGGTCGAAGGAGACAACCATGACATCCACACCGTGCGAGGGGAGCTGGCCATGGCCGGGCAATCCCTTCGGGATGGGTGTCTAGAGGTGGAACGACTGAAGGAGTGTGTTGCGGCGGCCAAGACTGCGCTCGGCGCCATGGACGGGGAGGCGGCTGGTGCCAGGGCCGCCGTTGCAGCGACCCGCACTGAGCTCGTCGGTGAGTTGATCTTCTTTGCTTCCTTTGTGGAATTGTCTTTTGTCTTGATCTTGACCCTCCACTTTTCTCAGCGACACGGGTGCAGTTGAGTGTTGTCCTAGTTGAGGTGGGGGATCTTCACTGGTCCAACGAGGAGCTAGCTGGCAGTCTAGTGGAAGTGACTTGTCTGCATGACGAGTCCGCGGATTGGGCACGTGGTGGTGCTGCCATGGCGCAAGTCAATGGCAACCGCTGCGTGGCGCTAGAGAATGAAGTGGAAGCCACCGTCGAGTTGGTACATCGACAGGGTCAGGTTTTCTCGAGTAGGCTCTCGGCCTCCCAGCATGAATCAGAGATGTAACAACGCACGACGTTCGCCATGGGGCCATAACGGCCCTTGCTGCCGCTCATCTTCATCTTTAGCCGGAGGTGGATCTGCATGCGATAGAACCTGGGTTCCCATTACGGGCGGAGGTGCCCAAGGACGTCGACATTAGGAGGCTAATAGCCGAATTTAGTGTCACCACTAATGCTATTGCGGTGGTTGTAAATGTAGAGCAATTCATCAAGGATACTCCTCATTGAGGCCGCGTCCTGTTGGTTTACTTTTGTGTAAAATATTGCGTTGAATGAAATTTTGCTTTGCAGATTGGTAGTTGTGTGATTGTAGTAGTAGCCCCTGAGCACTTTGGCAGGTTAGTATAGCGTGTCTGAGTGCTGAGTCCACACATATCACCATGACTACTTTGGCGTTGCTATGTCGGCACAAGACTCCTAAGTGCATTAAACCGAGTCTTGTCTGGCCAGTATGGCTTTACTCAGGAGATATCGTTGCATAACACTCAGGGTGTAGCCCTTGAGCTGTTCTTGGGAAAGTGTTTCCTCGGCTGTTCAAGGCGTGAAGTCCTTTCGTGCATAGCAACTACATTTTTAGAAAGGAGGGGGAAACGGTTGGTGTGTGTTAATAGCACTGACAAGGTTTGCCCTGTTGTTTTCGTCCCTCCCCTACTCAGGGTGGACCTGAGGTTTATTGCAGCATGCACCATTGGTGCTCTAGGCCCCAGTCATAGGGTCCTTCCCAACGACCAAGATGTTTGTCCCCTCTTCTAGTTTTGCTTCCTCAGGCAAATCGGGTGCCTCTGGTGGCAGTGGTGTAGCTGGCAAAGCAGAAACCATAGATTCAGGAGGCAAGACCCTGGTTAGGGTTTCTGGTGTGAGCCGGTGCTCTGGGGATCGAGGCGAGCATCGGGGCATTCCTGAGCCTACCTCCTGTTTGTCCTCATTAGCATGTTTTGGCTCATCCAAGATCAGGTCCCGTTGGGCATGTTCCATAGCCAGCCTCTCGCACTTGTATGCATCTTGAAAGCTGCCCATGATGGTGATAACACCGTGGGGGCCTAGCATTTTGAGATTGAGGTTGGAGTAACCGGGGATTGCCATGAATTTTGTGTAGCAGGGTCTCCCAAGGATTGTGTGGTAGGGACCCTCAAAGTCTATGACTTCAAAGGAGAGTGTCTCCTTGCAATAGTGTACCTGGTCACCGAACGTGACAGATAGAGTGATCGTGCCGAGGGGCATAACCCGTCTTCTGGGGACGATCGCATGGAACGGAGAATGCGAGGGACGTAGTTTGCTTGTCTCGATGTTCAGCTTTTTGAACGCATCCTTGTAAAGGATGTTTATGCCGCTCCCTCTGTCCATAAGGACTTTGGTCATTTTACGCCTCCAATGACTGTGCCAACCATCAGAGGGAAACGTTCGGCCTTGATGACATGATCGGGGTGGTCATCCCTATTAAAGGTGATTGGGTGCTCCGACCATCTTAAGTAATAAACAGGGATTGCGGGTGCGGTGGCAAAGATGAGGCGTCGAGTTACCTTTTCACGACGGTGATCCTCGTAGGCCTGTAGGCCCCCGAAGATGATCATGACACCTTCCATGTTAGGATAGCTTTCTTTGTCATCCTCCTTGGTGTCGTCCTTCCTCTTCTTCGATCGACTGCCTTTCGCCTTATCTTTGCCAGCATCAATGATCTCACGTTTGTAAGTGTGGCAACCCTTGTCCAAGTGGTTTACCGGGAAGCCATGGTTTTGACACATCTGGTTCATGATCTCGTCGAGTTTTGCATGGCCCCCATGGCTCTATTTGGATTTGTTGCCTTCCTATTTCTCGATGTTGGCCATGAGCTCACCTCTACGCTTACGATCCTTCTTTGTAGGCGAGGACCGCTCTGCGTCGTTGGTGACTCATGATTTATAGTTGCCATTACTGGTGCTAAAGCAATCTTCACTGTTGGCGTGCTCGTGGGCTAAGGCAAACATGTCTCGAAGACTAATGTTCTTCCTTCGCCCAATATTCTGAATAAGGGGTTTGCTATCAACGCCTGTGGAGAAGGAAGTGATGATGCTTGCATCGGGGACGTCCTCGAGTTTATTCTTGTGTTGAGTGAAGCACTTTATGTAATCACGGAGAGTCTCGCTAGTCCTGCATTTGCACCCTAGGAGGTCCCACGAGGTGCCTGGCTTAGTGTAAGCCCCCTCAAAGTGATTAAAGAATTCCCTCTCGAGGTCTGCCCATCGCCTAATCATGCCTTCCTAAAGGTTGTTTAGCCAATATCTGGCAGAACCAGTGAGGTAGATCGGAAGATATTGAATCATGAAAAACATGTTCGGTGCAGATGCCACTTTCATGGCAAGTTGGTAGTTTACCAGCCAAATCTTCGGGTCTACCTCACCGTCGTACTTCTTGATGTTCGGAGCATGAAACCTATGGGGCGTTGGAGCCGACCGTATCCGGTATCTGAATGCGGAAGGACCCACCAAGTCACTGGGTTCACCCTCAGCGACACGTGGCATCGGCACGGGTCGATTCCTAGGATTTCTCCCATCATGATGGGTATCGCCCTCACCGTTGGAGTAGTAGCTACTTCCTGAATCGTTGTTAGCCCCATCGTCTTCGTGACTCCCCCATTGACGGAATGACCTCCGCCGCCACCTCCTCCCCGTCCACCACCATTATCGCCCGGTTGTCGAGCGAGATCTTGGTGGCGTCTGAGATTGTGACGCGGGGATCTGTTAGATCGGTGCGGTGGTCGAGCCCCTGAGTTTTGGGGTGTGCGACTGCGGGTAGCAGATGTTTCACTAAGTGCTGGTCTGCCGTCGGCAGCGGCCGCTATCATCTATTGAATACTTTGGAAAGCCTATCGGCCTTCTTCTGTGGATGGTTGCGGCATCACTACCGCTTCCCTCATAGCCTCGGCCAAGTTTTGCTCGGTGTTAGAAAACACCGGAGCTGCTCGTAGAATGTCGTTGTGGGCCTAATGGCCACGAGCTGCATTCTGCTGTTGGAGCTGACGTGGAAGTTTTCAATTTTCATCTGCCAACACGTCGTTGTGATTAAGCAGGCGATCCCGGGCCTGCTAGCTAATCTTGTATGGTGCTGCATAATCAAACTCACAAAGTCATGAGGAGAACGTTCAGGGGTGATGTACCCATTCCCCTCTTGACCATTTGCACTGAGGTGGTAACTACGTGTGTGCGAGATGATGTCATCATCGTCAACATCCATGCGATCAACTCCATATGGATGGTAGCGGTTGTAGAGAGAAAGGCGTGAGGCCACTGTGTTAATGAGTTCGGCGGTTCCCATGTCGTGGTGCTGGTCGTTCTCATCGGAGTGGTCCGATTGCTCCAGAACGGTACCGCCCGGGCTGAGATTGTGGATGGTGACCCCGACTAAGTTTAAGTCAAAGCCATCATTGTTGTGATCCTTATCAGTGTGACATGGGTTTTTCAGGTCCTCCGTAGGAGATCTGCAAGTCGGCGTGATAGCCTGAAGGGGTTGGACAGGGCGAGTCGTCGCCGGATGTGTAGATGCTCCTAAGTGTCAGGAATGAATCGGATCAGGTGCCGTCCGGACTGGATCCCCGATCATGCGAAAGAAGAGGGTGGTGTTGAGCCTGGGCTCTTGGCCAGGTTTGGCGAAAAGCTGACCGTAGTGGGTTAGATGGCAGGTGATGGTGAGCGGTCCTCCGTCGACAGCCTCCTTGAAAGTCCTATGTTTGGTGTTGGTAATTAGTGACAATGCCTAAGTACTAATCCTATACCTAAGTTGTATGTAGTATATGAGGATTAGTACATTTCAAGGTTGGTGACAAGATGGACATGGTGATCATGATGGCCACACTTGAATTTGGACGCAACCCTACGTGATCAAGGCAAAGGTATATGCTTAAGGGTTGTGTTTTAGTAACCAAGACACCTAGTGGGTGTGGTTACATTATAGGATAGATAGCCGTACTATAAAGAGGGGAATGACGCGGCTATTGAACTCCTAAGTGCCTCTAGGTGTGCATTTCATGATCATATGCATTTGGATAGAACTAATAACTCCTCGAAAAATGATTGTGAAAATGCTAACACACTCACACATGACGTGATCACTTGGTGGCGTTAGCACATTTGCGATGGCGGTGGAGTTTGAGCGGTAGAGAGGGTTTGGGTCCTCTCTCCCTCCTGCCGAGCCTACTCGGCGGGATTCAGGCGTTTTCGAGGAGTTGAAACGCCTATTTTCCACTACGCCGGAAGTCGAAAATCGAACGAAAGCGAACGGAGGTCACAGTGGTGACCGAACGCTGGACCGGACGCGGTCTCTGTTTGACCGGACGTGTCCGGTCAGCGTTCAGCGTCTGCGCGAGTTTCAATTTGTTGATCGGACGCGCGGTGCGTCCGGTCATGACCGACCGGACGCGTCCGGTCGTTGAGGGAGCTTACTGGACTCCAACCAGACGCGGGCACTGTGGCGTCCGGTCAGTTCTCCAGCGCGTCCGGTCGCTGTTTCGTTGTGCGCTACTCAGGCTTGACCAGCGTGTCCGGTCAGTTACGGGACCAGCGCATCCGGTCGAGCCCAGCGCGTCCGGTCGTTGCGTGCAGCGCGTCCGGTCGGTGCTTCGCGAGTAGCCGTTGTGTGATCGGCGCGTCCAGTCAGTACGACTGCAGCTGTTTCAAGTGAGTAACGACTATATTCGAAGGGATACGTCTATAAATACTCGTTGGCCGGCTCAAGGCTCTCTTCCTTGGACATTTTGACATACTTGTGAGCACTTTGAGCTAAGCAACTCCCCTCCCACTCATCTCTCTTGGTTCTTTGCATATTCGAAGTGAGATTGAGTGATCCAAGTGCATTTGCATTGTGAGATTGCATCTAGTTGGCACTTGGTGGTTGATTTGCTGCGGGATTCTTGTTTCTCTTAGTGGTTGCCACCACCTAGACGGCTTGGAGCAGCTTGGAGGCATTGGCAAGAGTTGGTGATTGTTCTTGGCCACCTCCAGTGATTGTGAGGGGTTTGTGCCTACCTCGGCGAAGCGCCAAAGGCAACGTTAGTAAATTGCTCGTGTCATTGCAACCTTTTGCCATTTGATAGGTTCTTGTGGCACCTTTTGAGAGGCTCAGTGTGAGGCCGATTAGCCACCAAACCACGTGGTAAAGAGGGACACAACAGGGACTAGCATGCCGGCAAGCACGTGAACCTCGGGATAAATCTTTGTGTCATCACTTTCATATTGTGATTGATTGATCCCGGTGTTTGGTTGTCTTGGTATTCATTGTTGATCATATTGGTTGGCTCAATACTTCGCCCCTCGGTGAAACTCTCCTAACTCAACTCCGCATTACTTTCTTAGTTATCTTTGCTAGCTAGTTAGCTTTCCTAGAGTCGCTCTTTTGTGTAGCTTGCTAGTTGTAGTTGTAGTTACCTTCTCGGTTTGACTTGTGCAGTTGAGTGCCATTTTACTAGAATTGTGAATTGGATAGGTGGCTTGCAAACACCCCATAGGCTAAGCAAAACTCGCATCTCGCTATTTGTTGTATTGATAAACTTGTTTAGCTTGTCTTTGTAGAAAATTTTAAAAGGCTATTCACCCCCCCTCTAGCCATCAAGACCTTTCAAGTGGTATCAGAGCCGTGGTCACCGTTTGTAAGGCTTAACAACCTCGGTGCAAGATGGCTCAAGTTATGTTCAATCATGTTAATGGCAAGCCTCCATTCTTTGATGGCGTCTCTTCCTTTGATCATTAGAAAAGGAAGATGAAGCAATATCTAGGCAATATACATGAGAAGGTTTGGGAGGTGACCAAAGAAGGATACATCATTCTTGATGAAGAAAATCTCACTCCAAATGACCGCATCAACAAACAATGCAACACGGCGGCACTTGACACAATCTACCGTGCCATTGATGACAAAGTATTTGACCAAATCAAAGATCTTGAAAAGGCAAATGAGCTTTGGATAAGGCTTGAAGAAACATATGAAGGCACTTCAACGGTAAAAAGTGCCAATCTATATATGCTCAAGGACAAGTTCTCCACTTTCAAGATGAAGGATGATGAATCCATCCCGGAGATGTTCTATAGGCTCCAAGTCATTGTCAATGATCTCAAGGGGCTTGGAGAGAAGGTTGAGGACAATGACTTCTCACATAAGTTCTTGATGTGCTTACCCAAGAAGTTTGCCACCTTGAGAAGAATGATCTTTAGAGAGGGATTGGACAAGGTCAAACCAACCGATGTGCTTAGAGATATAATGACCGATGCCCAATACAATGATGATGAAGATGAGGTAGAAGAGAAGAAGGAGACCAAGGTCAAGCAAGAGAAGCCCATTGCATTCAAGGCTTCATCTTCTAAGGGCAAGAGCAAGGTGGAGAGCGATGATGATGATCCATTCGATGATGAGACCATGGCCCTCCTAGTGCACAAGATAGGGAGGTTCATGAAGAAGAAAGGATATGGGGCAAGGAAGAGAAGGGACTTCATGAAGGCAAAAGAGGTGCTTTGCTACAATTGCAATAGCCCCGATCATGTAGTGGCAAAGTGCCCCTATGAAGACAAAAGATATCATGATGGGGAGTTGAAGTTGAAGAAGAACAAGAAGGACAAGAAGGAGAAGAAGGAGAAGAAGAACTTCACTATCAACAAGAAGAAGAAGGGTGGTGGCTATGTGGTCACTTGGGATAGTGACAACTCCGATAGTGTTGATGATGAAAGCTCTAGTGATGATGAGAGGACCACTCGGCGAGCCATTGCAAGCATCGCCCTCTCCAACAAGTCATCCATCTTCGACACTACATCGACATGCCTTATGGCCAAGCCTACCAAGGTAAAATATGATGATAGTGATGATGATTCTTGTGCTAGTGATGGTTGTAGGAGTGATGATGAGGAGGATGAGGACTACTCCAAGGATGATCTATTGGGCATAATAGATCAAATGAGCAAGGGCTACAAGAGGACAACCAAGAAATATAAAATCTTGGAGCAAGAGCTCATTGCCAAGAGCAATGAAAATGATGCCTTGATGGAGGAGCTTGTTGCTCTCAAAAAGAGTAAGGAGTGCAAAGAAATTGAACAAGAGCTCAAAGCTCTTAGGAAATCCTTTGATGAGCTAGAGGCCTCTCGTGAGTGTCTAAAGGAAGACCACGAGGACCTTGAAGTTGCTCACACTAGGCTTAAGGAAGCCCACTCTACTCTACTTGAGCTCATCAAGGAAAAGGACCTCAAGTTGGAGAAGTTCATGAAGGGAGCTAAGAAAGAGCAAGTGATTGTCACTTGTGATATTGGACTAACATGTGATATTATTGATGATTCTTTATTTGTTGGTCCTACTAATGCTTCATGTAGCTCATCATCATCCACCACAACTAACTCTACCTCTACTACTAGTGATTCATCACTTGTGGTTGAGAATGAGACTCTCAAGAGAGAGGTGGATGATCTCACCCGCGCATTAGGCAATGCCTATGGTGGGGATGCCCGCTTGCTAAAATGCTTGGGTAGCCAAAGGTTCTCTCTTAACAAAGAGGGTTTGGGCTATACTCCCAAGAAGGGTAAGGCGGCCTTTGCTACTCCAAAGCCTCGCTTTGTGAAGAACAATGGTCGTTATTGCAATAGATGCAAGTAAGTTGGGCATCTAGAGATTAATTGTAATAAAATGAACAAGAACAACAAGTTTCATGCTAAAATGGATTACATTCCTTTTGATTCTTGTTATGTGCTTACCAAGGGTGAGAAAGGTGTGCATGCTAGGTTTGTTGGTACACCAATTGTGGGTCCAAAGAAGAAGGCCATTTGGGTACCAAAGAGCTTAGTTACTAACCTCCAAGGACCCAAACAAGTATGGGTACCTAAGAAACATTAATTTATTTTGTAGGTAAATTACAAGGCCGGAGGAAGGCATTGGGTGCTTGATAGTGGGTGCTCTCAACATATGACCGGTGATTCAAGAATGTTCAACTCTCTCAAATCAAATAATAGTGGCATTGATAGTATCACATTTGGTGACAATAGCAAGGGTGATGTAAAGGCTCTTGGAAGGATTGCAATATCAAATGATCATAGCATTTCCAATGTGCTCCTAGTTGAAAAGTTAAACTTCAATCTTCTCTCGGTTGCTCAATTGTGTGATCTAGGTTTCAAGTGCATATTTGGTGTTGATGATGTGGAGATAATTAGTGTTGATGGCTCTAATTTGATCTTCAAGGGTTTTAGATATGAGAATCTATACTTGGTTGATTTCAATGCTAGTGACACTCAACTTTCAACATGCTTGCTCACCAAATCAAGTATGGGTTGGTTATGGCATAGAAGACTTGGTCATGTTGGCATGAAGCAATTGAACATGTTAGTGAAGCATGACTTAGTTAGAGGCTTGAAGGATGTCACATTTGAGAAGGATAAGCTATGTAGTGCATGTCAAGCCAGAAAGCAAGTGGGCAACACTCATCCATTAAAAAGCATCATGAGTACTTCCAAGGCATTTGAATTGTTGCACATGGATCTATTTGGACCAACTACATACACAACCATTGGTGGCAACTAGTATGGCTTTGTGATTGTGGATGATTTCACTAGATACACATGGGTATTCTTTCTTGTGGACAAGAGTGATGTATTTGACATATTCAAGAAGTTCATCAAGAGAGTGCAAAATGAGTTTGAGACCACAATCAAGAAAGTGAGAAGTGACAATGGAAGTGAGTTTAGAAACACAAGAGTTGATGAGCTATGTGAGGAGCTTGGAATCAAACATCAATTCTCGGCCAAGTATACACCTCAATCAAATGGCCTAGTTGAAAGAAAGAATAGAACTTTGATTGATATGGCAAGATCAATGTTGAATGAGTATAATGTGAGTCATTCTTTTTGGGCCGAAGCAATTAACACGGCTTGCTTCTATAGCAACCGCCTCTATTGCCACAAGTTCCTAGAGAAGACACCATATGAGATATTGAATGGAAGAAAGCCCAACATTGCATACTTTCGGGTATTTGGTTGCAAATGCTACATCTTGAAGAAGGGCTCTAGATTGAGCAAGTTTGAGAAGAAATGTGATGAAGAATTTCTACTTGGTTACTCCACTACTAGCAAAGCTTATAGAGTTTGGAATTTGGCTAGTGGTTTACTTGAGGAAGTTCATGATATTGAGTTTGATGAAACAAATGGCTCTCAAAATGAGGAAAATAACTTGGATGATGTGAGAGGAACTCAATTGACCAATGCTATGAAAGAAATGGATATTGGTGATATTAGGCCAAAGCAAGTGATTGATGTGGATGACAACAAAGATCAAGTGCTCCAAAGTCCAATTACACAAGCTAGTGGTTCTCTAATGCAAAATCAAGCTAGTACATCATCTCAAGTGCAACAAGATCAACAAGTGGCTAGTTCATCATCTCCAACTTATGATCAACATCAACATCCAAGCAATCAAGTCCAAGTGCTTCAACCAACTAACATTGCAAGAGACCATCCATTGGATTCCATTATTGGTGACATACAAAGGGGAGTTCAAACTAGATCAAGATTGGCATCATTTTGTGCTCACTCTTCTTTTGTGTCAATGGAAGAACCCAAGGACATTGATAAAGCATTGAGAGATCCGGATTGGGTAAATGCAATGCATGAAGAGCTCAACAACTTCAAGAGAAATAAAGTATGGGAACTAGTTGAGAGGCCTAAGGATCATAATGTCATTGGAACAAGATGGGTCTTTCGCAACAAGCAAGATCAAGATGGAATAGTAGTAAGAAACAAAGCAAGACTAGTGGCTTAAGGTTACACACAAATAGAGGGTCTTGACTTTGGTGAAACTTATGCCCCGGTTGCTAGATTAGAAGCAATTAGGATTTTACTTGCCTATGCTTGTGCTCACAATATCAATCTACATCAAATGGATGTGAAGAGTACATTTCTAAATGGGTACATTCAAGAGGAGGTGTATGTGGAGCAACCTCCCGGTTTTGAAGATGACAAGAAACCCAACCATGTATACAAGCTAAGGAAAGCTTTGTATGGATTGAAGCAAGCACCTAGAGCATGGTATGAAAGATTGAGGGACTTCTTGCTATCCAAAGGATTTGTCATGGGCAAAGTTGATACAACACTATTCACCAAGAAGATTGGGAAAGACTTGTTTGTGTTGCAAATATATGTTGATGATATCATCTTTGGTTCAACCAATCAAGATTATTATGATGAGTTTGGGAAAATAATGGCAAAGGAATTTGAAATATCAATGATTGGTGAACTTAGTTTCTTTCTTGGACTTCAAATCAAACAAATGAAGGAAGGAACATTTATGAGCCAAACCAAGTACATCAAAGATATGCTCAAGAAGTTTGGCATGGAAGATGCAAAGGGCATTACAACCCCAATGGGCACTAGTGGAAGTTTGGATAGTGACAAGAGTGGCAATATGGTGGATCAAAAGCTATATAGATCAATGATTGGTAGCCTACTCTATGTGACGGTATCAAGGCCCGATGTGATGTTTAGTGTATGTATGTGTGCAAGATTTCAAGCCTCACCAAGAGAAAGTCATTTGAAGGCAACAAAGAGAATATTGAGGTATTTGAAACATACACAAGATGTTGGATTATGGTATCCCAAAGATGCAAGCTTTGAGCTAGTTGGATATTCGGATTCCGACTATGCCGGTGACAAAGTGGAGAGAAAGAGCACTTCTGGGACTTGTCAATTGTTGGGAAGATCACTTGTCTCATGGTCATCCAAGAAGCAAAATAGTATTGTACTATCTACCACCGAAGCCGAATACATCGCCGCGGGTAGTTGTTGTGCACAAATCTTGTGGATGAAGGCAACATTGAAGGATTTTGGAATCAATTTCAAGAATGTGCCATTGCTATGTGACAATGAAAGTGTCGTGAAGCTAACCAATAATCCGGTTCAACATCAAAGAACAAAGCATATTGATGTTCGTCATCATTTTATTAGAGATCATCAACAAAAGGGTGACATTACTATTGAGAGTGTGGGCACCGAAGATCAACTGGCCGATCTATTCACCAAGCCACTTGATGAGAAGAGATTTCACAAGCTAAAGAATGAGTTGAACATACCTGACTTCTCCAACATGAGTTGATGCACCCCCAATGTTATGACATGCCTCTCCTTCGAGCCCCAAGGTACAATTGGTTGACATGTCATGCATTCTATGCTAAGGACTTACTTAGTGCATCTAGTCATAATTTACATGTTCTAGGCTCATTCATGAAAATCAAATGAATTTGAAGTTTATATGGTGCCACTATTGTTTCCATGACTTGTATGATCTAGTGGTAGCATATAACTTGTTTAAGTAGCTTGTGATCCTAAGTGTTTAATCTAGATCACTTGTCTAAATATTTGCTTCAACATGGTGCATGATAACCCTTCTAGTGAGGTGTGAAGAAGCTTGCCCTTGGATCAAACCGAAGCATTTTATTTATGCAAGCAATCTAGGTTGAATCACAAACTTGATCCTCACCCCATAATTCAACATGATAATCTATCTAAAATTGGTCCCTTGTGGTCATTGGTGCCAAAGGGGGAGAAAATGTTGTTCACAAAGATAGATTCTATTGGAGGAGAAAACCCTAAAGGGAAAATTGATAAAAGAAGGGGATCAACTAACAACTAAAATTTTGAGCACACAAGTAGGGGGAGCAAGCTCTTAAACATGAATGTTGCATTTCCATGTGCACTTCATATGTATGATGCATAGTTATGCATTTCTTTTTCTCCGATACGTTGCTTGTGTGGTGACTTGCTAGTATAATTTGAATGATGTATTGAGGTACTAGCATGAATAGGAAGTAGTTAGATTCTTCTTGCTTCATGTCTTTCAAAGTGGTACTAGAACCTTGCTTATAATGTTGATCTCACGAGGTTTCTAGTTATGTTTGTGCTTTTCCAAGTGGTATCTAACTACACAAGGTGCTAAGATGGTGTTTATCGCTACTCCGATGGTATCACGCTTCAAAGGTCTATAATCTAAAACACTTAGCACCTATTGATAGTCAATGCTCCTATATTTTTCCTATCAAAGCATGTATGCTTCCTAAATCCAAACATATAGCATACATGTAGGGGGAGCCATTGCCATCAATTTGAATTCATGATCACATGACCATAATTATTACACATGGTAATATACTTGGACAATGTGACATGGGTTCAATTAAATTTTTATCATAATATCTTTGTGAAACGGTTGTCACCAATTACCAACAAGGGGGAGATTGAAAGTCCTATGTTTGGTGTTGGTAATTAGTGACAATGCCTAAGTACTAATCCTATACCTAAGTTGTATGTAGTATATGAGGATTAGTACATTCCAAGGTTGGTGGCAAGATGGACATGGTGATCATGATGGCCACACTTGGATTTGGACACAATCCTACGTGATCAAGGCAAAGGTATATGCTTAAGGGTTGTGTTTTAGTAACCAAGACACCTAGTGGGTGTAGTTACATTATAGGATAGATAGCCGTACTATAAAGAGGGGAATGACACGGCTATTGAACTCCTAAGTGCCTCTAGGTGTGCATTTCATGATCATATGCATTTGGATAGAACTAATAACTCCTCGAAAAATGATTGTGAAAATGCTAACACACTCACACATGACGTGATCACTTGGTGGCGTTAGCACATTTGCGATGGCGGTGGAGTTTGAGCGGTAGAGAGGGTTTGGGGTCCTCTCTCCCTCCCGCCGAGCCTGCTCGGCGGGATTCAGGCGTTTTCGAGGAGTTGAAACGCCTATTTTCCACTACGCCGGAAGTCGGAAATCGAACGGAAGCGAACGGAGGTCACAGTGGTGACCGGACGCTGGACCGGACGCGGTCTCTGTTTGACCGGACGCGTCCGGTCAGCGTTCAGCGTCTGCGCGAGTTTCAGTTTGTTGATCGGATGCGCGGTGCGTCCGGTCGTTGAGGGAGCTTACTAGACTCCAATCGGACGCGGGCACTGTGGCGTCCGGTCAGTTCTCCAGCGCGTCCGGTCGCTGTTTTGTTGTGCACTGCTCAGGCTTGACCAGCGCGTCCGGTCGAGCCCAGCACGTCCGGTCGTTGCGTGCAGCGCGTCCGGTCGGTGCTTCGCGAGTAGACGTTGTGTGATCGGCGCGTCCGGTCAGTTGGACCAGCGCGTCCGGTCAGTGCGACTGCAGCTGTTTCAAGTGAGTAACGGCTATATTCGAAGGGGTACGTCTATAAATACTCTTTGGCCGGCTCAAGGCTCTCTTCCTTGGACATTTTGACATACTTGTGAGCACTTTGAGCTATGCAACTCCCCTCCCACTCATCTCTCTTGCTTCTTTGCATATTCGAAGTGAGATTGAGTGATCCAAGTGCATTTGCATTGTGAGATTGCATCTAGTTGGCACTTGGTAGTTGATTTGCTGCGGGATTCTTGTTTCTCTTGGTGGTTGCCGCCACCTAGATGGCTTGGAGCAGCTTGGAGGCATTGGCAAGAGTTGGTGATTGTTCTTGGCCACCTCCGGTGATTGTGAGGGGTTTGTGCCTACCTCGGCGAAGCGCCAAAGGCAACGTTAGTAAATTGCTCGTGTCATTGCAACCTTTTGCCATTTGATAGGTTCTTGTGGCGCCTTTTGAGAGGCTCGGTGTGAGACCGATTAGCCACCGAACCACATGGTGAAGAGGGACACAACAGGGACTAGCGTGCCGGCAAGCACGTGAACCTCGGGATAAATCTTTGTGTCATCACTTTTATATTGTGATTGATTGATCCCGGTGTTCGGTTGTCTTGGTATTCATTGTTGATCATATTGGTTGGCTCAATACTTCGCCCCTC
This sequence comes from Saccharum spontaneum, assembly GCA_022457205.1. Classification (NCBI taxonomy): domain Eukaryota; kingdom Viridiplantae; phylum Streptophyta; class Magnoliopsida; order Poales; family Poaceae; genus Saccharum; species Saccharum spontaneum. Next base: position 46,708,960 of record CM039590.1, read on the forward strand.
GGTGAAACTCTCCTAACTCAACTCCGCATTACTTTCTTAGTTATCTTTGCTAGCTAGCTTTCCTAGAGTCGCTCTTTTGTGTAGCTTGCTAGTTGTAGTTGTAGTTACCTTCTCGGTTTGACTTGTGCAGTTGAGTGCCATTTTACTAGAATTGTGAATTGGATAGGTGGCTTGCAAACACCCCGTAGGCTAAGCAAAACTCGCATCTCGCTATTTGTTGTATTGATAAACTTGTTTAGCTTGTCTTTGTAGAAAATTTTAAAAGGCTATTCACCCCCTCCTCTAGCCATCAAGACCTTTCACTCCTCCAATCCAGTGACAAAAGCTCGGATCTAGAGTGACTGTTCCTCCTCCCGTTCGGTTGGCCCGGGCTCATGCAAGCGTAGGTCCCCAAACCGGTTGTTGATGAAGTTGAGCTTGCCAAAGACGATCCTCGTGCCCGGCCGCATCTTTTCTGGCTCATCGTCAAAGTCGAAGATGATTCCCATCTGAAACACAAAAACAAATCTGAACGCGAAAGAACCCTATCTAGCGCGCCAACTGTCGGATTGTTTTGCTCCGGCAATATCCAACAACGTGATCACGTAGATGGAATCAGATGGTAGCACACGAAACACAAAGATTTATACTGGTTTGGAGCATGGTGCACGCTAATCCCTATTCTAGTGATGCGGCTGCTCTTGTATTCGTATGCTCAATTACAAGGGCAGTTGCTCCTAGCTACGAGTAGATTGGAATGGTGAAGGTTGGTTCCCATGTCGGGGGTCCTACCCTCTTTTATATAGGCAGGAGAGGTAGGGTTATAGAGAGGGTGATCGGGCTAACATATTGTGTTCTTAGTTTGTTACAATAGATTGATCCTAGCTATCGTCTAGATACGCCTATCTCGGTTCGCCTTAATCTCTATATTGGTCGACTGCGTCAGCCCTTGCGGGCTTTCCCCTTGATAGCTGCTGGGCCGATAGCTCGGTGGTAATCAGATATACGGGCGGTGCAGGTACCCCTGGCCCATATCTCTGACACATATGTTCAATGGCTGGCTAAGAGGTGTCAACAAAGATGTCAAGGTTTTACTCCTGTTAGGAGGAGCTACGACTTGTTGGTCTATTTGGCTTAGCAGGAAGTTTTTGAAAAGAAAAAAATTGTTTCTCCTGTGCAGGTTATCTATTTAGTTACCCACTGGCTACGTACTTGGGCTATCCTGCAGAAGCCGGATTTGTAGGATACAGTTGTAGCGGTATCACAACAGTTGACACAGGTGGCTAAGGATTTTTTCTCCCACGCACATTGGTGGCGGTCTAGTTTACGAATTGATAATCACTAGATTATGCCAGGTTTCTTCTCTTTCTTTGGCTGTATGCCTCATGTTAGGCAGAGGCCGAAAGTTGTCGTCTTTGACTTTGTCAACTCGATGTATTGTTTTGAGATTTTAATAAAAGCTTCCTTTATAAAAAAAAAAAACTGTGCATGCTGATCAACTTGAAGTTTGAGTAGAGATCGGCCACACTGATTTGTAAGCAGGCTATGGCAAGTCAAAAAGTAGGACCACTGACTTAAAAAAAAAGTAGGGCCCTCGCTTGATTAGTTGGTTGACTAGTATCAGTTCTACAGCCATGCACGGATGAGAACGGACAGCTTTGCAGTGAGACTTTGTCCTCAGACGACTACAATTGCTCTGCCGACAATTCATGGGTCAAGACGACTAGAATTGCTCTGCCGACAGTTCATACCATCAGCTCAAGCTAGCGTATATACAGAATACTATATAAGAGGTCTGGCTTGTGTGCTAGTAGTATTAGCAAAAAAAAAAAAAAGGTTATCAAAATGTGTCCTCGCTGGCCTTTCCCTCTCCAGTGGGCAGCTGCAATCCTCTTGAGCTTTTTTATAAACCACGCGCTGTCCTTGTCCTCTGTTCATGCAAGGGTGATCTCAGGCGGCGTCTGCATTGCAAGAGAGCGGGAAGCGCTCATCTCCTTCAAGGATGGCTTCCTTGACCCTGCTGGCCGTCTCTCGTCATGGCAAGGCGAAGACTGCTGTCAGTGGAAGGGAGTCCGGTGCGACAACCTAACCGGCCATGTTATCAAGCTTGACCTCCACGGTAGTGAGGAAGAGATGGTGTTGCGTGCAGGTGAAATGAGCTCCTCCATTACTGTGTTGCACCATCTGAGGTACTTGGATCTCAGTTTCAATGACTTCAACAGAACAAGTATACCTACATTTCTGGGAACCCTCAGCAACCTAAGGTATCTCAACCTCTCATATGCTGGTTTTGGTTTTGGAGGGAGTATACCTTCACAGCTTGGTAACCTTTCTCGTTTGAACCACCTTGATCTTAGCTACCTTAGTTTTCAGTCAGATCTTACTTGGTTGCCACATCTCTCTTCACTAGAGAGTCTTCATATGAGTTCCATGGACCTCAGTTCCGCAACAGATTGGGTGCACAAGGTTAACATGCTGCCTAATCTGAAAACCCTTGACCTGTCAGATTGTTTCCTTAGCAGCACAATCTCTACTCTGTCCCATTCTAACCTGACACACCTTGAGATCCTTGATCTGCAATGCAATCCATTCAACTCTTTGCTCCAACATAACTGGTTTTGGGGTATCACTACCATCAAGGAGCTTATTCTCAGTGATTGTGGATGGTCGGGGCCCATCCCTGGTGCATTAGGAAACAAGTCCTCTCTTGAGGTCTTATATTTAGATGGAAATTCTATATCAGGCATCATGCCAACAACATTGAAAAATCTATGCAATTTGCAATTACTCTATTTAGAAGAGAACAACATCAATGACGATATATTGGGGAGATTACCACAGTGTTCGTGGAGCAAGTTGCAGGAACTACACTTGCGGGGTTCAAATTTGACCGGGGTGCTGCCAGTTTGGATAGGAAATGTAACTAGTCTCAGGTACCTTGACATCTCTAAGAACATGATAGTTGGTTCTGTACCCTCTGGGATTGGAAACCTGAGGAGTCTAAATTTTCTTGACCTCTCTAAGAACATGTTGATTGGTGATGTGCCTGATGGGATTGGATTGCTTAGTAATTTGACTTACTTGAGCCTTGGCATGAATAACTTCAGCGGTGTGCTTTCAGAAGATCATTTTGTGAGTCTGGCGAAGCTTGAGTATCTAAACCTTTCTCAAAACTCTTTGAAATTGGACTTTGCTGAAGATTGGGTTCCTCCGTTCAGATTGACGGAAGGACATTTTGGGTCGTGTGACATGGGGCCTCAGTTTCCTGCATGTTTGAGATGGCAGACTGGCATACGCGCCCTTGACATTTCAAATGCAAGGATAAATGATGTGTTGCCACTCTGGTTCTGGGTTGTGTTTTCTAATGCTTCTAGCTTGTACTTGTCGAGAAATCAACTAAGTGGTGGTCTACCAGAAAAGTTGGAGTTGCCATACCTAGAAGAAATGGATCTCTCTAGAAATTCTTTGTCGGGGCAGCTACCAGCAAGCCTCACAGCTCCCTACCTAAAGAGTCTGCTTTTTTACAGCAACAAATTCACAGGCGCCATTCCAGCATATATATGTGATAATTTTTTCACCGAAATAAACCTATCAAACAATCAGCTAACTGGGGATTCTCCACAATGTTCAGATGCCATTTATTCATTTATGGTGGACTTGAAAAATAACAATCTTTCTGGCGATTTTCCTCGTTTTCTTCAAAATGCACCAGTGTTACGCTTTCTTGACCTTTCACATAACAAGTTCTCTGGAAGTGTGCCAACATGGATTGCAGAGAAAATGTCTGACCTAGAGGTGTTGATTCTAAGATCGAATATGTTTCATGGTCACCTTCCTAAGCAGTTAACAAGTCTTGTTCACCTTCATTATCTTGACGTATCACACAACAACATATCTGGAAGTATACCTTCATCCCTCGCAAGGTTGGGAGCCATGAAAGATTCGTACGACATAGATGCAAACAATTATAGTACTGATAGCATATCAACATTCATAAAGGATAGAGAGCTCAACTATACCCATGAGCTCACTCAACAGTTAGTGTTGATTGACTTGTCAAGTAATGGTTTCACTGGATACATTCCGAAGGAACTATCTTCACTCAAGGGACTTCGAAGTTTGAATCTCTCCAAGAACCAGATAAGTGGACCAATTCCAGATGACATTGGTGCTCTAAGACAGTTGGAATCCCTTGACCTATCTTATAATTATTTCACTGGTCACATTCCCTCAACTTTATCTGATCTCACCTTTCTGAGTTCCCTAAACATGTCGTACAATGATTTATCCGGGAGGATCCCCTCTGGACGACAGCTAGAAACACTCAATAATATTTACATGTATATCGGCAACCCTGGACTTTGTGGGCCTCCTCTTCTTAATAATTGCTCGCCGAATGAAACTAATCCAAGTGCCAATCACGAGCATGAAGGTGCTAGATCATCTTTGTACCTCAGCATGAGCATGGGATTTGTGATGGGTCTTTGGACTGTATTTTGCACCATGTTGTTCTTGAAAACATGGAGGATAGCTTACTTTCAGCTTTTAGACCAGTTATACGACAAGGTATATGTGCAACTGTCTATCTGCAAGGCTGCCTTTCTGTGGAAATGTGGAAACAAAGATATTTGAAGGTTCTTCTTCCACTGTTCAATCCGTGAAACCTTTTATCTAGGAGTATTTTCCCTATTGTTTTTCTGTTGTGCATTCTGTAACAATAAGCTGAAGTGTGACAACCTATCAGCCTTGTAAGCAGTAAGTGAGCAGTTGCTCTGTTAATGTGCCAATAATCTGCAGTCATGTACTTTGTCAGATGTAGCATGACATTCCATATTGTACTGTGATTTCCCTTTGTTGTGTTGGATTTCATGTTTTCAGTTGAAAGTTGTAAACTTGTTTAAACAACAGCCTAGTTTTGAAACAACATAGTGGCCCGATGGCTATTGTTGTCAATAATATTTGATTTTACAGAAATCGATGGCAGGATGTTCTGCTTCTTTCTAGAACTTCTAAGATTTCTTTCTCTTTTTAGGATTAGAGGTAACAAAAAGTTCAACTGGTGACAGTAAGATGAGATTGTATTATTATATATACTAGACAGGAAAATGGGCGGTCACTCTTACAACTCGACTCCACCCAGCCGGTGTGAAAGACTGCAGAGTCAAGCACGGGGTTTAAAACTTGGGTAGCAATCTGTCCTAGAAAGCTAGAATTGCTTTGAGATATCCATTTCCACACGGCTCCGCTGGTTGGCCGTCTAACTCAACTTTTCCAAATGGATGTCCTGTGTCACTCGTCAAATCACATCAGTGCGTGCCATTGACCTACTGTACTGAGTCACCAAAGACCACGGCAAGACGACCAAGACTTGCAATGATCCTGCAACCTAATGAAATAATTCAAGCGCGTACAAAGATCAAATCACTCTAACATAGCGGATAGGATCATCCAGGACCCTCCGTCACCAGCTGTGTTGACACGGAAATTCAAAATTCTGATGATCAACATTATAGCCAGTGTATTCCAGTAGGGCCTCCCCGGCCCTCCTGTTCTTTCAGAAAAAAACATTATAGCCAGTGCTCGCTGACTCAGTGTGGCTCCTTATCTCAGGAGCAGAAGCATCAGTAGTTACTAGATAGGCCAGTCTCAGTTGAGAGTTTCGTAGCATTGTTTTCAAAACTGCCACGTCACGTAGAATGGAAGGATGAAACCCACACTCTCGATGGGGAGTTTCATAGACATTTAATTTCATGATTCATATAAAATTGGTATTCGTGTCAAGAGAGTTTCATCTCTATAAAACTCACTTCTTCTCTCTTCTTGAAAACCTTGCCACATCATAAAAAACGCTTACGTGGCAGCTCATTAAATACAAATGAAACTCTGAAGAAACTCCCGTTGAGACTGGCCTTATGTGTCATCGTGTTCGTGTTCTCTCAAGCAAAATCCTATGTGTTGACAGTCAAAAGTGGCTGAGGCATGTAAAAGACTTCATAGAAATGTTCCTGGTGTCTACCTATAAAAAGGATGTTCCTAGTGTTGAGACGATTTTAAGGAAAATATTTGGATCATTGCATATGAAGCTCGGAGGACGAAAAAAAACAGTTTTTGTGCCCAGCCTACAAAAACTGGCCTGACCGGTTTCCCAAATCGACCAGGCCGGTTTGTCTTTAGGGCACCTGGTCGCCCTGCCTGAGCTCGATAAAACCAGCTAGATAGGCCGAATTTCTGGCCTATTTCAAGACCGTTTAGAGTTCAACTCAGTTTCAGCTCGTGTTTTGATGTGGCAAACTTGCTAAGCGCGTTTGGGATATGTTTCCTAATAAGACCACCCCTCTGCATATATCGAAGGATCACGACTGATTGAGAGATCGAACATCCAATCGATCAAAATTACAATTTCCACCCTTTTCCCCTGACTTTTCCAATCCCCGGCTATTCGATGCATCTCTCCGTGAGATTCGATGGTGTTTTTGGTGGTCTTTCCCACCCTAGAACAACTTCAGCATGCATCTCTCGACAATCGATCAAAATTACAATTTCTATCCTTTTGCCCTAACTTTTCCAATTCCTTGCTATTCGGCACATCTCTCCTCGATGGTGTTTTTGGTGGACTTGCCGACCCTAGAACTTTGGCGTGCATCTTTCGATAGGTCTTCCCGAGAGGTGTTCTCGAGCTCTATTGGCAAAGGACGGGCTCCAAACCGGCCTAACCGATCTCTCATCGGTCTTTACTGATCTTGGGGTTGTTTACTACGTGTGATAAGGGTGTGTGCAACCTCAGACGTGTTAGCCCTTTGCTGGTGTGTGATTCGGATTCAGTGTCAACATACTTTTTGGTGACTCCGCTGGAAAAGAAGATCAATCTGAGTTCAAGATGCCTAAAGATCATGATAACAATGGGAAGGGTGATCTCGCTATTCCTTCCAATGAGGAGAACATCATCTATAACACCCCAGGTGTTTGCCTTGCATCTGTGCATCCATATGAGCATGGCATGAGCATGTGCACCATCATTTCATGTACATTATCATTGAAACATAACATTGAAACATCTGCAACATTCGTGTTGAGTGCATGTGCTATACATACATGTGTTGTTGCAAGTGATGGCATGCGTGTACTAGACTTGTAGTAGTGTGATGTGTGACACCACACCTTGAAACATGATCATGCAACATATGCTTGCAACACAATGTTTCAATAGTGCTTTAGTGTTGTTTCAATGCACCTTGATGTGACTTTTGCTCATATGTGATGCTATTGTGTGACTTGTGGCTTGAAAACATCTTTGACATGTTTGTGGAGCAAAATAAGCTAGGGTCTATATTCATGTTTTGGCCAAAATCCAATTTGACTAGGTTTAACCCCAGTTTGACCATAGCGCTGATCTGCTTTGACCAATTTAAAAGTGATACCTAGAGATCTTTCATGGTTGTGCACCCTTTACCAAAGTTGTAGAAAATTTATCAAGGAACAAAAGTCTCAATATGACCATCTCATGTAAATGTCTTGAAAATGCTCAATTAGGGGCCACAAGTCAGTAAGAGTGCTGCTTTCTAACTTTGTTAGTGTAGTGCTGCTAACTGAACCCTCTAAATCTCCAACTTAGAAGTAGAATCAGTTCATGTCCATATTAACAAAGTTTTAGTAAATTTTATAAGCTTCCACTTTGTCAATTGTCTCATTTCATGATTCAGCCTCTAAGCCTGTCAAAATTCCCCTTTTCTGTCGCTCTGAATTTCTGTTGTTTCACAGAAACAGATTCTGCTCTTTGACCTTTAACTCCCAAACCATGCTGTTATAGGTTTAGCTCATATTGAAAAAGTTGTATAGAATTTTAGGAGCTACAATTTTGTCAATTGGCTCATCTCATGATTCGGCTTAGTTTGGGAACTACAGAGCCTGCAAATTGCTGCTGTCCGGGAAGTGCAATGTTGCAGATGTTTCAGGTCAGTGTTGCAGTTGTTTCATGGTTTTGAAATTTCCGACCGCAGCAGGCTGTTGACGCCGCGTGGAGGCATCGTGGCAGCCGTACGCCGGCGTGGGTCCCACCCGGCCGAGCCGAGCGTCTCGCCAAGACGCCACGGCGCCCCCTCCTGCTGCCCACTCCCTCCATTTCCCTCCCTCGCCCTTGCCGCGCTCACCGAGGCGGAGCACCGAGGCGCCATCGCCGCCGTGTGCTTTCTCATTCTCGTGCGCCGTTGTCGCCAAGCCTGAGCTCGATTCCTCCCGCCTAGAGCACCGCAGCGCCACCCTCTAGCTCCTCCGTCCCTCCCCTAAGCCAATCATGCAGAGGTGAGCAAGCTTTGGGCGTTTCCGCCGCCACCGCCGCAAGCTTGACCTCGCCGGAGTTGCGGGCCGCCATGGCCAAGCTAGCTAGAGTCCCTCTCCTCCTCCTTCTAGCTAGGAAGCTCCGCCGTGCTCTCTTGATGCTCAGGCCGAGCTCGGACGGGCCAATGAGGCACCACCGCCGGCGATGCACCGCCGCCGCTGTGCTCGCCGCCGGGTGGCTAGGGCTAGGGTTGTGGGCCCTTTTCTACCTCGTTGGAATCGCCTCGCCGAGCTGGTCACCTTGGTGACCTCGGCTTCGCCGGCCGGTGAGCCGCTGGCGAGCCTCGCCGACGTCCCCTCCCCTCCTCTGCTTTCGGCGTCGAGCCGAGCCACGTGCTGGGCCGAGCTACTTAATCGGGCCGGTCGGTTTAGTTAGTTTAGGTTTTGTTTTATTCCATTATTTCAAATATTTGATTTGTACTCCAACTTTGTAAATTCATATCTCATGTTCTAGAGGTCCAAATGGGGTGCTTTAAATTTTGGTGTGCTCTAAATAATGTCTAGTTTATTATAAAAATATAATGTGTGCCATGTTTTATGATGAAATAAATAGTTATTGTTGATCTCTTTTCTTCATGTGGAAAAAGGAGAAAATGATATCTTTTTCTGTGAAGCTCCAAATGACATGAAATTTTTATAGTGAACTGCTCATACCATGAATAGCTTATGGTTAAATTTTCATGTAATTTGGATGTGGTTTGGTGGAGTTATGTAATTATCTTGTTTGCTTGGATGGATCTTGTGTGAATATTCATAATTTTTCTATAGATCCAGTAAGGGTGAAACTTGATGAGTGTTGTTCTTATGTTAGAAAGATGCTAGAAAAAATATGAAATCTGTTGTTTGATACTTTTCAATAGGGTTTCCTATTTATGCTAGAAATAGACATGTCATCTGTTATTTTTGATATATCAAGTTCTGCTCATCCAATTGATTGGAAATTTTTATGGTAGCCTATGTGAAGCATGAGGTAGCTACTGTAATTTTTGTAGATTTTTATATATGGTTTTACTATATGTTACTTTAATCACTTAATTAACTAAATAAATTATAAAAGAATATTAAATAATTTATTTAGAAGTTGTCACTATACTTTCTGATGTTCCTTTGGTATGCACAACAAGTTGGTAAACTTAGTTTGGTCCAATTGTGCTTTTGAATCGTCACTAAATATTTAAATTAGTGATTCTGCCATTTCTGGATAGATTTGATAGTTAAGAGAATTAACCTATGATAATGATGTTTTCATGCTTGAGGAACTATAACAAAGTTGTTAATAACCTCATGAAATAGTTGCTGATAAAATTTGGTGACATTTGGACATCTAGTTTAGAAATGGCAGTTGTCCCAAGCTGGGTTCAGCTTTGGGAGTGCTCTCTGTCTTCTTGAACAGATTCTGTACATGTGCTATTTTAACTTGATAAATGATGAAATCATGCTTAGATGTTTATAAATGAAATATAGATAATTTCATAAGCTTTCCATAATGTCCTCTTGCAAGTCATTTGGATTGGTAGAACTCTAGTTATGAGTTTTCTTAGCTACTGTTGATAATATGTTGTAAATACTAAATTTCTGGAATCTTGTTATGTGTGTGTTTAGTCTTAACTTTGTGATACTTAGTGGTTTCTTAGAGATGTTCAAACATGTTAATACCAGAGAGGAAATTTGCACCTAAGCTTGAAGTGATTTGATTAGAGCGCCACATGACTTGATTTTGTGCTCATGTTGTTGCCATGTTATTGCATCCATCTTCATATCATTCCTACATGTTCATAAATCATCATGTCATCTTTGATGCATACATGAAATTCATTGAGTGCATATACATGCAATAGGTGTGCCGAGAATCGTGTTACAAGCGAAGTTCCGCTGGGCTTGGAACCCAAAGTTGAAGTCCGTTCGGGAGCCGAAGGTCTAGTCCGACGAAGCCGGAGAAGACGTGGGAGCTGTTCTTGAAGCCGAACCTTGATCTATCTTCTTTCGGTTAAGGCAAGCCCCGGAGCATTATAAACCTCCTACTTTCAAAGCAATTATCTATCTATACATGTTTTATGTATTGTTGTATTACGTGATAGGAGTTGGTTGGAAACCCTTGCTGTATTGATAACACTCCTTGTCCAGCAATTCAAACCTTGAATCCTAAGTAGACAGGATCGTATCTATGCTTAGCCCTGCTAAATTAGACCGGTAGAAGTCGGGTGATTTCCTGTCACCTGCGAGATATAGGACTTTATCAGGTCACGGTTGGCTATATTTACTATCGTGGAAGTGAACCATGTGTTAATGAAATGAAATGAGACCGAGCGGGATGACGATAGTGAAGCAGCAAGGCATGGAGGTCTTGGGTGTGGATCTATCCTTGTCTGTGTCGATTAAGGACCGAGACCTGGAGCCTTCTATGTCATTTTGAATGCATGTCTGACATTTAGTTGGCCGGCCTGAGGTTGCCGACCGCGAAGCCTAGTAGCTCAACTCAGGCTGCGAAGTCGAAAAGTGAAAGTCGCCTCGGAAGGGAGCCAGAGGGTCCAAGGGCAGGTGAGTTAAAAGTCCTGAGCATCCTGGCCACTGGTATCCCCGAGAACGCGGCGCTGTTCGGGCCCACCCTGAGTTGTACCAAAGGTTATCTACGGCTGCCTTTAGCGGGGTTTGCCGGGTAAGTGTCAGGAATACCCCTCAGCTGAGTTGGAATCAATTCGAGTCGCCGTCTCTCCCGGATAGTGAGAAACTTGACTGGTTATCTCCAGCGTAGATACACTAATTATAATAATAGTTCGGAATGGATGATAATGATGATGATAGCCTTATTATACCTGCTGTGGTTAATATTGTTTGATCCTAATAAAGTGAGTGCTCTAGTACAGGTGCTAATCTAGTTATCAGGTTAATGATGATCAACTTGATACTTAAGCATTTAATAATTACTTATCTGTATTAAGCTTTTCTGCAAATAAGTCAAGCTAGCCCCACTTATATCAGCCTTGGTGTCACTTTATAAGTCTAGCTGAGTACCTTCTCATACTCAGGGTTTATTCCCACCTGTTGCAGGTAGCAGATTCGTACTTGTTGCTACAAGTATTGTCTTCGCCATGTGGGCGTGAAGACTAGATCATATAAGCATGGTCTCTGTAGTATCTCTTCTGGTATGCTTTTGTAGGATGTGACTATGTACTGGCAGTATTTGACTTCAAATGGTTTCAGAAATTATGTTGCTTCCGCTAATCTTTACTTTGGTTTTGTAATAAAATTATTTGTACTCCGATGTATGAGATTATACTTTTGAACTATTGTAACAAGTGTTGTGTTATGTTGAATCACTACGATCTGGTTGCTCTCGGTTTGGTTTGAAATCCCTCGCGATTTCGTGGACTACCGGAGTTATATGGGCTCAAGTTTGAGAATTTGATCGTTTTGACGATTGTTTTTGAACTTGTGCTCTTATAATTTGGACGGTTCGTTACGTCATCCATTCTACAACTATTGATCAACTCCCAGAGGCACTTCGCAAGAGGGTGGAGAAGAATGCCGCTAATCTAGCAGCTGCTATAGGGAGTTGCTCGATGGATCGACGATCAAGTGGCGTGGCAACACACTCTTACCTCTCTAACCACTGCCGGACCCAAGGTAATACTACCGTAAGTGATCCATCTTATATGGTTACTTTGGATCAAGTGCAAAAAATGTTGAAGGAACGGGAAATAAAATTGATAGATAGGTTTCATACTATGCAAAGTAATGCTAATCTTATTAAAAAATCTATCGATTCTACACTTTGATGCCTAGCGATTCCATAGCAGTGTCATCAGCTCTTAAAACCACAAATTTTCCTTATGGCAATGCCGATGAACTTCCCTAAGGGTCAAGTAGGTCCCTCTACAGGTGTTGTGGGGACTAATGCTATTGTTGTTCATCCTACATATACTAACCCCATTGCAAGTGTCCCGCAAGTGAATTATGTGCACCATTTGGTCAATGACGACCGAATGAGTGAATTAGATGGTTTTGAAGCTCCGTATACCTTCGTGTCTTACGGGCCTGGTATACCGAGGGCACTTGCAAACCATTCGGTCCTGTTCCCTCGTATGGTTTTAATAGCTGGCAAGCAAAACAAAGTCATGAAAGATGGGTTCAAGAAATTGACCAACCTAACATGGGATCTTTGGCTAGGTCGACTATTCAAGTCGGGCATGCCGATCCTTCCCAAGGTAAAGTGATCTTGCCAGAGGTGAAAGAAATTCTCGCTGAGCATGAAGCCAAAGTGGTTCATAGAATACAATAAAATCTTGGCGTTAATATTAGGGGCAATTTTTCTACTTATCAAAATATATTCAGCGATTCATCTAATGAAAGTAATTATGCATCATAAATATCGATATTTTTATGTGTTTGGTTAAGCTAAAAATATTTGACTTCCCATATGTGAGAATAATATTTTTTACAGGATAGAGGGAACGCCTACTATTTCCACTTACTTTGATCCTTTCAGCAGCCAAAAAAAAAGAGAAAATGAATTAAACAAATAAATAAAAGAGGCGTAGGTGCATCTCCAAGAATATTTCTAAAACTCACCCTCTAAATGATTATTTAGAGAACTATTTGAATAAAAATTGTTTTCTATATCTTTTCATCCTTCAGCAGTTTTTTATATCTTGTGCTACATTGGAGAGTTAATCTTCCTCTCCATCCTTTGGTTAACAAAAAATTCGAAATAAAGGATGACTATATTTAGCTAATTAGAGAAGCTATTGGAGAGTATTTTTGTAGTTGCTCTAATGGTATATGGTAATAATAATGACAACGACAACAATAATAATATTGATAATTAATAAATATATTAGGAGGTTATTTTAGATTATATTTATAATGGTAGAACTGTGTATTTTGGATATAAATTTATGGAGTTATTTTGAAATTTATTTTTCATAAGGTCAGATGGTTAATTTAGATGTAAATTTAGAGATTGTTTTAAATTATCTTTCATAATGGTAGAGGTGATTAACTTAGATACAAATTTAAGGTGTTGTTTTGAGTTATGTTTCATAATGACGAATGTGGGTAATTTAAATGTAAAATTAGGAGGTTTATTTATTTATTTTCATAATGATACAAATATATAATTTTTCATAAATAAGCAGAATAGATCCAATGAATATTATTAGTGATGATGTTAGAGTCTACTAAATTAAAGGCTATATGTTTCTTATTATTTTGAGAATATATTGGATTTTACCTTTTTTCTAGCACGCCCAATGAAAATTAACGTGGTAGCTTCGTTAAAGCCTCTAATTAATAGTTTTAGGGTATGATTGTATCGGGCACTTACTCTCGACAAAAAGTAAAGCCCCTCACTTGATTAGTTTCTTTGACCTGGATTAATATTTAATTCTACAGCCATGATGACTAGACTTCGTGGTGAGAAACGAATGCGATACGAACTAAACAAAGGCTCATGGGTCAAACGACTAGACTTCTTTCCCCGCCAATTCATACCCACTAGTTCAAGCATAAATAACGAATAAGTGGTTGTGTACTTGTGTGCTAGCCAAAGAAAAAGAAAAGAGCAAGGCTACCAAAATGTCTGCTCGCCAGACGTTTCGTTTCCAATGGGCTGCTGCGGCAATCCTCTTGATCGTTTTTGTAGTCCACACAGTGTCCTCGTCCTCCGTTCAATCAAGGTTGATGTCCGGCGAGGGCTGCCCTGCAAGTGAGCGGAGGGCGCTCTTCTCCGTCAAGGACAGCTTCGTTGATCCTGCTGGCCGTCTCTTGTCATGGCAAGGTGAAAACTGCTGTCAGTGGGAGGGAATTCAGTGCGATAGAAGAACCGGCCATGTCATCAAGCTTGACCTTAGTGCGGACTATCGTGAAGAGGTGGTGCTGCATGCAGGCGAGATGAGCTCCTCCATTGCCGACTTACACTATCTGAGGTACCTGGATCTCAGCTTCAATGACTTCGGCACAAGTATACCTACGTTTCTGGGAACCCTCAACAACCTAAGGTATCTCAACCTCTCAAATGCTGGTTTTGGTGGGACTATACCTTTGCAGCTTGGCAACCTTTCTCACTTGCAATACCTTGATCTTAGCCATATTTATTATCAGTGTGTATCAGATCTTACATGGTTGCCACACCTCTCTTCACTAGAGAGTCTAGATATGAGCGATTTGGACCTCAGTTCGGCAATAGATTGGGTGCACAAGATTAACATGCTGCCTAATTTGAAAACCCTCTCCCTTTGTGAGTGTCTCCTTAGCAGCACAATCTCTACTCTACCCCATTCTAACCTGACGCATCTTGAGATCCTTGATTTGTCCTACAATCCATTTCACTCTTTGCTGCAAGAAAACTGGTTTTGGGATGTTACTACCATCAAGGAGCTTATTCTCAGTGCTTGTGGATGGTCTGGGCCCAGCCCTGGAGCATTAAGAAATATGACCTCCATTGAGGCCTTATATTTAGATGGAAATTCTATATCAGGTCCAGTGACCTTGGAAAATCTATGTAATTTGCAGTTACTCTATTTACAAGGTAACAATATCAATGGGGACATAATGGGGAGATTACCGCAGTGTTTGTGGAGCAAGTTGCGTGTACTACGCTTGCAGGGTGCAAATTTGACTGGGCAGTTGCCAGTTTGGATAGGAAATCTAACTAGTCTCACATACCTTGACGTCTCTCAAAACATGCTAGTTGGTTCTGTACCTTATGGAATTGGAAACCTGAGGAGTCTAAGTTTTCTTGACCTCTCTCAGAACATGCTAACTGGTGATGTACCTGATGGGATTGGATCTGTGACTAACGTGACTTACTTGAGCCTTGGCTTGAATAACTTCAGCGGTGTGCTTTCAGAAGATCACTAGAAACAGCGCGTGGCGTTGCCGCGCGGTCTCATGGGATGGAACCAGTTATGTAAGAGCTTAGATCAATTGTTGATTAATCTTTTAGCGGGTAGGGTGTCTAGCCTTTTGAACCAGTTTGGTTATGCGTTTATGTTGCTACAGACACTTTTTAAAAAAAAAAACAATGGTGTATAATTTGGAGATTTGGCTAGCGTAGGTTTTAGCGATTATTTATAGGCGTAATAGAACAGGCAGTAGGTGTCATAGAGTATTTATTTTTTTATGACAAAGAAGAGGCGGAAAATATTTAGATACGTTCTAGATTGGTTTTAGTTTATTTATGAATTTTCTGGAATTTTTCTGCAAATAAAGGCCCTGTTCGGCAGGCTGTTTTTTGGCTTATAAGCCGGCTGTGGCTGATTTGCTGTGAGAGAAAAATATTGTTCCACGGCTGATAAGCCGTGCTGATAAGCTCAGCCGAACAGGGGGAAAAAGGGTCTACTTTGACAAAAGGTGAACGATAGGAATTTTTTTTGACGATAAAGAAGTGGAATTTTTTTTTGTACAATGAAAAATGGGCTCCTTTGACAAAAGACGAACGATAGGTTTTTTTTACGACAAAGAAGAGGCAAAAAAATTGAGGTATGTTTTAGATTGGTTATAGTTTATTTACGAATTTTTTGGAAATTTTCTATCAAGGAGAAGGGTCTAATTTGATTTTTTGAGTACGTCTCTCGTGTGCGCGTAGCAAAGATACGTAAACAGTAATAAACAGTATATAAATAGTGACATTCTAGGTACGTTCCTCGTGGATAGCCAAGATGCGTGAACAGTGCATGGACAGTGCTCACAAAAGTGATTTTTCACATGATTCGAGCCGTCCGATCGAGATCCGACGGTCAGAGATTTGGAGGCGACGTGGCCATCGGCACTGGCCGGAGCTTGGCTCCGGTTTAACTATATAGAGATTTCGTGAGTCTGTCCAAGCTTGACTATCTAGACCTTTCACAAAACTTCCTGAAATTGGATTTTGCAGAAGAGTGGGTTCCTCCGTTTAGGTTAACGGAAGGACACTTTGGGTCATGTGACATGGGGCCTCAGTTTCCTGTATGGTTGAGGTGGGAAACTGGCATACGTCGTCTTGATATTTCAAATACAAGGATAAATGATGTATTGCCACACTGGTTCTGGGTTGTGTCTGTAAATCTTTCGAGCTTGGACTTGTCGATAAATCAACTCAGTGGTGTTTTGCCACTAAAGTTGGAGCTGCCATTCATAGAAGAAATGGATCTCTCTAGAAACTCTTTGTCAGGGCAGTTGCCTACAAACCTCACAGTTCCCTTCCTAGGAAATCTCCTTCTTTATGATAACAATTTCACAGGCACCATCCCATCATACATATGTTATGGTTTTGCCGAAATAAATCTATCAAACAACCAACTAAGAGGGGGGTTTCCACTCTGTCAAAAGAATACTTCTTTATCTATGCTAGATTTGAGAAATAACAATATTTCTGGTAAATTCCCTTGTTTCCTTCAATATGCTGCAAGTTTAAGCTTTCTTGACCTTTCGCATAATAAGTTCACTGGAAGTGTGCCAACATGGATAGCAGAGAAAATGCCCAACCTAGCGGTGTTGATTCTAAGATCAAATATGTTTCATGGTCACCTTCCTAAGCAGTTAACCAAACTTATTGGACTTCATTATCTGGACATAGCACACAACAACATATCTGGAAGTATACCTTCATCCCTAGCAAGGCTGAGAGCCATGAAATATTCAGATGACATGGTTGCATATTACAATTATAGTACTGACAGCACATCGACATTCATAAAAGATCGAGCGCTTAACTATACCCATCAACTCACTCGACAACTAGTGTTGATTGACTTGTCAAGTAATTGTTTTACCGGATACATACCACAGGAACTATCTTCACTTAATGGACTTCGGAGTTTAAATCTCTCTAGGAACCAGTTAAGTGGACCAATTCTGGATGACATTGGTGCTTTAAGGGCATTGGAGTCCCTTGACCTATCTTTTAATTATTTCACTGGCTACATCCCCACAACTTTGTCTGATCTCACCTTTCTGAGCTGTCTAAACTTGTCCTACAATAATTTATCCGGGAGGATCCCCTCGGGACAACAACTAGAAACACTCAATAATCCATACATGTACATCGGCAACCCTGGACTTTGTGGGTCTCCTCTTCTCAACAATTGCTCGGTCAATGAAACTAATCCAAGTGTCAATCACGGGCATGAAGGAGACAAATCATCTTTGTACCTCAGCATGGGCATGGGATTTGTGATGGGTCTTTGGACTGTATTTTGTATCATGTTGTTCATGAAAACATGGAGGATTACTTTCTTTCAGCTTTTGGACCAGCCATACGACAAGGTTTATGTGCAACTGGCTATCAGCAAGGCTGCCTTTCTAAGGAAATTTGGAAACAGAGAGATTTGAAGGTTTTCTTCCATCCTTCAATCCACTAGCCGTCTTATATAGTATTTTACCTACTGTTTTATTGTTGTGCATTGTGTATCAATAAGCTGAAGTATGACAGCCTGTCAGCCTTGTAAACAGTACGAAAGTACCTGTTGTGTTAATGTGCCAATAATCTACAGTCATGTACTTTGTCAGTTGTAGCATGACCTATCTATCATTTTGTACTGTGTTTTTACTGTGTTTTTAGTTGAAATTTATAAACTTGTTTAAGCAACTGCTTGGTTTTGCAACAATAGAGTGGCCAAATGTCCATTGTTGTCAACAATGTTTGATTTTACAAAATTGTTGGCCAAATATTTTGCTCCTTTCTACAACTTTTAGAATTTCTTTCTCCTTTTAGCATGGTTCATAAGGATTAGCTCGGAGGTTAAGAAACTAAACATCAATTAGTGATAGTAAGATGAGATAGTCTTTTATACTTGGACAGGAAACGAATGGACTGGCATTCTTATAACTTGACTCTATTTAGCTGATTATGGGTCAAATGTGTGGTCTAAAACTAGCGTAGTAATCAGTCTAGAAGGCTAGAATGGCTTTGTGATAGTATTATTACTTATTTCCAGATATCCATTTCCACATGCTTTGAGATTGTATTATACTTATTTCCAGATATCCATTTCCACGTTAGCCTAACTCAACTTTTCAAGTGGGATGTCCTATGTGACCCATCGAAATCACATCAGTGTGTACCACTGACCCAATGTGCTGAGTCACCAAAGACCATGGTAAGACAGCCAAGACTTGCAATGACCTAACGAAATAATTCAAGCGCCTATAAAGATTGAACCACTCTAGTATGTACTGTGATTACTGAGAGGACTTTTGCAGTAATGAAACTTGTCAAGACACATATCAGAAGTAAAATTAGAGACGACTTTTTGCAAAGTAAAGCCACCCTTCCGTGAGCGCTTGATGTTTTCCTCTGCCACGCGTCGATGATCCAGCGAGGGCCGCATGGACAGTCGAATGGACCCATCGCCCACCCAATTTTTTTTTCCGAAGCGAGACTTTGGAAGGCAAGGCTGCCTAGAAGGGAAAAACCCATTGCCGATGAATGGTGCAAGTTGTTCAAGACTTCAACTCAAAACATTTAAAATTTAGGCATGTACTCTAGTGCTCTCCCCATTGTAACAAACATGTAGGACACCTTGGCCAGAATTCTAATACAGAATTAAATTCAGGAGGGGAACCCCCACGGTGAAAGTTTCAAAAAAAGGAGGCCGACAGAGGATTGAAGAGAGATATTAGGCAATGGCTATACTAGTAACTATGAGAACACGTTTTGAAGTGCGTGAAGACTTCAGGCACCAGATGCAGCTTCCTTTCTTCATAGAAATTATAACCCTCCTCTGCTGGACTATTTGAACAATACGCAACGATCAAGTCTTTCATGGTTTACAACCTTTTTTTGAAACAAAGGGAGGAGCTCTACCGCTTAATTAAGATGAATGAATTTATATACAAGAAGGTTAGTCAAACGAGATGCCGACAGAGCACCCGAGTGGCTAACCACCTCACGTGACGTGGTTGAGCACACACATGACACACTGCCATGGGTCATTGTTGCCGGGTATGGAAGCAAAGCTATCAGCAGCTCTGACTTCCGATGGCAGGCCACCAACCGACACCTTGCCCCTAGCGGATGCACACCCAGCAGCTCTGACTTCCGATGGCAGGCCACCAACCGACACCTTGCCCCTAGCGGATGCACACCAAGATTCAACAAGAGCAGCTCTGACTTCCACCCACGAACCCACACCTTGCCCCTAGCGGATGCACACCCAGCAGAGACCCAGTCTACGATGAAGAGGGGGGTCACCGCGTGTCATCATTGCAGAGCCACATCCCCGATGCATCAGCTTCGACTTCACGTTGCAATATCCGCCTCCACTCATCCACCAGGCGCCGAAAAGCACAACCGTCGTAGGAGACATTGAAGCCGCGACGACAATCTAAATGCAACGCCTTCAGGAAGGGAGCAATGTCGGTGGTGCCACTGTCGCACGACCATAGCGGACCGGGTTTTCACCCTTGGATGACAATGCTAGAGGAGAAGACACGACGCCCCCAACAGGGAAAGCGGAGTCCACCGGCGTCACCGTCGCTAAGGCTTTCGCTCAAGGAACCCTCTAGCACAAACGTCGGCGGGCCAAGAAGCCAAATCCCTTCCCCGCCAACACCATTCTCACCGTTGTCCCACCGCTCCACAGAAGCCCC
Source organism: Saccharum spontaneum (assembly GCA_022457205.1). Lineage (NCBI taxonomy): Eukaryota > Viridiplantae > Streptophyta > Magnoliopsida > Poales > Poaceae > Saccharum > Saccharum spontaneum. The sequence continues at coordinate 46,728,841 of CM039590.1, forward strand.
TTCAGAGGGGCATCGACGCGTCGGCTGCACGCAGCAGCCGCACAGCTGTGTCGGTCACCACCCCTTCGACCGAGCAAACTCGTAGAGCCGGACCTAACTCTCACACTCACGTAACGCCGCCGCATGTCGAGGCCATCATCGACTGCAGCCGCCGGCTCTGGCACCCGCTGCCATCATTGCCGACCTTTTGCCAGTAGCCATGAGGCGCATGCCCCACCATTGCGGGTGCCGCCCCTACCCTGGGGGTGCTAGATCCGGATGCCAGGCCCGAACCCGGTGCCCCATGCTGACGTTGCCGCCTCCGTCATGAACCCGGCACCCCTCAGCCAGCCACCGCCACGGCCATCCAGGCCCCTGCCAGCCGCCAGGACGACCGCCGTAGGCAGCCCCGCCCGGCCACAGCCGACCGCAGGAGCAGGCCGGCCGGTGAGCAGATCCGGGCCGGCCACAGCCCTAGCCGGGCGTGTGTAGGCACCATAGCCATGAGGGAAGGGGACGGGCAGAGGAGAAGAGAGGGAAAAGCCCTGCCCCCCTCCCCGCACCTGCACGAGCACAGCTACCGCCGGCCACCACGCCGCCTAGCCAGGGTGGGCCGGATCCAACCGCCGGGGCTGCGGATCTAGCAAACCGGCGGCCCCAGCCAGTGTCGCAACCACCGAAGACAGAGGAAGGGGACGAGCGGAGAAGCATGGGAGGAGCTCTGTCGCCATCCTAAGCGCCAGCACGGGCACCGCTCGGCGCCGGCATAGCCGCTACAACCGGAAATAAATTCGGTGAGCCATGGCCGTATTCCTACGCCCCATCTCGGATGCTTGACGCGTGGCCGGGTAAGAATATCGTATGGTCCAAGCTGAGCCGCTAACTGATTGTTCCGTGTGGTTGCATGCAGCAACCATCAGCCGTCACCTGCCCGCATGAGTGATTGTTCCGTGCTGGCCCTTTGTTTTAGAACGGTGACATGTGGCATCCATCAACTGAGGGGGGGCGCACGCGAGAGGAAATACGCCCATTGCTCACCCAATTTGTTTCCGCTACAACCACCCCCGCCAAAGGGAGGGGCCGCCAGCCTGCTGTAGTGCGCGCCACCAAAGAGAGGGATTGAGAGCCCCACCACCGCCATCCCGGTTGGCCAAATGGCCTTCCTGGCCATAGCTCCGGCGGCAGCGTGACGGGAGAAGGGGAGAGGAAGGTGCGGCGGCTAGGGTTTGAGAGGCTGCCCATGTCACCTGTGTGGGAGTGACGCGGGGGCGTGGTCTGGTGTTACTCTGGTTTACAACCATCTTTGGAGCGTTGCAAGGTTATTTTTAAGAAGGAATTTGCTCAGGTTATTCTTAGGGTGAAGCAAAGATATTTCCTTTTGATTGATTCATGGTTTGAAGCTTTGTTGTAATCTTCCTTATTTTTTATATTTCCTTCTTTGTTTCTTAACTTTTGATTCAACCTATGTTGTTCTTTTGATAAAGTCGAGAGATCTCCCCTCCTACTTTGACTAAAATTAAATGGGCAGGTGAGGTGCCGATGCCGATGGAGGAGGACCGATGCTAGTGGAGGAGGGCCGGTGGAAGAGTCTTTCATCGGTGGAGGAGGGTCGGTGCCTCGCATGGCCATACCAGGATTGGGGTGGTGGCGGGTGAGAGAGAGGTGTGGGGGAGGTGAGAGAGATCTAGGAGGAGGTGAGGGAAATAAAAGAGTGAGCCTAAATGCCAAGTGGATCCATATATGAAGTGGACCTAATAAGAAGCTTTTTTACTAGGGATGAAAACGGATCGGATACAGACGATATCACCGATATTACATTTGTTTTCATATTTCTGTTCGGATTCGGATTCGGATTCGAATACGGATAATATCAACTATGTCGGATAGGATACTATTGGATATCGATATCACAAATATGCGATTTGAGTATTCGGAACCGGCCGTGGCATCGTATGGATGCCCTGCCGACGCCGGAAGAGACGATGTAGCAGAAGGTGGGGAGGAGAGATGCAACACCCGATCTACTTTTGAAACATCCAAATACAACAGTTGCAACATACGTTTGAAGGCAGTTGAAACACTTAAAACATGCTTCTAAAACACTTGAAAACCATTATAACCATACACAACATCCAAATAAAACACATGCAACGTATGTGTGAAACATATGCAACATCCAGATAAACACACTTACAACATGCGTCCAAAAACACAGATGAAACATACCTCTGAAACATCTGAAAATACTCGAAATATATGCTTGCAACATGCCTCTGAAACAATTGCAACATGTGCAACATTCCCTAATCTACTTTTTTTGCGACGATCCTCTAATCTACTTTTGCAACATCCATATGAAACAAATGCAACATACATCTGAAATGCCTGAAACACCGCCGGAGGTGGGGAGGGCGCCACGCCAGGGTGGGGCAGAGCTGTCCATTCTCCTGCAACACCGCCGTGCCACCTCCATGATCTCACCAGGGTGAGGGAGAGGGCTACCGGATCCACGGGCGTTGGGCACTCCTAGTGGGTGAGTACGCCGGGGTGAGGGAAGGGGCTGCCGGGGTTGGGGAGGAGGCCGTTGGGGTGGGGAGGAGGACGCTAGGGTGGGGGAGCACGCCGCCGCCGGCTGGGGAGGCAGCCATGGCTGCGCGTCTTGGTACGGGCAGGGCGTGATCGTGGAAGGGAGTAGGAAGCGAGGGACTGGGTGTACCAATGAAAGTAGGCTGTTCAAGGTCTTTTTTTTTCTTCGAACCACGGCTGTTCAAAGTCCAACCGTACGTTCGGCAGATCGACTACTTTTGTTGACTAGTTGAACTCCTTAATTCTATGTACTAGTAGGAACATAGTCACAAAGTTTCTGGGTCGATGGGGTCGAGGTACGGGGTTGCAGTACGTGGTACGCTACTTGCGAGAGATTTTTACACTTCGGGTCGAAAATGAACCCGTGAATCTGGGTCAGGGTCGATGAACCTGGGTCGAGGGTCGAAGGTGGTGAACCCGTTTTATGTGACTATGAGTAGGAAGCGCGCACCCCTGCGCGCGAGTGGTCATGTGTATTTCTAAGTTTATACAGGTAAGGTACACATGTTGCTACAGTGGTCATGTACATGGTTGAGGTCTATTGATGCATAGACAGTTATTATAGGATGGAACAGTGGCCATCGCGCGGGGAAACAATAGGCGAATGCTGGGGCAAAATATGCATGTTTAGTTTTGGCACGGTAATAGGATTAGAGAGGAAACGAACACGGTCATGTTGCCTATGTTCATATGTACCGTACAGAGCGCCATTACACAAGCTTATGGGTATTTTATACATTGCTTAGTCACTGGCAATTTACAATAGTTCAGGGGCATGGAAGGTCTACTTTCTAATGACATGGACACGTACAGCTGGCTTTCTTGTTGGCTGCGCTGCCAACTGTAACAAGAAATTGCTGCATCTGCATCCTGGGCACCTGCACAGGCAGCAAATAGGCTGTTTAGTCTCATAAAAAAAAAGCGGTGATTGTCTGAATAGGTGCACATGTCAATATATATATGTAAAGCGTGGGTCATAACCTGTGATCTATAAAATACAATGAAGCAGAAGGAGCAGTATGTTTTTTGGTCTACTATGTATACATGATATACACAATAGATAAGTCTAATATGCTCTGTACATTTACATGTGTCATAGGGATGCGTCGCCAGACGTAATAGAAGCAAATACTTCTTTATAGACGACCTTTTTTTTCATTTATACAATTGCCATCCTCGGCTTCTATGAAATGGCTGTCACTGTCTGAAACATCCAAAGTATCAATGAGAAAGATGTAGCTGGTAGACTCGGTAATTAGCAGTCTAACTTGGCACCAGCAAGTACCTGAGTGTCTGCCAATGAATGTAGAGACAAGAACATCTTGATGGTAAATTTTGTAATTTAACAATGAAATGGACATACATATCAGAAATATCTCTTTAGATTCTTTTTTTTTCACACATGCGTACAAAAGTGAACTAAGATATATATATATATATATATATATATATATATATATATATATATATATATATATATATATATATATATATATATATATATATATATATATATATATATATATACTATATGGTACCTGGGTACCAAATAGATATTCAGTACCCAGCGTCTATGCAGCCAGTCAGGCTCACCCGTCCGGTCGGGCCTGAGGCTCACAGGCCCGGCCCACCCACCCATGCGGTCGAGCAGCATAGCAGCTGCGTAGCTCCCCCCACCCACCCATGATCTCTTTGCGGTTCCAGACCCCGTCTGCTCGGCGCTTCCCTCACCCCTCCGGCACCGGCCGTCCGTTCCCTCTCCCTCACCGCTCCGAACCACCTCCCGCCGCCGCCGCCCCTCGACTCTTCCGCATCCGGCGCTGCTCCTCTGCGCACCCACTGCTGTCGCCGGTCTCAATCCACCCCCGTCGTCGCCGACCGTCAACTTTCCGGTGCCCATCCGCATCCCTCAATCTGCGCGCCCCTCCACATCCCTTCCCCGTCGGCGCCGCCCCTCCACATCCCACCCCCGCCTACCGGAGTTCTGGACCACGACATTCAGGTAGGTATCCCGATCTGATGTATTTTGGATTAGGGTTGGTAGGTATCCAGATCCGATGTATTTTGGATTAGGATTGTTGCTTCACATATTCTTGTTTTTCATGTCGGCGGAGGTTACACAAGACGTAGGGTCATGCCGGCCTTGGCGTCACCGTGGTGCGCTCTTTTTTGGGATCCATGGTATGCTGTTGGCGCATATCTGAACGCCGGCCACTGATGCTCGCTGACCTACCTCACATGATGATGCCACCACCGTACGAACAAGCCGGCGACCAGGTGGCCCATGACCTACCTCATGCGAGGACGCCACGAGCAAGCTGGCCACCAGGTGATCCCATCTTCTGCTATCGTTTAATTATCTCACACCCATTATTTGTTTTGGTTCTCTTTATTTTTCACGTTTCTGTCAGAACTTAAGAGGATTATGCAACAATGTAATTGTCTTTTTTTTGTGCAAAATGTGCTGCATGGGGGAAACATTACCGCCAGGATCGCCCGTGAATTTGTCCTGTCCTCCTAGTGCTGCAGGCCTTCTTTGCATCCTTGTCACCTAGCCGCTGGTCTTTTTTGCCTATTCCGAACCATGCATGAATTTGATTTTTGACACAGATTCATACATCCTCATGGTTAGCAGATAAAGGGCGTGGAAGCAGCAAAGTTCAGGAATCGTGTCCCCTTGGTGTAGTGCCCTTCCATGTTCCTATCGCTGTGTCGCTTGTCTTTAGGATTGATAATTTTTTTCTCTAATTTTCAATTCATATGAGATTACTAGAAAATATGGCTAAACACTGACAGGGTAGACAAAAGCTTGATTTCGAGCTACAAGTGATAATCTTCTTTCCAGAAGCTAGCACATGCATTTCATTATTATCTCATATGAATACAACTAAAGCCTTCATTCCTTCAACTGGCTTTTAAAATTTGTATTCTTGAAATTGTTGCTTGAAATCCATAGTTGTAAATGGTACCAGGATGATGATGATGATATAAGATTATTACAATTAATTATTGAGGTGCATCAATTTCTTGATTGTGGGAGGATGGTAGTCATTTTTGATCCATTCTGTGGGAGATGTTGCCAACATCATTTGATTTGTTGGTTGTATGCTGGCTGGGGAGCATAATTAGATATTTATTATTTTTTATTTGTGAATAAGAACACAAGATGTGCAAGTTGCTTTTTTTTCCAGATTGTAAATGCTCAGATATGTGTGATTCCAGCAAACTTATGACTGCTTAGATTTGTTTCCCGAGATTTTTTTTCCAGATTGGTAAGTATAAAGTTTATAAAGTATTTTTATTCGGATTCACAGATTAATCGGCTACCTTCTATCCGAATGACTTGTGGTATCACTGAATCCACTCCACATGCATCGCTGACAGTGGAAGATTATCAATAGCGTGCAAGACCAGGTCAGTATCCAGTGTTGTAGTGCTCCTTTTTCTGCTATAATTTATGCACAGGTGATTGTATTTCTTGCAAAATAAAACATGAATACTACTTGTTTTGGAGAGCTATATAACATGCTAGTCTCTTTTCAGTTTTTATTGAGCTAATGCTTCAGATTAACTATGCCATCAGCCCATCACTATTTTTTTCGTATATATTGGAAATACTCATGTCTGCAAAGATAATTCTTTATTCTTTGTGAAACATTATATGCTAGTTATAGGAACTAGAAAGCAATGGATCGGATATCACACTGAGCTGATCATGGAAGCATGTTTGGGCTTGTTTAGTTGGTGAAAAAGTTTGGGTTCGGCTACTGTAGCACTTTTCGTTTTATTTGGCAATTTGTGTCCAATCATAGACTAATTAGGCTCAAAAGATTTGTCTCGTGATTTACAACCAAACTGTGTAATTAGTTTTTTCTTTCACCTATATTTAATACTTCATGCATATGCCGGAAGATTTGATGTGACAGGTACTGTAGCACTTTTTGGGTTTGCTTTTTGGAACTAAACAGGCTCTTTGTTCGCATTGGCACCTGCCCTGCTGTGCCATGTTTGTTCATATTGGCACCTGTAATATTGTCACAGCATCCTGCTTGCCCATTTTCAATGAAACTCTGATACTTTATTTTTGTGATGTACTGACCAAGAGTTTGGTTACCAATTTTGTAAGTTATTTACTCCTACCGATCTTTCGTGCAAAATTTTTGTCAGTTCAAGTTTTGTTACTGAATTTACGTTCAGGTCTTCTTAATCTTTTCACTGGCAACCTGCTACTTACGAGGCGGTTGTCAGACATGCCTGGGCAGTTTGCCGCAGCAGGTAGCTATTTTGGTTGACTGGCCGCAGTGCTTCATTAGCAGTGGTGGTAGCTCTGCCTTCAAGATGTAGTAGCAGTTTGTGTTGCCTTCATTAGCAGTGGTGACCTTGTAGTGCTCCTAAACAATGAAAAACTTTGGTGTGAGGTTTACAATGATGGTGTATGCTGTTGGGTCTTACTAGTTCATATGTCTTTTGTCATGAGATGGATAGGTTTTATAGTCGAACTAGACATCAAATTGGATGAGATGCAGTCATTTTTTTTTATAGAACTAAGTCTTTATGACCAAAATGGACAATCGTAGTATTAGGATAAATCCTTGCTCCACGAAAACAAAACATAATGTTTCATTTGGCAAAATATTAATGCTGAAGCATGCTATGGTGATATACAATTTGTTCAGATAATGCCTTTTGCATTTAGCTATGTGCTATTATTATTGCTTTTTGGTCAAATATAATTTTCTTGAGTGGGTTGGTCTGGTCTTATCTTTTTAATGATGCATGATATCGTGAGCTTCCTATTATCATTTTAAATCATGTGGTATTGGTTTATCCTAGTATGTTATTTTAAATTTTTCCAGATTCGTCTTCAGTTTTGGAGTGTGACAAATAATAAAGGTGGGGCCAAATAGAAAATCATATGCCGCCCAGGGAGGCTGGCACCCTCGTTAGCTAAAGGACTAAAATACCATGTTACAATGTTTCAAAAATCATCACAAAAATCATGTATTTAGTACACCTAAAGTTAAGTGTAGCTGCAACAATTCAGATTGAAATTCATCTTTGATGCTAAAAAAAAGCCGAAGTGTTGCCGTCAGCACATGATGAACAGTGCCAAGTTGATTGCTTGTTTATTTTGTTTCTTGGCATCTAGGATGAATTTCAAACTAAATTGTTGCGGCTACACTTTATGTGTACCACTACATGATTTTTGTGATGGTTTATTGGTTTTTGAAACATTGCAGCATTGTATTTTACTCAACGAGGGCACCAGCCCCCCCTGGGCACCAAATCTGCACTCGGGCCAAATTACCATTACCACAGAATTTTTATATATGCCCTCGAACTCCTGGCTGATGTCACACCCCAAAATTTTTGATTTTGGGTTGTGCATAGAAAACACTAATTAAAATAAATGTTTTAATATTCGGATAAAATTTCCTAAGTTTAGTTTATGATAGCATCAATTAGTTATAAAAAAATAATATCTTTCTTCTCCAGCACGTCTTTATCTTTTTCCGCAATCAATATTCCTTGTTTCTCAGCTCAAGTTTTCATTGGGAGTTTCCTAAAATATTTTCTTTGTAACTCAAATCACTCCTTTCAGTTTCTCGTCCATCAATCAATCTCTACAAACTTCTCGAGAATTTTTCCGACTTTTTCTGTAGCTTGTTTCCACTTGTCTGTAAGCATAATCTAATTTTTAGATGCTCCAAAATATCTTTTCATGAGCTCCAAATACTTTATTTGGGTTCCTCATGTTCCATAATGTCTCTAGAAAATTCCCTCAAATTTTCGGAGCTTTCGGAGTATTTTTCGCGGCTTAAATAATAATTCTGGACTTTTCTAGAATTATTTTATCCATGAAATTAATTAATTCCGAAAATAATAAATATCTCATTTTCTACCAAAGCCCGTGTGCAATAATCCTAAATGCCCATTCATTTATTTACTAATGGGCTTTAATAATTAATTAGGCCTATTAGTAAAGATGGAGGGTGCAACGTCAATTAGTACCATATCGCTAGTTGACATGGAGGTGGAGACTTTTCCTCCCTATATATACGTACCTACCCCATGGGCAAAGCACACCAAAAACTACTGTAGAGGAGCCCCTAGTTTGGAAAATCTCTCGTGTAGTAAAATAGAATTTTCTCTCGTGTCACCGCTGGCGAACTCCGACGACTCCTCTGCCGAGCCCGCGTCGCTTTCGTTCCGTCGGTGAGGACCTCCGTGCGCCTTCTTTGGATTTCCCCTCCCTGACCTGCACCCTGCTGGCTCTGCTGAGCCTATACAATCATCAGCTGTTGTCGTCCATGCAGTTGCCCCTACAGTCGGCCATGAAGGAAGTAACGTCTGGTATTTTTCAGGATCAGTTCATCTATTGCTGGCCAGGCGGCAATGTCACCAGGAGTTGCAGTCACTCAAACCCTGTTGTACGTGAGCATCTGAGATCACGTGAAGAAGCTAAGTAACTTTCCATCTATCTCCTACGTTTCTCCGGCAAACGTCCCTGTCCGGCGCTTCTTTCTGTCCAACAGCCAAGTTACGCTATGTATTCGCATGCCCCTGTACATCAGTACATGCCAACCATGTTCTATACTACATACATAAGCAAGCACGCCACGATCTCACCTATTGCAATGCAAGCATGTGTACCTTTATATTTTGGTTAAGCTCCTGATGCCGTGCACGTGCGTGCGCTGGCCCTGCTCCAATTAGCTGTTCCGATTAGCTTGATGACATCACGTGACATCATGTAGATGTTTTGTGGCCGTTTTTCTTCACAAAAATAAATCCATAAATACCATAGAAATACACAAGCTATCCTATGCAATAGATCCTACAGTTTCTTCGTTATAATTCCGTTTGGCTCAGTTTAAGTTGCGTTAGATTCGTGTTAACGTGTTCTACACAGTAATAACATTGTTTTTTTGTGTCACATGTTTTTGAATATATAGTTGAATATTTAATTAATTAATATATGCACATAATTTTTATTGTTAAAAGCAACCTAGAGTTATAATCTCGTTATCGTTGCGACGCGACCGTGTCGATGTAACCTATATGCTAGCGGCAATATTTACCATGTCATTTGTTTATGAAATGGATCCTATTAATTTGATTAATGATTACACAAACTTGTTTCTAAATAAAAGCAACATAGGACAATATTGATCTTTTATAATTACCTTTCAACTTAGATATGTATTTATTAATTATAAGTTGCATAGTTAAACATGATTCATATAAATTCAATTTAGATGCACTTTTATTGATAAGTATTCAATGCATTTTTGAATTAAAAATAATTTAGGTTTATCTCCGGTCTTTTACAAATAATAAAAATAAAATGTTAACTTGATAAATAACAACTTAAATGCTTCTTGCTCAATTTAGTCATAAAACATGATAAATCGATTAGTTGTTGTCACATGTTCTGTGCTTTCTAAATTAAAAATGTTTAAGTATCTTAAATAATATTAAGTGTTAACATGGTGAATATCAACATTAATGTCTTTTCAATTATGGTTTGCTTAGTTCAACCATGAATCATAAATGCTTACGATTAACTTTTGTCACATGTTCTACCTTTCTAAAGTATAAATGTTTAAATGACTTAAACACTAAATAAATATTTATAAATAAAATAGGAATAAGGTTAACTTCATCTTTTATAATTCAATGTAAATTGATTAATGTTAATGCAAACTAGTTTTTCAATTTTAAAGGAACTTTGGACCATAGCGATTGCTAACTGGATTAATGGAAATATGAATACGTTTTAAATCATATTCTGCTTAGCTTAAGCATGTTACAGACACAACATAACTTGTTCAGTTGCTTTCATGTATACTTTTTCCTTATGCAAAGATAAAGTTAAACTTGATTAAATTATATGGCATTGTTTATAAATAAAATATAACTAAGGTTTAACTTCGGCTTTATAATTTGATTAATGATTATGAGAAAAGGTAACATAGGATAATATATTATGTTTTGCTTAGTTTAATCAAGATTCATATAAGGTCATCTTAGATGTGATTTGGTTAATGTTTATAAGCAACTAGGGTTTATAACTCCGGTATTTCATAACTGAATGTTAATAAGATTCATATCCACACAAATGTTTTCTTTTAAATTACAAGATGTTTAGTTCAACCTTGATTTGTAAATGTTTTCATTTAGCTTTTGCCACATGTTCCATGATTATCTAAATTATAAAATATTTACATGACTTAAAATACTATGATATGATATATTTATGAATAAAATATGGCTAAGGTATAATATTAGCTTTTACAATTCAACATAATTTGGTTAGTTCCACTTTAGTATATTTCTCCAAAAAGTCCAACACTTTAATTCACTAACTAAAATGAATCTAGCATATAGTTTTCTCTTTTAGTATGTTACAAGCTTATCGATAGTCGTGTCCTATTAACGGTAGCTCCGTTCTCCGTTGTTCTTGCGCTAGCGTCAAGTCGTGTCGATTAGTGTGCTCTTTTCTAGTTTCTCTTTTGTTTGGTGTATTGTTCTTAGTCTACCTTATTTGCTTGTATGTGTGCTCGACTCGCTTGGTGCTTGCTATGAGTAAAATAAAAACCGTTCATGAGCGCTGAAGATCAAGAGGGGATGACTAGAAGATAACTGAAGGTTCTCTGAGCAAGTTGCTTTGGGTGTAAAGCAAGTTCAAGGCAAGTATAACATGGGATTTCCTTGTTGTCCTATTCACTTTAATTACATAAATTCATACTACATGTGTCTACCTTGATTGCCATTAAGGATTTTCCTAGTTTTTGATCTATACCTTGTCACCTATGCGATTTTGCATTGGGTAGCTTTTGCTAGCGCTGAACATAAACTATGATCTTGTAATATGATTAATGGATTATGCAACAACACTAAAAGATGACTTTTTGATTACTGTTTAAAGAGGGCTAGAGCATGGGGTTATTTTTGGTGCTCTAGTTTCTCTCCGTAAGGACTCATCTGTAAGCGAACATCCGGGACTTACAGTACAACTGTGAGGGCTATATGGCTCTGGCTTTAGTCAAGTATGAGGACCTTTTCTAGCTTGTTAGTGGTAACCTTCATGGCGTAAGAATGGCTTGACGAATCGGGTATAGTGCGGCCTCTGTCCTCATGTGTATAGGCTGCGCGTCATTGTGCCATTTGGAAGGGGGGCTCTACATCTGTTTGCCGAGTGAATCTAATGGCCCTAACTTGTTAGACGAACCTTTGAAAGACTTCATAGTGAACCCTGCCGACCTTCCTTGGTAGTGGGTCAAGAGGCTGATCACCTCGGGCGAAAGGGTAAATCACGACTCACAGTGAAAGTGTACAACCTCTGCAGAGTGTAAAACTGTTATAACAGCCGTGCTCACGGTCACGAGTGGCCTTGGACCCTTACGGAATAGATTATCACGAATGACTATAAATGTGTTTTTGCTATTCATTATTTATCTTTACATTGATCATATGTTTATTGTGAGATTAATGCAAACCTGATGCTACTCATATGATAAAATTGTGATAATTAAAAGCTAAATGCAGTAAACCAGTGTCTATCCTTTTTGAGCCTCATGAACCCATGTTATATTTGTTGAGTTCAACATGGACTCACTCTTGCTATTTCCACCACACTCCAGTGTGTAGTAAGGTGCTACTTAGAAGAAAGATGAAGGTATAGTGGAGTTTTCAGAAGTCTTTCAGAAGTGCTTGGCATATGGAGCCACCAGTCAGCCGTCCCTGAGAAGAATGGAGCCTAAAGTTTAGTCACCGTTCCGCGATACTCTGATGTAAGTGTTAATATAGTTATGTATATGTTATATAATAACATTGTTTCTGATACTTTTTCATTCTGACATATGTGTGGACTTCCTGGGCACACATATGATTAGCCTGGTTTTGTTCTTTAGAAAACCGGGTGTGACAGCTGACTTGAGGTGTTGCGGCTGTTGCCTGCAGTTACCAGCATCATGAGGGAAAATGGGATTACGAGCCACTACAATTTCCAGAAGGTTTGTTGGTTGTGGTGGTGTGCATGCAAGTTTTATTCTAGCTGTCTTTACTTTAATGTAAAGGCTTTAACCAGTTACTACTGCTGGGAAGTCTCTCTTCTTTTGCTCGATGCATAAGTATTGCTAATTAAGACTTGAGCTTGATCATCACTGCAGCTAGAGGGGGGTCAAATTGATTGAAATCCAGCTATGCAAGCAGTTACGTGTTAGACTTCATTTATTCAGCTTAGGCCTCCTTTGGATCAAAGGATTCATGGAGGAATTTTGTAGGATTCTAAACCTATAGGAATTTTGGATGAATTCTAACGTGAGGTCCAACCTCTTGGAAGTTTCCTTTGTGTCATCTCTCTCTTCTCATTCCTATGTTTCCCCTATGTTGTATCCAAATGCTCCATTAGAGATTTCCTTTATTTTCAATTCCTATAGGATTGCAAGTGACATGCAACTTCGATCATGGAACTTTATAAAAAAGGACGATCATGGAATGGATGGAGAACAAATTAGAATTGTGTTTCTTACCAATGATGTTTATACAGATATTTACATTCCCACTCGACATTGTTTTTGCCTGAAATGACTTAGGATCATTAAATTAGTACTTTGATGCAAAGTCTGAAATTTACATCCTGGTGTATTTGTGCTCAATATATGTTCTTTGTTGCTGGTTGGAGTTTTTGCTTTGGATTTTCAATCTTCTGTAATTTTGTTGCTCCTGAGTAATGAAAATGAAATTCGGTCTGTTCGTGGTGGAAAATGATTGTGCTCAATATATTTGATTTCAAACCGGAGATTATAACAAATTTGTGCCAATCATATGGGCATTGAAAGTCGATATCCATGGCAAGCAATCTAACACGTATAGATTACTTTGACCAATACTCAAACCGGCCAGTCAATATCTATTAATAACGGTATTTGCAAAACTGGACGTGTCACTTTTTTTAAAAAAACGGCTTGAGAAACCTGCCATGCGAGTTTCACGGGTGGCAGAAAAAAATCGCTCGGAAAAAAATCTATCGGAGACCGTCTCATGGCGCGCGTAGGTCCGTGGCGTGGGCTGGGCTGGTGCGGTGGGAGTGGGTACCAAATAACTTTTTAGTACCCGGGTATCAAATAGGGTATATATATATAGCATAGATTGTGTTGGCAAATAAATTAATGCAGTTAGATACATCTAAAATATATTCAATTCTGCTTATGCTCTATGCACCAGATCTTGGTAAGGAGAAATGGATCTGCTGCATGAGCAGGACTCTGAAATGCAAAAGAAGGTATGCAGGGCTGAAAACTAACAAAAGGAAGATGAACTAAACACAGCAGGAATAGAAGGTAATGTTTATGTGGCAACTACGGAGCATGCGGGCCACCAAGTTCTATTTTTCAAAGCATCAAGTCCTATATTTAAGAGAAAGTTGTCAAAAAAAAATGTGGCCTGCACAAATATTATCACCTGCAACAGAGGCATGAAGCCCATTTCATCTCATAATTGAAGGGCATGGGTCTAGCATATGGGTTTTGATCCATCCAATTTTCCCAGTGATCATGGCTAAGAAGAATAAGTCGTGATGATAAACGACTTTCCAAATGTGTAGCTTGCATACTAAAAGAAAGAAAAATCACATTTTTGAAGTGAACCAAAGAAAGCAGGGAAAATCTAGAGAGAAAATCAGAGAGGAAAGATAAAGGTAACTAAAAACCTACAACCTATAAGACACTAAGATGGCAGGATAAAATAAAGGAATTCATATTTCATTGTATATCTGTCTTCGTAAATCAGGAAAAGATATCTTCTTTTCATTTGTTTGCTCATTCGCTCTTATAAACCTACAAAACTTTTAACACTACTAAGGTGTTTGGGAGCAGCATTATAGGATTCCATTAGTCAAGTAAGCAGAGATGGGTGATTTCATCAGCTGCGAGATGGATGCAAGGTATGAAAAAAAAGAATCGCTGAAGAAGGGGGTATGGATGGTGGAAAACATGTCACAAATCATGGGTCCTACATGAATTAGCTTTTATTTGGAATGACCATCAGAGGTACAATTGGCGTTATAGGTTGTAGATAATATCATCATTTGTAAATCAATCACATGAATGCACATCATAACAAAGAATTGAATAACTGTTGGCATTATAAGCTGGAAGAATAGCAAGTTGATAACTGGTAGCAAACCTTTGTTATAATTTCCAAGAGGGGTAGAGACAATCTGGTATGGAAGGAGGGCATCTTCATTTGTAGATCCTTGTGGAGCTTTAATTTGGGGCACTGCATCTTTCACTGCTGCCACTTGAATCCTCCACATCAGCAGAAGCGTATTTGTCGTGCACGGGTTGCTGAAGACCTGAATCACCATATTCCTGCCCTGGATCATAAAAAAAAACAAGAAAGGTCAATCACTATACTGCTCGGCGTTGTATTCGTATGACCCAAAAAAATAGACCTATTGGTGACCTGCTACTTGATGCAATACACCATTCCCAAATGAGAAACCACAAATTTGCACAAGACCTCCATCGAAGCTGGACTCTGAGCATGATCGCAGTTGAGCACATCCATCACGGTGGCTTGCGGCAGACTGGCAGGGACATAGCCATGGCAACACCAGCCGAGAGACATGATGCAGTAATGATTACAGAGAACTGGTAGAAAAATGGGCTGCACCATGTAAAGAAATCATCAGGCCCACACACTGAATTTTTCCTAAGAATTTTGATGGGTTTTAGCAAGCACAGAAAACCAATGTCACCAAAAAACAGTTGGAATGGGATTCAATAATCATTACCTTCTGTGGTGTGGATTTAATTTGGGTGACCATTGATGCATTAAAGCTTGACGCATCACATATTGCCCCTTATTTGGATGGGTTAGCTCCCTTCGCAAGGTCCAGCACATACGACTATGGCATTGTCGTCGTTGAAGCTGGCGTTTCAATCATTAGAGAAGAAGTCAATGTTTGATATATTACAACAAAAACACGTTGGGTAGGAAACATGTAACTGCGCCTGGTGCTATACCTGCCAATTGGAAGGGAATGTGGTGTCGTCGCTGTTTAATTTCCGTCCATGAAAGCCATATTCATGAAATTATGTCAATTCGACCTCCTGATTGCCTGCATGATAGAGAGAACAACGGTTATGACATGTCATACTGAGGTTCTGTGTTTAGCTGGAAAGGGTGATGGGTAGGAAACATATAACTGCGCCTGGTGTTGTACCTTCCAACTGGAAGGGAATGTGGTGTCGTCGCTGTTTAAGTTCCGTCCATGAAAGCCATATTCACGAAATCATGTCAATTCGACCACCTGCCTACCTACATGACAGAGAGAACAACGGTTATAACATGTCATACTGAGGTTCTGCGTTTAGCTAGAAAGGGTGATTTAACAAATAAAAGGGCAAGTTACATAAAGGGAAAAAGGACATGTAGGTAACTTTTTGGCTCCAATTGTGGCATTTGTATGTATTACAATGACAAGGTATCTGAATGATCCAACTTATTATAATAACCAGAGTTTGCAATGGGTTGGGGAATACACTAAAATAGACACGTAAAATATGAAAATAGTTGAATGGCACATTCAGAAATGAAGTAACACATGTATAATCCACAAGCAGGTTGCTGATCAGATGGCTAAGCTATGGCAAAATTACATACAAAATTTACAAAGTCCAGAGTGACACAAAACCTGAGTATATGCAGAGTGCTGAAAAGGAACATGCTTTCTGTAGGTTTGTGAGAATCACCATACAGTAGGGGAAAAAAACAGAGAACCCAAGTAGAAGTATGCACATCTAAATTCCATTTCGGTAATATCGAAATCATTTTGGATGCGGAAATGAAAATTGAACCACAATGATTTTTGATATCAACCTGAACCTGCCTCTATGTGCAAGTAGGTACGCATCTAGATTTTTCAATACAACCTTAATAAAAAATCATGTAAGAACATAAAGGTACACATATCACACACTGAGTTTCTATCTAAAATCGACTATTGCCATCATTCAGTTCTCAGTAGCTAATTTAAAAGCAAGCTATTCAGGTATGCAAAGGTTCAAACATAGGGGCCTTTGAAAATAATGGCATCACAAATGGGCTGAAGGGAAAAAAACAACAACGTTATATTGAAGCTCCTGAATGTGTATAAACTATCTATTTGCTTCTTTGCAACAAAAAAACTTATTTATGAACTTGGAGCAGACAGCATCCACATAAAAAGGCATCTCAGTAACTAATTTGGGAAAAATACTAATAGTTCTTTTGGTGAAATAAACCAGGAAACAATCAACAATAACAATATTGGTCCACAGTATACAATTTTAATATTTCTCTTGAAAAAGCACCAGGTCAAATTGAAGACATTGAGCCATTTGACAGTTTGAAGACAAGGAGATGGAAATCACCATGAACTAAATAAGAATTAGGCACCTTCAGTAACACATGGGGCAGCCAAGGTAATAAGCATCCTGTATAAACCATTCACATGGACTAACATGGTACCTGCAGTCCTGTACTCACCGATGCAAAGTGACTAAGACCCTAAACAAAGTCCTAGACTCACCTGTTTTCTAGAGATATCCTAGGAAGATCATGTTGGACAGCACACCCCAAGAACCCATATGGCTTGAGAATTATTTCAACAAAAGCTCATATGTTACCTGAAAAGTGGATGGAATTCACAAGAGTTTAATTACCATAATGCAGATGACAAAAACCTTCATCCACTGAAATTTGTAAATGCACCTCTGCATAATTCCAAATAATTCCAAATATTGTTCATCTAGTTCTTCGCATACCTAAATTGAAAAAACAGCAATGCAGAACCGAGACATTTTTTTCAGCACTCAAATGCAGTAGATAAAATATATGAGAAACCTGCATAGTGGAAGAAGAATGACATGTATGACTTATCTACTACTTTCTCCCAGCGGTTAAGACTTAAGAAACTGGATACACGCGCATAGCTAATTTACAAATATATGATGTGGTATACACAAACCATTCCAACCAATGAAAGTAGACGAAGAAATCTAACCTGGGAGAACATAATGGGCAGACCAAAGTAGCAGATAACCATGGAAGCACCATTCTGTCAACTATCCTTTAGGTAGCGTTCAAACACTAAATATGCTTCATCTCTATACTAACTGCAAATATATGACATAAGTATGTATATATAAGTGGATTGCAAAAAAAAAAACAGAAAACTCTATTTTGTAGCAGAAGAACACCTATTACCAGAGACAATTGCAGTGGAAGCTCAGAGATGCCATGTAATCATTGCAATACAAACTGACATGATTTTCAATTAAGTCAACTACAAATAATCCCAGTGACTTGACTTCAGAGCCTCCGCAAAATCCCCTTCATCTTGTCTCTTTCAGCGACGAACTCCCTCTGAGCACCGTCGCCATCGTAGTCTGGCAAAACAACCATGGAGAGAAGGGCCTGTGTATCATGCAGCATAAAAGAATCATGTACAGAACCATAATGCCCTTCCAGAAAGGGTACCATAACTATACAAACTGCAATCTTGTATGTAATCTTCTAACCACGGTAACGGCAGCTCAACAACCACCAAGGAACCCTGGAGCATGCAGTAGCATCGGCAAGGGTTGAGAAAGAAGCTGTAAAAAAAATGGAACATCAACAGGTCCTCGTAAGAATTAAGATTGTGTTTGTCTTCTTTGGTTCATTACAGAAGTGCAGCGGTGGCAAAAACATGTTTTGAAAAATATTCAGTACACAAAAATATATGACAGGAGCCATATTCAAGTTTTGCTCAATAATCGTTCCAATGGGTGAAGAGGAATATAGTAGCTGCACCATAGAGATTTGGTTACAGCATCCTATTGTTAGGTTGTGGGCATCCATGAGTTAAAATAACGTGTGGCATGAATAATAAAAAGTTTGGACTAAGGAATGCCGTTGCCTACCTCATGGTCTAAATCGGCCACTGTAAGCACTGCTACTGCACATGGAAGGTCATGTTCCAGAACTTTGAACTGCAGTCTACAACACACCAAATCAAGGGCCTGCAGTGAACAAACGAAGATACCTCAACAAAAACCGAAATAGATATTCACAAAATTAAACTGTAAGTGTGCCGATTCGATCAAGAAAGCACAAAATCGAACAAGAAAACAGCGTTT
Source organism: Saccharum spontaneum (assembly GCA_022457205.1). NCBI lineage: Eukaryota > Viridiplantae > Streptophyta > Magnoliopsida > Poales > Poaceae > Saccharum > Saccharum spontaneum. The sequence continues at coordinate 46,747,578 of CM039590.1, forward strand.
AACCCTAACCCTAGGGCACATCGTGGACCTCACCTGCGAGGGCGGCGGTGATGGATTTGGCTCTGGGCCGGTGGAGAAGGAGCGGCGCTGGTAGATCGTCGTGAGAGGGAAGCGACAGCAAGGACAACGAGAGAGAGGTGGAGGGACGCGCTAGGAGGAGGCCGAGGCCGTGGCCGGGGCGCCGGAGGGCGGCCGCGGCGGTCACACCGCCTTGCTGGGAGGCGCCTGCCCCGCGCCGCCGCACCACAGCGGCGGGGGGCGCCGTCGCGCCGCCGCGTCTGCGCCAGCACAGGGAGAGGGGAAGGGAGAGAGGAAGGAGCGGGCCAGCGCCGCCGCACCGCCACGATTGGACGCCGGGAACCACAAAGACAAACGCCGGCGACCGCAAAACCGCACGGAAACGAGGGGCGAAGCCCCCCGCGCGAACAGCCGGCGGCGCCGCCGCGGGCCAAATGGACCGAAACGGCAGCAGAGGAGCAGAGGCAGCAGCAAACGCGGCAGGTCACTGCAGCGGACGGCGGAGCGGAGAGAACGAGGGCCGAGAGCGACCACGGGCGACAGCGACAGGTCCGAGGTAGAGACGAAGGGGTTGATTAGTTGGTGAAAAAGTTTGGGTTCGGCTACTGTAGCACTTTTCGTTTTATTTGGCAATTTGTGTCCAATCATGGACTAATTAGGCTCAAAAGATTTGTCTCGTGATTTACAACTAAACTGTGTAATTAGTTTTTTCTTTCGTCTACATTTAGTACTCCATGCATGTGCCGTAAGATTTGATGTGACAGGTACTGTAGCACTTTTTAGGTTCTCTTTTTTGGGTTGGGGAAGGAACTAAACAGGCCCGAAGAAAGAAGACGGGGCGAAGACCAGGACGGAGGCACCGAAGTAGATAAGGTTCCCCTCTTGGATGACACGGTGGACCAATGAACCAAACGAACGGTGATCTGTCGCTGAGGTGGACCAATCACCGAATTTAAGGCGACGTGAACACTGCGACTGAACGGGGCTCAACTGCGGCTTAAAGAGGAGAATGAGAACGCGCAATTCTGTAGTCAGCCAGCTTTGGCCACAAAGACTGAATGAAACCAATCTATGGGTCAATGCAGGTCGACTAGACTTGTCCTGCCGATCAGCTCATCAACCATATATAGAGGCCAAGTTTATGTGTTACTCCAACCCATATTCCCTTTGGAATAAAAAAGCTTATATTTCCTTTCATGCACAAATAGCAACAAAAAAAAGAGGCAAGTCTATCACAATGACAGTTTGTTTGCTCCGTCTCCATGGAGCTGCTGCAGTCGTCTTGATCCTCTTCGTGACATTGTCCTTGTCCTCTATTCATGGCGCAAGGGCGACCTCAGGCAACGGCTGCGATGCAGACGAGCGAACGGCGCTCATCTCCTTCAAGGAGGGCTTCCTTGACCCTGCTGGCCGTCTCTCGTCATGGCAAGGCATGGACTGCTGTGTGCTGTCAGTGGAAGGGAGTCGGGTGCGACAACCGAACCGGCCATGTTGTTAAACTTGACCTCCGTGGTGTCGAGGATTATTCCAAAGCGATCGTGCTGCGAGGTGAGACGAGCTCCTCCATTACTGCCTTACACCATCTGAGGTACTTGGATCTCAGCTTCAATGACTTCAACTATACAAGGGCACCTTCGTTTCTTGGTACCCTCAGCAACCTAAGGTATCTCAACCTCACAAATGGGAATTTTGAGTGGAGCGTACCTTCACAGCTTGGTAACCTATCCCTCTTGCAATACCTTGATCTTCGAGATGGTGGTTTTTATGAAATGGATCTTTCATGGCTGCCACGTCTTTCTTCACTGAAGAGTCTCCTAATTAGCGGAGTGGACTTGGGTTCTGCAACAGATTGGGTCCACAAGGTTAACATGCTGCCTAATCTTAAAACCCTCTCCCTGTCTGATTGTTTCCTTAGAAGCACAATCTCTAATATATTCCATTTGAACCTCACACGTCTTGAGATCCTTGATTTGTCTAATAACCCATTTTACTCTTCGCTCCAAAGAAGCTGGTTTTGGGAAGCTACTACAATCAAGGAGCTTCATCTTAGTGGCTGTTGGTGGTCTGGGCCCATCCCTAGCTCACTAGGAAACATGTCCTCCCTTGAGGTCTTATATTTGGATCAGAATAACCTATCAGGTATCATGCCGATGACCTTGTCAAATCTATGTAATTTGCAACTACTGAATTTAAGCTGTTTCAACAATATCAATGGGGATATGCTGAAGAGATTACCAGAGTGTTCATGGAACAAGTTGCGTAAGATAGACTTGCATAGTGCTAATATGACTGGGCAACTGCCAGTTTGGATAGGAAATCTAACCAGTCTCAGCTACCTTGACTTGTCTCAGAACATGCTGGTTGGTTCTATTCCATCTGGGATAGTAAATATGAGGAGTTTAACTTATCTTGACCTCTCTCAGAACAAGATAAATGGTTCCGTGCCTTTTGGGATAGGAAACATAAGGAGTCTAAGTTATCTTGATCTTTCTCACAACAAGTTGATTGGTGTTGTACCTGATGAGATTAGATCACTTAGTAATTTGACTTACTTGAGCCTTGGCTTCAATAACTTGAGTGGTGTACTTTCAGGAGACTTTTTTTTTGAATCTGGCGAAGCTTGAATATCTAAACCTTTCACAAAACTCCATAAAATTGGATTTTGCTGAAGATTGGATTCCTCCGTTTAAATTAACGGAAGGATATTTTGGGTCTTGTGACATGGGGCCTCATTTTCCTACATGGTTGAGATGGCAAACCGGCATACACGACCTTGATATTTCAAATACAAGGATAAATGATGTGTTGCCACACTGGTTCTGGGTTGTGTTTTCTAATGCTTCTAGCCTGGACCTATCGAAAAATCAACTCTATGGCAGTTTACCGGAAAAGTTGGAGTTGCCTGTCTTAACAGATATGGATCTCTCTAGAAACCATTTATCAGGGCAGCTACCAGTAAATCTCACAGTCCCCCACCTATGGAAGCTGCTTCTTTACAACAATAATTTCACAGGTGCCATCCCAGCATATGTATGTTATGATTATTTCTTCGAAATAAACCTGTCAAACAATCAACTAACTGGCGATTTTCCACAATGTTCGGATGACCTTTCTCTTTCTTTAATGCAAATGGTAGACTTAAAAATAACAATCTTTCTGGTGAATTCCCTCATTTTCTTCAAAATGCTTCAAGCTTAAGCTTTCTTGATCTTTCACATAACAAGTTCTCTGGAAGTGTGCCAACATGGATTGCAGAGAAAATGCCTGACCTAGAGGTGTTGATTCTAAGATCGAATATGTTTCATGGTCACCTTCCTATGCAATTAACCAGGCTTGTTGGACTTCTTATATGGACGTAGCACACAACAACATATCTGGAAGTATAACTTCGTTCCTAGCAAGTCTGAAAGGCATGAAACATTCATATAGCACAGGTGGAAACAATTACAGTAGTGACAGCATATCAACATTCATAAAAGATCGAGAGCTCAACTATACCCATGAGCTCACTCAACAGTTAGTGTTGATTGACTTGTCAAGTAATGGTTTCACTGGATACATTCCAAAGGAACTATCTTCACTCAAGGGACTTCGAAGTTTGAATCTCTCTAATAACCAGATAAGTGGACCAATTCCAGATGACATTGGAGCTCTAAGACATTTGGAGTCCCTTGACCTATCTTATAATTATTTCACTGGCCACATTCCCTCAACTTTATCTGATCTCACCTTTCTGAGTTCCCTAAACATGTCCTACAATGATTTATCCGGGAGGATACCCTCTGGACGACAGCTAGAAACAATCAATAATATGTACATGTATATCGGCAACCCTAGACTTTGTGGGACTCCTCTTCTCAACAATTGCTCGGTGAATGAAACTAATCCAAGTGTCAATCAGGAGCATGAAGGTTCTAGATCATCTTTGTACCTCAGCTTGAGCATGGGATTTGTGATGGGTCTTTGGACTGTATTTTGCATCATGTTGTTCCTGAAAACATGGAGGATTGCTTACTTTCAGCTTTTAGACCAGTTATACGACAAGGTATATGTGCAACTGTCTATCTGCAAGGCTGCCTTTCTGAGGAAATGTGGAAACAAAGATATTTGAAGGTTCTTCTTCCACTGTTCAATCCATGAACCCTTTTATCTAGTAGTATTTTCCCTATTGTTTTTCTGTTGTGCGTCCTGTAACAATAAGCTGAAGTGTGACAACCTATCAGCATTGTAAGCAGTAAGCAAGCAGCTGCTCTGTTAATGTGCCAATAATCTGCAGTCATGTACTTTGTCAGATGTAGCATGACATTCCATATTGTACTGTGATTTCCTTTTGTTGTGTTAGATTTCATGTTTTCAGTTGAAAGTTGTAAACTTGTTTAAACAACTGCCTATCTAGTTTTGCAACAACATAGTGGCCCGATGGTTATTGTTGTCAATAATATTTGATTTTACAGAAATCGATGGCAGGTTGTTCTGCTTCTTTCTAGAACTTCCAGGATTTCTTTCTCTTTTTAGGATTAGAGGCAACGAAAAGTTCAACTGGTGACATTAAGATGAGATTGTATTGTATTATATACTAGTCAGGAAAAAGGGCTGTCATCTTACAACTCGGCTCCAGTCGACCGGTGTGCACGACTGCAGAGTCAAGGACGCAGTTGAAAACTAGCGTAGCAATCAGTCCTAGAAGGCTAGAATTGCTTTGAGATATCCATTTCCACACGGCTCCGCTGGTTGGCCGTCTAACTCAACTTTTCCAAATGGATGTCCTGTGTCACTCGTCAAATCACATCAGTGTGTGCCATTGACCTACTGTACTGAGTCACCAAAGTTCACGGCAAGACGACGACCAAGACTTGCAATGATCCCTGCAACCTAACGAAATAATTCAAGCGCGTACAAAGATCAAATCACTCTAATATAGCCGATAGAATCATCCAGGACCCTCCGTCACTAGCTGTGACACGGAAATTCAAAATTCTGATGATCAACATTATGGCCAGTGCTCGCTGATTCAGTGGCTCTTTATCTCAGCAGCAGAAGAACACCGCTAATCTGGCAGCGGCTCTAGCAAGTTGCTCAATGGATCGACGATCAAGTGGCATGGCAACACAATTCAAGACTCTGAACATCACCACTCTTACCTCTCTGACCACTGCTACACCCAAGGTAATACCACCCGTAAGTGATCCATCTTCTATGGTTACTTTGGATCAAGTGCAAAAAATGAAGGAACGGGAAATAAAATTGATAGATAGGTTTCATACTATGCAAAGTAATGCTAATCTTAAAAAATATATCGATTCTACACTTTGATGCCTAGTGATTCCATAGCAGTGTCATCAGCTCTTAAAACCACAAATTTTCCTTATGGCATGCCGATGAACTTGCCTAAGGGTCAGGTAGGTCCCTCTACAGGTGTTGTGGGGACTAATGCTGTTGTTGTTCATCCAATATATACTAACACCATTGCAAGTGTCCCGCAAGTGAATTATGTGCACGAATCGGTCAATGACGACCGAATGAGTGGATTAGATGGTTTTGAAGCTTCGTATACCTCTGTGTCTATGGGCCTGGTATACCGCTCGAGGGCACTTGCATACCATTCGGTACCGTTCCCTCCTATGTTTTTAATAAACGATTGAATAGCTGGTAAGCAAAACAGAGTCATGAAAGACCGGTTCAAGAAATCGACCAACCTAACATGGGATCTTCGGCTAGATCAACTTTCCAAGTCGGGCATGTCGATCCTTCCCAAGGTAAAGTGATCCTGCCAGAGGTGAAAGAAATTCTCGCTAAGCATGAAGCCTCAGTGGTTCATAGAATACAAGAAAATCTTGGTGTTGATATTAGGGGCAATGTTTCTACTTATGAAAAGCCCCATCCTTCTCATTTTAATTGGGCACGGTCCCCTCCTAACTTTAGACTTCCTAATTTTGTTAAATTTAATGGGGAGGATAATATAAGCACTTGGGAGCATGCTAGTCCAATATCTAGCTCAATTGGGGGAAGCTAGTTCGGTTGATGCTATAAAAGTTTATTTGTTTTCATAATCTTTGACTCGAACCACTTTTACTTGGTTTGCATCTTTGGCTCCCGGTTCAATTAACATTCATATCTCTAAATAAGTTTATTATAAAAATATATTCATCGATTCATCTAATGATAGTAATTATGCATCATAAATATTAATATTTTCTTATGTGTTTGGTTAAAGCTAAAAATATTTGACTTCTCAAATGAGAATAACATTTTTTTATGGGATGGAGGGAGTACTTCTATTCCTACGTACTTTGGTCCTTTCAGTAGAAAAAAAACGAATTAAACAAATAAATAAAAGAGGCCTAGGAGCATCTCCAAGAATATTTTTAAAACTCGCGCTCTAAATGATTGTTTGGAGAACTATTTGAATAAAAAATGATTTCTATCTTTTCACCCTTTAACAGTTTTTTTATATCTCGTGCATACTCAGAGAGTCAATCTCACTCCCCATCTTTGGTTAACGAAAAATTCGAAATAGAGGATGACTATATTTAGCTAATTAGAGAAGCTATTGGAGGGTAGTTTTGTAGTTGCTCTAATGGTATACTTAATCAAGTGGCAACAACGTCAATAATAATAATGATAACAACAACAATAATAATATTGATAATTAATAAATAAAGTGCTTGCATTGGTCAATTTAAGTCCTAGCAATAAATAGCATGGACCACCCGTTTAATCTTCTGAAAAAGAAATAAATTATTTGATGACAAACTAACATAAAGAAAATTTGGCCTTACGAATATATGGCCTAGAATAGCCGCCGCAATCTTTCAATTTTGAGAACTATGACTTTGACTGGTAGGAGCTAGGAAATTGCTTCTCAAATCTTTTCTTGACACACCAATCACATCAGAGGACACCAACCACATAAAGGTAGATTACCGCAGACTAGTTCAAACCCCGGAAACACTAGAGTTAAATATATACATATCACCATAACTTGTTATATTACTTCAGACCAAAGCGCTCCTCGCAAAGAAGAACAGATAGATCCAAAGCAAAGCAAAGCAAAGCAACAATGGCCAGGCTTGACATCTCCGGCATCCAGATAGCCATAACCCTGCTCGTTTTTACCCACACCAAAAGCTTCACAGAGGCATCCACCCACACCAATGATACCATCAAGAGGTGCATAGCCCATGAGCGGTCAGCTCTCCTCGCCTTCAGAGCTGGCCTTTCAGACCCTGCAAACCGCCTGTCATCATGGGAGGGAGATAATTGTTGCGAATGGAAGGGCGTCCAGTGCAGCAACGCAACCAGTCATGTTGTTAAGCTCGATCTACAAGGCCCGGACTGCGACAACAGTGATGCGAGTAAGCAGGTGCTTGGAGGTAACATAAGCTCCTCACTTGTTGGTTTGCAACACTTGCAGTATCTCGACCTTAGCTGCAACCGGTTCAGCATGGTGAAAATACCCGAGTTCTTGGGCTCTTTACATGAGTTGAGATATCTCGACCTATCGTTGTCCAGCTTAGTTGGAAGGATACCACCACAGCTGGGTAACATCTCCAACTTGCGTTACTTGAATCTTGATTCTATTTTTGGTGACACGCACTCCACGGATATCACCTGGCTGTCACGGTTATCTTCCCTTGAGCACCTCGACATGAGCTTCGTGAACCTCAGTGCCATCACGAACTGGGTTTCTGTGGTGAACAAGCTTCCTTCTCTTGTAAGTCTTGATCTTTCTCTCTGTGAGCTTAGCACCTGCCCGGATTATCTTTTGGATTCAAATCTGACATCTCTTGAATCTCTCAGCATTTCGGGTAACCCTTTCCACAAGCATATCGCACCCAACTGGTTTTGGTATTTAACTAGCCTCAAGCAACTTGATGTCACATCCAGTCAGTTGCATGGTCCATTTCCGTATGAATTAGGGAATATGACCTCCATGGTGCGACTTCGTTTATCAGAAAATGACCTTGTAGGCATGATACCTTCAAACTTGAAAAATCTTTGTAGTCTGGAAGAGTTATGGTTGTTTGAGAACAACATCAATGGGAGTATAGCAGAATTCTTCAAACGTTTACCTAGTTGTTCATGGAATAAACTGAAAACGTTGTTTCTACCCATGAGCAATCTGACAGGAAACCTGCCAGCCAAATTAGAACCCTTCAGAAATTTGACATGGCTTGATCTCGGTGGTAACAAGCTCACTGGTCCTGTGCCACTATGGGTTGGAAAGCTCACAAATCTAACTGAGTTGGACCTAAGCTCCAACAACCTGGACGGTGACTTGCATGAAGGGCATTTGTCAGGCCTAGTAAACTTGGAGCGCTTGACTCTGTTTGACAACTCCATAACCATCAGAGTGAACTCGACTTGGGTTCCTCCCTTTAATCTTACAGAGCTTCAACTTCGGTCATGCATCCTGGGGCCTAAATTTCCATCTTGGCTCAGATGGCAAATAAATATGTACAATCTCGATATCTCAAACACAAGCATATCTGACATGGTTCCAGATTGGTTCTGGACAACGGCTTCCTCGGTTGACTATCTGAACATGAGAAGTAATCAAATTAGTGGTTTCCTATCACCTCAAATGGAACTTATGAGAGCATCTGCAATGGATCTAAGTTCTAACCAGTTCAGTGGTCCAATACCTAAGCTTCCTATTAATCTAACTGAGCTGGATCTTAGTAGAAACAATTTATATGGTCCACTGCCACTGGATTTTGGAGCGCCCGGGCTTGCAACACTTTTTCTATATAACAACTCCATTTCTGGCACTGTCCCCTCTTCATTATGCAAACTGCAGTCGCTGCAATTCTTAGATATCTCAGGTAATAATCTCACTGGATCGCTTCCTGATTGCCTACGCTATGAATACACAATAAACATGACAAGTTTGAGTATTCGTACTCTAAGCTTAAGAAATAACCACCTCTCCAGTGAATTTCCATTGTTTCTCCGAAACTGCCAGAAACTCATATTCCTTGATCTGTCACATAATCAATTCTTTGGGACTTTACCGTCATGGATTGGGGATAAGCTACCATCCTTGACTTTCTTGCGGTTAAGGCATAATATGTTTTGCGGTCACATTCCAATGGAATTGGCGAATCTGATTAATCTTCAGTATTTGGACCTCGCCTACAATAACTTCTCAGGCATTATACCAAAATCTATTGTCAACTGGAAGGGGATGACACTAACAGTAACAGGTGACAATGGTGATGAGTATGAAGATTCAGATCCACTGGCTTCTGGAATGTCAATTGGTGCAAATGAAATGATGGAATATAATGACAGTTTTACTGTAGTCACAAAAGGTCAAGAGCGGCTATATACAGGAGAAATAATTTATATGGTGAATCTGGATTTATCTTGTAACAATCTTACTGGAGAGATACCTGAAGAGATCTGCACTCTTGTTGCACTGAATAACTTCAACTTGTCATGGAATGCCTTAAGTGGGGAAATTCCTAGAAAAATCGGTGACTTGGCACAAGTAGAATCCCTCGACCTATCACACAATGAGCTATCCGGTGAAATCCCCACAAGCTTATCAGCTCTCACATATTTGAGCCACTTGAACCTGTCATATAACAATCTATCAGGAAAGATACCATCTGGAAATCAGCTGCAAGTGCTTGATGATCAGGCATCAATCTATGTTGGCAACCCAGGTCTCTGCGGTCCTCCTCTCACAAAGAAATGTCCTGAAACTAACCTGGTTCCTGCTGCTCCAGAAGATCACAAGGATGGAATCGATAATGTTTTCCTTCTCCTCGGCATGAGCCCCGGATTTGTGACAGGGCTCTGGACAGTCTTCTGCATCCTCTTGTTCAAGACCAAATGGAGAATTGCTTGCTTCACATTCTATGATACATTGTATGACTGGGTTTACGTGCAAGCAGCTGTTGGCTTGGCCTCTCTGACAAGAAAAATGGATACCAGGAGCTGATATCAGAATCTGCTACTCATCTCGTTGCTCCTTAGTCCTTACTTGATGTTGTGATTTTGAATTATGTAATCTACATCTATTGTTCAAAAAAATAAGTGTGTTCATATACATTAGAAATGATCCGCGTGAGTGGTATATGGCTTCACCTTTGGCATGTTCATGCTTTGAATTAACTAATCTACTAGAAAGACAGGTGAGGCTTTGCCACGCCCTCTGTTGAGCAGGCCAGATGCACAACCCATTGTATTTGTACATTGTTAACGAATGCAGCTGTTGATCCGGATTGAGGAGCAGTGTCGCCCTATCGTTGATTTGTTGGACACGAATAGATTGAAACATAAAACCAGATTGTTCACATGTATAAAACACTGCATTATGAGCTACACTTTTGAGAATTCCTTGATGTAAAGCTCACTGCAATGGCAAAACAAAATCAATTTTAGATGAGCATAAACAAGGTCTGATAATTGGATATATAGGAAATCATTGGAATGCATTTGTAGTTTGAGGTACAGAAACCATAAGGTCTGTCTTACCATTGCTCCATCCTGATAGACAAAATTATTTGTAACTGGGTCTTTCTGGATTGTATGAGCAAGACCAACAGCACTACTCCTACATGTAGTGGTATAGACTCCTGTTCAAGTAACAATGATAATATGCTTCAAAAGCTCCACCAGGCTCTCAGATCAAGCATATGAGAATGTCTCCTCTGATCTGTAAATTTGCATACAGTCAATACTAAGATGTGAACATTTCATATTAGCTTGGTTGCACACAGTGCTTACCAATAACATCATGGCATATCTGATGGCTAAAAAGGGGCACTGAAGTATATGAGCATGTCTCCTCTGATCTGTACATTTGCATTATACATTCAATACTGAGATGTGAGCAATTCATATTAGCTACAACATCTGGTCGCATACAATGCTTACCAAAAACATCACGGTATATCTGATGGCTAAAAAGGGGGCACTCAATATGTGTGATCCAACACTAATTGTCTTGGTGACTTTGGTGGGCTATATCAATATGTTGAAAAGCAGCATCTCTTTGGGAATTGAAACCATTGCTAATCCAAATCGACTCACAAAATAACCGATTTCCGAGAAATCAATTCTTGTGGAACTTGCAGATTTTCGTTCCAAAGAATAATGTAATTTGCATAGAGAACTTCGCAAAATCTATCAGGCGCATCGATGTTTAGCATGTAAACCTTTTGACACAAAATTAGAGCGCGCGACATTTTATCGAACACATTGCAGACGGTGGTGGAGGCAACGCCAGCTAAGGGGATTGCAGCCATTGATGGACGGCACATAGGCTGTAGGTTGTGGGCTGTGGCTTAGCTACATCTCGCTCTCCGGCATCGCGTCTTGGTCTCGAGGTGAGGATGGAGTACCCAGCGTGGCCGCATGGACTCGCCGACGGCCACAGGAGCAGCAGCGGCGCGGCGGCAACGGATGCCTTGGTTGCCAGTCGCCACCGCCGCCGTCGCCAGTCGCCACCGCCGCCGTCGTAGATGCGCTGGACACCACCGCCTCCGCCACTGCGGCCAGACCTGGCCCACGGCTCACGGGTTATCGGGCAACATGGAGTACCCGCTCGAGAATCCCAGCTGGTCTTTCCCTTAACATTTTGCGCCTGCACATGAAAAGTTAGAATTTTTTCACTCTCTCTTCATCACATCAATCTTTGGACCTATGCATGAAGTAGTAAATGTAGATAAAAATAATAACTAATTACACAGTTTAGTTGAAAATCACGAGATGAATCTTTTAAGCCTAGTTGGTTTACGATTGGACAATATTTGTCAAATAAGACGAAAATAATACTATTCATCGGTTTGAAATTTTTTCAGCACCTAACCGAGGCCTTGGTTATTGTTGCAAATTTCTTCGTCCTTATCCGTGATTTTCCTGTTTCTTCCGTGCCCCGTTCTTTTTGGTCCGTGTTTTTTTCGTTTCTTCCATGTCCCGTTCCTCTTTTATTTTTTTCCGAACCTGGCGTCCGGACGTTCCATCCGGAGCATTCGGATGTCCGATTCGGAGTGCTAGGGTCAGACGATACCCGCTCAGTGAGTGAGTGAGCATCAAACATATCGGGCTTGCGAGTGAGTGCTTCAACTGTGGGCCTGCAGCGTCAAAAGCTTTTTACGCGTGTCTCATATGTAACACCTGATCTACTTCTGAAACATCTAGATGTAATAGTTGTAGCATAAAAAAGAAGACAGATAAAACATTTGAAACATGCGTCTGAAACACTTGCAAAAAACACATGAAAAACACTTGAAAATCATTGCAAACATATGTAACATCCAAATGAAAACACTTGTCACATACGTATAAAACACTTGAAACATACACTTTCAAAATACATGTATATGCAACATCCAGATGAAAACACTTGCAACGTCTATCTGATACAGATGAAACATTTGAAATATACACTTAAAACATACGTGCATAGTCATTGCAACATGTGCAATATTCCAATCTACTTTTGCAACATCCTAATATAATTTTGCAACACAAACACTTGCAACATACATCTAAAACATATGAAACACTTGAAACAAATAGTTGCAACATGCGCTTTCAGTGCAAATATCTCCTTGCTGCTTCGGCGAATGAAGGCTCGTCGGCGCGTGGAGGTCACCGGTGTACTCGCCGACGGCGCAGAGCTTGACGGCAACGCAAAGCTGGGCGGCGGCATACAGAGGCGCGGGTGGGGGCGGCACGGGGCAGCAGTGGCGTAGAGAGCGGGTGGGCGACACGTGAAGGTCACCGGTGTGCTCGCTAGCGATGCAAAGCTCAGTGGCGCAGAGGGCGGGGTGGGAAAGGCGTGTTGAAGGCACGACTGGTGGAGTAGAGAGTCTGATGAGGACATCGCCACGCTGGACACACCGACGCTATGGTCTTCCCCAAGTTGCAATTCGTCCCCAACTCAGCTGCCACGTCACCCTCGGATTCAGCAGACACGTCGTCACTGTTTTGATCATAACTCTTGCATACGACATAGAAACGGGGCGTTCTTGGATGCGTTGGAAAGGGGACGACGTCGCCGTCGTTTTGGATCTGGTCCCAGCTCCAGAAGGTCCGTGGATCATTCTGTGTGACCACGGCAAGGTGCTGCGTCACCTATTTGGGCCAACTTGGCCATGTATCGTGTCGGGCCTTAAGCCCAAGTTGTGGGCGCCCAACCCCTAGCCGTCCTCAACTCTAGGTCGAGTCTTAGACTATAAAAACAGCCGCCGCCGCCGCTAGACAATTGAGTTTTGTTTAGAGTTTAGTTTTTCATCGAGAAACTAAATCGTTCATTGTAACTGTGGTGACAAATCCTTTTACAGTAATCCAGGGCCCCTGTTCTTGATCTTCTCCACTGTGTCGATTAGTCCTTTGGAACCGAGTTCTTGAACCCTATTGATATACGCATCATTCATATTTGCAATTTCAGATTGCGTGTTTTTACCTTCTTACTTGTGTTCTTCGATTCGCTTGCAGGAAAAGCCTTCTTGGCGAGGTCAATCAAGTTGTGCTTGGTTGATAACCAATGGAGCAGTGGTGTAACGGTTGCAGGGTTCGAATCGTGCCTGATTTGAAGCCGGATCGCCAACGTCGAGATCTCCACAAGCCGAACTTACCGGTTACCTCTCGGAAGATCGGGCCTGTAACTCATCAATTGGTATCAGAGATTTTAGGTTTACCGCGAGGTATATTCTCGTTTGCCTTAGATTCATATTTGTTCATTACCTAGAGTCCACAAAAAGCCCAAAAAAATTTCAATTTTCGTTGTCCTATCACCTTTTGTGCCTTTGCAATTTCGTTTCAGATTCGCGTTGTTGAGTTTGTGTCCGTGGTCGAGTCTTGTTGCTGGTTTAGGATTGTGTTCGTGGTCGTAGTTCAATCGCTCGTTGCTGTGATTTTTGTTTTTCGCCGCTATCCCATCCACCGTTCCCAAACAACAAGTCGAAGCCACCACATTACTCGACTTGCCCCCGCTAGCCGCCTTGTGTAACTTCTCGCTGCCGCACAAACCCTAGATAGGTTGCAAGCCGCTCTTATTTTACCTGCATCGCAGCCCTCCTTACATCATCAGGCGAATACCTACTGTCGCTGTTGGAGTCACAGGAACGATCTTGTGATCGGTGTTGGAGTTTAGGGACGCTTTGCTCTAACTGCCGCTGCCGTGTTGTGCCTACCAGAAAACATAACTTGAGATACCTTCGGTAAAACAGGCATAACTTTTCGCTCGTTTATCAAAAAAATCTGAAATTTTTACAGCAGCTTCTTGACACCATTTGGAGCCGACCTAAACTAGGCTTTACCCTGTTTGGTTTCGTTAAAATTGCTAAAAAATCAGGAAAATAAAGAAAAAATTATCAAAGTTTTTGCACGCTTTTCAGAGAACGTGCTGTATTTCTGTAGACCACATCCCACCTCAGTTGTAGGTGCCAATTTTTGTGGTTGCATCTTTTGTGATCCTTGTTCAGAGAAAAATATAAAAAAAAAATAGTGAAAAAATAAAAAAGTTTGATTCCTACTAGTGTCTTTTGGGAAAATCAGGGAAAAATTCAGGAAAAAGGAAAAATCCGGTTATTTGCTTGTTCTGTGCGTTCTTTCCATCATCCTTTGTTTTCACCTTATTGCGCTACGTCTCGACACGTCTTAGCCAGCAGCTGTGATTTGTACTTTGGATCCGGATTGAACAATCGTTAATCTGTATTCGTTAATTGCTAATCCTTGCTGTCATATTGTGTGCCTACCCATAGCTTCATATATTCTTCTGTCAGCACAGGTTTATCTTGCAACTGTTACCCACGCTCAACAACAGATTGCTTCGCCACGTTGGTTTTGCTCTTATTTGACGTTGGTAAGAATACAGGCAAGACGGTGGTAACCCGCTTGTGATTTTGCATTCTAATTTCACCACCACCACTTGGTTCCTTTAGTTGATAGGGATAATACGTTGGTGTTGTCTTTTTCTATCTTTTAACCATGGCAGGATCTCCGATGGACTTCAATAATTGCGTGTCTAAGGGCGAGCTTACAATATTCATGACTGAACAATGCAATCTTATGACCGAGCTGACGCGCAATGTGAACAATCTGGTCACCCGCATTGAACAACTCGAGCAACGTCCTCCACCTCATCGTGCTGTTGATGATGATGCGGATGTGAATGCTGACGGTTATGCCCGTCGTCGTCTCAACTTCAACCGTCGCGGTATGGGAGGTAATAATCATGGTAATAATGATCCTTTTGCTAAAATTAAATTTAGCCTTCCTTCTTTTGCTGGTAATGTTGATCCAGAGGCTTATTTAGATTGGGAGCTTGCTGTTCAACAAAAATTTGATTCTCATAATGTTCCTGCTGAGCATAGAGTTAGACTTGCTACTAGTGAGTTTACTAATTTTGCTTTGTTATGGTGGAGTGATCTTTACAATGCTAATAATGCTGCTGCTGTGCCTCAAACTTGGAATGCTTTAAAGCAACGTATGAAATCTCGTTTTGTTCCTCCTTATTACCAACGTGATTTACGTTTGAAACTGCAAACTTTAAAACAAGGTGATAAAAGAGTAGAAGCTTACTATCAAGAATTGCTTATTGGTTTAGCCCGTTGTGGTATAAATGAAGATGATAATGATGCTAGTGCTGGATTTTTTGGTGGTTTAAACCATGATATACAGAACATACTTGATTACAAAGATTGACATAATTTTTTCCAATTGTATCATCTTGCTATTAAGGCAGAACGTAAAGTACAGGGACGCAAACAACACCAGTCTTTCAGGTCTAACAATGGGAGGAATTTTCAGCAGCGTTCAACGCCGGATACGCCCAAGATTCCTGTTGCATCACAGTCATCTACACCTCCATTGTCTTCCGGGGTAAGTCAATTATCTAATGTGCAGAAGAAAGGTGCCACTCCAGGTGCTTCTACTAGCTCCTCCTCATCCAGCGCTAAAATCATTTGCCACCGATGCAAAGGCATAGGACATGTCATAAAGGATTGTCCCAGTCGTCGTGCTTTCATTGCTACCAAGGATGGATATGTAAGTACTAGTGATGTTGAAGATGATTTAGCCCTTGCTGCTAATATGGATGCAGATTCCACTGAGGGCGATCAAGACACAGAGGCTATCATCATTGACTCTGTGGCTGCTGCCGCGGATTACCCTAGCCTTCTTGTGCAGCGTGTGTTAAGTACACGTGTGGGACATGAAGACGAGATGAAGATTCAACGAAACAATTTGTTCCACATGTATTTCATTGTGCAGGGTTGTTGTGTTCTCACTATCATTGATAGCGGAAGTTGCAATAACTTGGTGAGTTCAGATTTGGTTGAGAAGCTTGGCTTGACCACACGACAACATTCGCATCCATATAAACTTCAGTGGTTCAATAATAGTGGTAAGACTAAGGTAACTAAATCAGCACGCATTAGCTTTTTCGCAGGTTCTTATCATGATACTGCTGATTTTGATGTTGTCCCTGTGCAAGCTTGTTCCATTTTGTTAGGTCGTCCATGGGAATTTGATAATGATGCTTTACACCATGGTAGAACTAATACATACACTATCATACATAAGGACAAGACAATTACATTGTTGCCTTTGTCTCCTACAGAAATTATTAAACATGCTAAAGAGATTAAAAATACACCTCCAACTGACATTGCTAAAAATAATGGAAATAATGGGATTAGGTTAAAAGGAGGTACTTTTCTTGCTACAACTTCTGCTACTGCTGAGTTATGTGATAATCCTGATGCACCATGTTATACTATGTTTTGTCAACTTATTATGTCTGGTGCATTGCCTGCTGTCACTAACCTTTTGCAGGAGTTTGCTGATGATGGGATGAAGTCGAAGACGACTCCAATTCTAGGAGGAGGGGATGATGAGGACATCGCCAAGATGGAGTCGAGGACGACTCCAATTCAAGAAGGGGAGGATGATGAGGACATCGCCACGCTGGACACACCGACGCTATGGTCTTCCCCAAGTTGCAATTCGTCCCCAACTCAGCTGCCACGTCACCCTCGGATTCAGTAGACACGTCGTCATTGTTTTGGCCATAACTCTCGCATACGACATCGAAACGGGGCGTTCTTGGATGCGTTGGAAAGGGGACGATGTCGCCGTCGTTTTGGATCTGGTCCCAGCTCCAAAAGGTCTGTGGATCATTCTATGTGACCACGGCAATGTGCTGCGTCACCTATTTGGGCCAACTTGGCCATGTATCGTGTCGGACCTTAAGCCCAAGTTGTGGGCGCCCAACCCCTAGCCGTCCTCAACTCTAGGTCGAGTCTTAGACTATAAAAATAGCCGCCGCCGCTGCTAGACAATTGGGTTTTGTTTAGAGTTTAGTTTTCCATCGAGAAACTGAATCGTTCATTGTAACTGTGGTGACAAATCCTTTTACAGTGATCCAGGGCCCCTGTTCTTGATCTCCTCCACTGTGTCGATTAGTCCTTTGGAACCGAGTTCTTGAACCCTATTGATATACGCATCATTCATATTTGCAATTTCAGATTGCGTGTTTTTACCTTCTTACTTGTGTTCTTCGATTCGCTTACAGGAAAAGCCTTCTTGGCAAGGTCAATCAAGTTGTGCTTGGTTGATAACTAACGGAGCAGTGGTGTAACGGTTGCAGGGTTCGAATCGTGTCTGATTTGAAGCCGGATCGCCAACGTCGAGATCTCCACAAGTCAAACTTACCGGTTACCTCTCGGAAGATCGGGCCTGTAACTCATCAGAGTCGCGGGGTGTAGACTCATCCATCCATACAGACGCCTTCCATGGGATGGAAGGAAATGGAGGGTAGTGGGGATCACCTGGGAGCAAAGCACGACGACGAGGAAGGCATCAGGTGGATGCAGCGGCACAGGGAGCGAACAGGGAAAGGAGGAAGATGGGTGTGCACAACGACGTAACGCGTAAGGATGCAGCGACGCGGCAGCACAGCAAGTGAGCCCTTGCAACAGAGAATGAACGAGTCGTGTAGGCCCATCAACCCTGGATCAATGATGATCCTGTTGCAATTCACAAAAAAAATGATGATCCTGTTGCTTCTAGGCGCCCTACTACATGCCCCAATTGACAATAGAATAGAATAATTGGAAAAATATTATTCTAGTTAAATGAGTCTCTTCACTTTGACTCGAAACCAAACACTATTAGAAGTTGGATTGCTTAGTTCATGAGCCAAATACATTTTAGGATCTGTTCAGTTGACTGGAGGAGATCTCCTTTGATCCCCTCCAACTTTGGAATTGGACACTAACCGAACGTGTCCTTAAGTAGATAAATGAGATTTGGTCTACAAAGTCGGAATTCACATTACAATACTTGTACTCCCTCCATCCCAAATTATAAGTCATTCTAAGAATCTTAGAGAGTCAAAAGATCTCAAGTTTGACCAAATATATATGATAAGATAATAATATTTATGATACCACCTAAGTATTATTAGGTTCTTTATTAGTTATATTTTTATAGTATATTTATTTGATGTTATAAATCTTTGTAATATTTTTATATAATTTTGATCAAACTTGAGATGCTTTGATTCTCCAAAATTCTTAGAATGACTTATAATTTAGGAGGGAAGGAGTAGTTTTTTTTAGTGTTGCCACCATCCGAACAGTCCTTTTCAAACTTACTTTTGTCTGAATTGGCCGTTTTATTTTTCATTTTCAGTCGCTGTTCCATTCGAGCTGATTTCCATACCAATACCAACCACCCGATCGGAGACACAAGAGGGATTGAGGGAAGAGGCGGGCCTGTAGCCTGATGACATGATCTGGTCTCTTGCTCCAGGTCAACTCACGGTGATTCTGGGAATCTGAGATCGAAGAATCCACCTCGTGATCCGCAGTACCATCGTGTTTGTTTACGCTTGGCCTGATCCAGGCGCGAGTGCGCGTGCCCACGAGCCACGATCCTCCCAATCTCACCTAATAATTTTCTCGGTTCGCGCAACTCTCAAAGTTGGGTGTTTGCTTTCCATCTCCTAAAATTTTAGTCCTATCACATCGACTACAATAAACATGTTTGGACACTATTTAAAGTATTAAACATACATTAATTATAAAACTAATTGCATAGATTGAAACCACTTTACGAGACAAATTTGTTAAGCCTAATTAGTCTATAATTTGACAGTGTGGTGCTACAATAAATATAGTGTCGGTGTTCGGTCCCGTGGGGGTCCTAAACTGACGAGTGAGTGCTGCGTGTCTCTAACCTGGATGGTGATGCAAGGAGAACACACGGGAGTTTATCCTGGTTCGGGCAAGAGAAGGCCTTACGTCCAGCGGGGGGAGAGTCTTGTATTTCCTTGCACCGAGGTGCTTGCGTAGGGGTTACAAGCTTACGAGAGAGGGCGGCGAGCCCAAGTCTCAAAGAGAGAAAAAAGAGCACAAAGATGATTGCTTGAGATGTTGATCTCTGTGTTGGGAGCTTTGGATCGCTTGGTACTTGGCTTTGAACTTGTGTCTCGCCTATTGTCCGCGTCCCTTTGTAGGGTCCTGGCCGGTCCTTTTTATAGGGTCGGAGGAGGCCAGGGCACCGGGGAACCTTGAGGCGATGTTTTGTCGATCCCTGTAGGAGTGGTTGTAGCGACGTGCCCTGGGAATGGCCGGCCATCCCTGGAAACCATGGTGACGTCGAGGATGAGACGGTGAAATGACCTAGAACACCACGCGCCATACTGTCCTTCCTTCCCTGTCGAACTGTGCGGGGCGTCGAGGCCAGGTCGAGGCCGGATCGAGACCGGACGGATAAGGCCGAATCCCCGAGATCGCGGAATAGGGGCCTTGTCGTATCCTTCCTCGAGGGTGACTGACGATAAACAGTGCACGGTAAGGTGTGTATAGTGACAGGTTTTATCTCCCATCACGGGATGGGCGGTAAAACAGTGAGGGCTGACACCGGCATTGCTCCCACGTCGATCCTGGTTGCGGCCATGTCGGTAGGTGGTAGCAGGTAATTTGCATTAAATGCTCTGACTTTTGTCTTAGGGCAGGTGAAGTGAAGGGGTCGAGTGCTTTGACCCGGGGTCACGCGAGTCGGAGTTTTTCCGTTGGGCGAACGAGCCTCGTGCGAGTCGGAGCGTGGTCGAGGTGCCCTGTCGTGCGGGACGGGGCGCGGTCGAGGCGTCCTCGTCGAGGGTGCCTCGTACGAGTCAGAGCCGGAGCGCGGTCGAGGCACTCCGTCGAACTGGCCTCGTACGAGACGGACCTGGTATGCGGTTGAGGTGGGCTGCCTTTTGCTGTGGCTTAGTCGTTTTGTTTTTTATTATCGATGGATGTGGATACCCCCATACTGTTGGTACCGACAGTAGCCCCCGAGCCTTTGGGTGAGTGTGTGATCACTCTCCTAGAGGCTTATTAGTTGATGAACTAGAGTCGTAGCATCGTGGTTTTTTCCGGTGGGGGCGCACGAGCGCACCCGCCGGGTGTAGCCCTCGAGGCCTCGGTGGAGTGTTGAGACTCCTCCGAGGTCTTTTACGCGTTCTATTGGGGAATGGTTTGTTGCGGTCGAGCCCCCGAGCCTCATACGTACGAGGTCGATCAGAGTCCCGGCCGTCTTTTGTCATTCGACCCTCACGCTCCTCCTTTAGGAAGGAGGAGGAGGGGTGGAGAACGTCGTACTACCCCTGTTTGGGCGAGTTCCAACGATCTCCGGTGAGCTACTAGCGGGGGAATTCAAGTGTGAGCCCGTGCTCTAGTCGTTAGGAGTCGGCTAGTGGCCCGGAGGCGCTCTCCAAAATACCAAGGAGTGGTCGTGTGGATCTCGATTCCCTGCGACGGGATCCGAGGGCTCGGTGCCTCCCTCGAGGGGATTCCTACATCGACCTCCTCCTACAGCCTCGAATACGTCTTGGGGTGCCTCGAGAGCGTGGCTCGAGCCCTGGCCATGCACGGGCGCATCCCTGGTTGTCCCTAACTCTATTGCTCGAGGGCAGCTATCGAACCCAGGTCGAGGGCCAGCTTCCGCTCCCTCGAGACTTATGGCGGGCTCAGAGCCCGTTTACCAGGTATCTGGGAATATCCGTCCGCGGATCCTGCCCCGCCCGTTAGCCGGGCGCGCCTTTTCAGGGGAGAGGGCGAGATCAGCGCGGTAGTGGGCGACGTGGCGTATGGTTACGACGTGGGGGACGGCCACGCGCCCGACTCCTGCAAGATTGAGGGAAACGGTTAGGTAAGAGCATTAAATGCGGGAAACCGCTCCTACCTTTTCATGCGGCCATTGGGCTTCCGCCGGGGCTATAAAAACAAGGCCTAGGGGTCTGCCTCCCCTACTGGTCCTTTGCGTTCTTACATCCTTTGCCTCAAACAGCTCTGTGCCCCTTGCGCCCTCCGCCTACATCCAGCGCCGCCGCCATCGCACCCCCTTCGTCTACACACCTTCTCCCAGCGTCAATGGCAGGCAAGAGTCAGATCCTCCCCGCCGACGACTGGGCCGCCTCCTCGGTGACGGAGAGGAGGCTGGAGGAGCTAGTCGAGGATGGACTGCTGCGGCCGAGGACGAGCTGGTCGCGACCGGAGTGGATTGCGCCGTCACCCGACCACCGGGAGCCGGCACCCCCTGAGGGATACGTGGTTAGCTTCATCTGCTTCCACAAGCAGGGGTTCGGCGTGCCAGCGACCACCTTCATGCGCGCGCTCCTCCACTACTACCGGGTGGAGCTGCACCACCTCGCCCCCAACGCCGTTGCACAGGTCGCCATCTTCACGGCGGTCTGTGAGGGCTACCTGGGGGTGGAGCCGTAGTGGAATCTGTGGCTCCATCTTTTCAAGGCGGAGCTCTTCGCCAAGAAGGCGGGGGAGAAGGGGCTTTGATGCGCAGTTCGAGCGGGGAGCTGCGTCCTGCAGGTGAGGTCTGGTCGGGCGGATCTGTACATCCCGGCCCATCTCATCTCCTCGAACAGCGGCTGGCACGACGGCTGGTTCTACCTCCGCAACGACGAGAGTCAGTTGCCGAGGTATACCGGCCGGGTGTTGGTTGCCCGAGAGGAGAACTGGACCTACGGAGTCGCGGAGGCCGAGAAGCCGTGTCTGGACCCGCTGCTGGCGGCGCTGCAGCAGCTTCGTCTGCGGGGCTTGATGGCGGCAGCGGTGGCCACGGCATTCCACCGGCGCAGGGTAATGCCGTTGTGCCAGCGTCGCCTCCGCCTCGACCAGATGACACCGGAGACGCCACTGGAGGGGAGCCGGATGTCACACGAGTCCCTCACCCTCGAGGAGGTCCTCCTGCGGGCGCGCCGGATGGTGGGGAACTTCAAGACGGATGAGGTCGACAAGGTCCCCATGCGACCTACCCAGGGGTTCGAGCCTTTGGTGAGTGTTTTTTGCTAGCACGTTCGTCTGTTTCGTCTTTTTTCGGATTCCTCTGATTTAGTCGAGGCTGATGCGCAGGATCTATCTGCAGTGCGGGAGACGCGGCCGCCAGTCCCAGAGGACCGGCCTGCCCAGGAGGCTCGACGCCAGCATGCATCCCAGTAGAAGTAGACAAAGGAGACGGCCAAGAAGCGGCAGATCCGCAAGGCCAAGGAGAAGGAGGCGCTGAAGAAGCTTCGGCGCCAGTAGGCCCTCGACGGGCTTCCCTCGCGAAATCTCCCTCCGAGACGGTCTCGGGGGAGGATGATGACGGCAGCGACGGGGACGATGACGACGCCCTATCGCGGTACGACGTCGCGACCGGCCTAGCGGACCTCCCCGACGTTCGTCCGCTCTTGGAGCCCGTTGGGGAGTCGTCCTCCCGGGCGCCAGTGTCGGTCGTGGTGGTGGTGGAGGAGACGGAGGAAGAGGCGGGCAAGGGAGCGGGCCTCTCGATGGGAGGGGCCGCCCCATCCCAGACCCTACAGGAGGGGTCGATAGGATTGCCCCCACGAGTCGAAGCCCCGCAGGCTCAGCCGGCGGCTGGAGCAGTGGTGCCGGCGTCGTCGGCGGCGGCGCCGCCAGCGGGCGTGAGGACCCGAAGCGGCCCTCTAGCCAGGGCCCCAAGGAGCACCCGGGCCGCCGGGGGGCCGGCCGCAAGACCACCGCAGGCAGCGCCGGGAGGTTCAGATCGGTCGGGGTCGAGGCCCTTGGTGCCACTTTCCGGGTAAGGATCCGCGCTTCGTTTTTTTGCCTTTCATTGGTACCGTTTTCTGGCGTTTCTCCTTGCCTCATAGGTTCAAGCAGAAGGCGGAGCTGATGGGGCCGACCCCCGCAAAGTCGCTCCGGGCGAGCGCCGTCGTCATTAATCGGACGACGGCGCAGGACGCCGACTGGATCGAGAGGCTTCAGGCCGCAAAGGAGCGCCTGAAGCAGCAGGAGGCGATGGCCCAGGCGGAGGCGGGTGTCTCGGCGGTCGCCGGTTCCGACCCCGCCGCACAGGGGTCAGGACCGGCAGAGGTGGTGGCGCCTAGCACGGGCGGGGTGGAGCCCGGGTCGTCGTCGACCGCTGAGGCTGCCGTCGAGGCCGCAACGGCCGAGGCATCCGTCTGCGACGTGGAGCGGGCGGATGCGGATGTGGTTATGGAGGAGGTCCCGCCGGCGGCGGGACAGGAGGCGGTGCAACCGGGAGAGCCGCAGCCGCAGCAAGACCCACCGGCGGAGCCGGCGGCTATGGTGGAGGGTGGGGTTGTCGAGCCCCCGCCCGAGGTCCTAGAGGAAGAGGTGCCGGTGGTCGAGGGGCCGGCCCCAGCAGAAGGGTCGACGCCAGCCATGGTCGACCTCACCCTCGACGACTCCCCCCTGGACAAGGGGAAGCAGGTGGTAGGAGTTGAGGGGGTCGAGGCCGTGGACCAGGCTGGTCGCTCGGCGGCGGTTGGTGAGGCCGGAGCCGCGGGTGAGGCCGGTCCTTCCGTGGGGCCGGAGAAAGCCTCGGCCAGACCATCGTCCGAGTGGCCGGACCTCACCGCGCTGGCCCTAGTGCGGGCGGAGGAGGAGATACCACGCTGGGGGGACCGTCCCTCGAGTTCAGGGATGCTTCCAACCCTGGCGCGGACCCCGTCTTTGCCCTGAACGATAGAGACGAGGTGCATCACTAGGAGTACCTCGAGGGCCTCCGTCAACACATGGATCGATCGCTTCGTGTGGTGATGGGGGCCGTGTCACGAGGCATGCGGGATGCCACAGAGGTATGTTTTGGCTTATCGATTCTTTTGCTATCCTTTTGCTGTCTCTCTTTCCTTTTGGTTCTTAACCTCTCAGGTTTTTTCAAACCACTATCAGGAGCTTAAGGAACTGTCCCGCTGCAAATCGCTCTTCATTCGAAATGAGAGCGGCGTGTGGGCGGCGCTTGCCCGGTAACGGGCTCTGGTCGAGGAGGCCAACAAACGGCTTTCCGATCAGAGTGCCGAGATGGCCGACCTGCGCATCGCCTACGCGGCAGTGAAGGAGGCGGTGCAGGCCTGGGCGGCCGAGGCCGTGGCGCATGAAGACGTGACCAAGGCCCGGGAAGAGGCAGCCAAGGCCCACGAGGATCCCGTGCCCCTGTCGGCACGAGTGAAAGAGCTCGAGGAGGACGTCGCCCTGGTCAGCCGTCATCACGACACCCTCAACGTCCAGATTGGGTAGGTAACCGCTCGCTTCGGCGCCCTGAAGGACGAGGTCGCGGCGCTGAGCGGAGCCATTCAGGAGAAGGACGTGGCTCTTCTAACCGCCCTCCAGGAGATCGAGACGTTGAGGGCGGCCGCCCGTGATAGGGACGACGCTCTCCAAGGGCTTGAAAGGACGTGCGGGGGGCTCCGTGACGAGGTCGTGGGCTTGCAGACCCACACCGAGGGTAAGTATGGGTGTTACGGCCACGGCGTCGAGGCCCCGTATTAGTGCTAATTTAGTTAATTGTGTTTCAGAGCTGGAGAGGGAGCAGCAGGTGGCTCAGGCAGCGGCCAATTCCTTCCAGAGCCTCCTCGAGGCCGAGACCCAGCGGACACAGATGCTCCAGGGCGCGATCACCTCCGTGTGTGACGGCCTGGGGGTCGAGCCCGACGCCGACACCGGGGAGGACGCCCCGGGGAACTCCTTCGTCCAACGGATGGCGGCACTGGGCCGCCTCGTCCGGGAAAGGATAAGGGGCAGCCTCCACCACGGCGTGAAGAGAGCACTGGCCGTCGTTCAGTCTGGGTTCGTGTTCGACATGGAGCTTGTTGCTGACGGCTTCATCACCGACCCGGACTGGATGGACGAGGAGAACGAGGACGCCTGCTTGGACCTGATTGGAGCCGCTGAGGAGCCTGGGAGCCGCCTGGCCACACTTTTCGAAGCCGAGGTGGTTCCGCCTGCCGACGCTGAGGGCCTGTGAGCCAAATCTGGGCGCAAAGGCCCGTGTAATAAGTTAGTATTTTTTTGAATTTTGGTCATGGTGGCCTCGGAGGCCTTAAAAACTTGGAACGTAAACCTTGCGCTGGTTATTTAAGTTATGTTCGAGCTTTTCTTTCCTTTATTGCTTGAATCATGTTTTTGCATGATTTACTTAGCACGCTGTCGCGCCTTTGAGCGTAAGGGAGTGAGCGGAGGTACCGTAGCCTCGGAGGTGTGAGTGATCTCGCGGCTCGACTGCCCTCGAACTCTAGGGTGCTTTTGCGGCCTTGCAGATCGTGTAAGAACCTGATTTAAGCGATGGGGGTGTACTCCTTTTCAAAGTTATAAACTACCATTAGGTCTACTTAGCGTGCGGTCGCGCCCCTAGGTGTGAGGGGTGAGTGGAGGTACCGTAGCCTCGGAGGCGTAAGTGATCTCGTGGCTCGAGAGCCCTTCTGAGCCTCAGGGTGCTCTCGCAGCGTTGTCGACCTAAGAGGTAGTCCTTCAACTTTTGAAAAAAAAAGTACAAGTTTTTTCGGGGACTGGGGATTCCGCCCTTGTAGCCCCTGAGGGAGGGTCGATTCTGGGAGAACAGAGTCGATCCTTCCTCATTGTTTGTAAAACGAAAGTTTGAACATCGCTATATTCTTTATTGATGAGATTGAAAAGAAATTACAGAGTCTCAAGGCTTTTTAAGGGAAAAAACGACGTAGCTGTTCAATGTTCCAAGCGTTGGTGAGGATTTCGCCCTTCTCGTTGGATAGCTTGTAGGTGCCCGGCTTTAGTACTTCTGCGATGATGTACGGGCCTTCCCACGGGGGCGTGAGCTTGTGTCGTCCCTTGGTGTTCTAGTTCCGTCGCAGCACTAGGTCACCGACGTTGAAGTCACGCCTGCGTATGTGTCTGTCATGGTAGCGTCGAAGACCTTGCTGGTACCTGGCAGAATGTAACATAGCCACATCCCGGGCTTCCTCGAGCTGGTCGAGGGCGTCCTCTCTTGCGGCATCGTTATTTTTCTCGTTGTAGGCTTTTAGCATGTGACAATCTTTGAGGTTATGGTTAGTGGGTCCCTTGTGGTAGGGACACGGCTCTTTGAGCATTTTGTCGAATATGCCCCCACCGGGGGGCCTCGAGGTTTCTTGCGTTCGACAGCAGCGACAAGCTCGTCAGCCGGGGCCTCGAGCTTGTCCTGCTGGCTCTTCTTCTTCCTTCGGTTGTTTCTCTTGGAGCCCCGGCTAGAGCCCGCGGGATCGTCGACCTTTTGTTTTCCTTTGTCCTGGTCACCGCCAAAGATGGCACCAACTGCCTCCTCGCCGGCGGCAAAGTTGGTGATGATGTACATCAATCCGTTGGCAGTGAATGGGGTGTTACGGCCCAACTCTCGGACCAACTCCTTGCAGGTGGTTCCGGAGAGGAAGGCCATGATCACGTCGGAGTCGGTGACGTTGGGGAGCTCGGTGCGCTGCCTGGAGAAGCGCCGGATGTAATCCCGGAGGGATTCACCCGGTTTTTGCTTGCAACTCCGGAGGTCCCACGAGTTGCCGGGGCGCATGTAGGTCCCCTTGAAGTTTCCCTTGAACACCCTCACGAGATCGTCCCAGTCGTGGATCTGTCGAGGTGGGAGATCCTCGAGCCAGGCTCGGGCGGTGTCGGAGAGGAATAGGGGGAGTTGTCGGATGATGACCCGGTCGTCGGTGGCCCCGCCCAGCTGACACGCCAAGCGGAAATCGGCGAGCCAAAGTTCGGGTTTGGTTTCGCCGTTGTACTTGGTGAGAGTCATGGGAGGGCAAAACCGAGCCGGGAGCACCGTCTCGCGGATAGCCTTACTAAAGACCCGAGGGCCTGGAGGCTCGGGTGAAGGGCTACGATCTTCTGAGCTGTCGTAGCGCCCGCCTCTGTGTACACTGTAACCTCGAGCCACACCGTCACTGTGTTTGCGCGTGCGGCACTCAACGATGTTGCCACGGGTGTCTCGGGGTTCGTGATCGTCGGCAACGTGCTCGGGGACAGGCGCCACCCTGTTTCGCCGGGCAGGCTCGGGATGAACCGAGGCCTCTCTCTCCTGTCGGGAGGGCTCGATGAGCCGCTCCGAGGCTGGCTCGCGTCGCCTCGAGGTAGAGCTCTCGGCCTGCTGCATGGCAGCGGTCTCGAGGAGTTCTCGGATTTCGTCTCGAGCCCGACGGGCGTCGGGGTTTGACGGCTCAGGCATGTTGCGGAGGAGCATGGCGGCGGCGATGACGTTTTGGCTGGCTCGAGCGAAACCCGGGGGGTCGACCACCCGGTCCTCGTCGATGCGACGATTGACGTCGCGAGCCCTCTCGCGAGCTCTCCCGCCAAGCGCGTGTGCCGCACGCTCACGCTCGAGGGTTTGTTGGAGTAGGTGCAGATTTTCTCGTTCCTCGTCGAGCCTGTCCTGCAACTCACGAATTTGCTCGAGCTGCATTCCTTGATCCGCAAGGAATTGAGCCTCGTCTCATTCGGCAGGGAGCTCGATATGAGGTGGCGTGTGCCTTCCTTCAACCGGCTCCTCGTCCTCCGATTTTGATGTGCTGGCTTCGTCGATGTTGAAGCACTCGCGGGTCGGACGTAGGTGTCGTCAGCCGAGTCGAAGTCAGGGGCGCCGAAGTAGTAATATGATGGGGGGAATGTGAAGCCGTTGCAAATCACCTCCGTGGTTGCAACGTTGAGAAGCAATCACACGGGGCTCTGTTTCCGGGGTCTCCGTAGAGTCTAGATACTCAGAAGCCGGCGTGGATGCAACAAGGTCCAGAGTGAAGCGTAGATGGTGCCCGGGGAGTTCCTCGTAAGCACTCATGTTAGTGCTCACAGAGGAAGCGTACGCCTGGGCAACCGGATCTAGCCCAAACGGGAACGTTGATGGAGATATCGTTGCGCGCGTAGAATTGGCTGGGTCGGGTAACGGCGGTGTCTCACCGGACGGGGGAGCGACAGAATTCTCCGTCGGCATCTTACCCTCAGCCAAGCTCATCCTACACAGACCCTCAACGAGGAAATCTGGGTTGGCGTCTGGCTGAGAGGCGCCGGATCGGGGAACCCCTCCGCCCTCCGCGAGGTGGAGACAGCGGTAGCGCCGGGCTCGTCATCGCCTGGCGGCTCGCGCCTATCGAGAGCGACGGTACCGGCGGAGTGCTCCCCCAGGCTGGGCGAGCTTGAAATCCTCGTCGGTCGGGTGCCTGGGCGGGAGGAGGACCATGTCGTAGCCGTGGCCAAGCGACATGAACTCCAAACTCCCGAACCAGATCACCGTGGGCAACGGGAGTGGACACTCGGGGTCAGCCATCCAGGAAAGATTGGCGGGAAAGCGATGTTGGCACGCAGCGGTCCCCTACCTGGCGCGCCAACTGTCGGTGTTCGGTCCCGTGGGGGTCTGTTGATATTTGGTAACGCAATTAGAAAATAGGATCCGCAAGCGCACGGATATCGGTGAGCATTTCACCCGAGATGTTATCCTGGGTATCGTATTTATATTTTTACCTTTAGGAGAAAGAGTGCATCTGACTAACCAAATCTATTACTACTAACCTTTAGGCTACAACCACTATGATTCGATGTGAGTGATGTATAGAGAAGACTACAACCGCACTCTTCTTCTAACCTTGGTAAGGATGATCTACTGTTCTATTGGGGAGGTTTACGGAATCTAGACACCACAAAGGATGTTCAACCCGCACCTATAAACCCTATCGATCCTGCTAACGGGATATGGAATACAAAGGTAACTCAGAATTGTCATGTTCCTCGCTACTACCACGGTCCGGCTAGACGAGGGGATATCTATGAGTATCCTAGCTTAAACACCACGTTTACGCTAGAGATGATTACTCTAAACTCTACGCGAAGAGATCAAAGTAAACTCATAAACCAAAGAACAATAAAACAAAGAACTTACTAGAATTTAGAAGTCGAAATACTGAAGAATCCTGAGAACAAGCCTCGGGTTAGAAGAACTTGCTCCCGCAGGTACAACCTCGGAGTAGACACCGACAGGCCGGCTTCCTCCGATCTACACCTCCACTCTATCTCTCTCAATCTAGTAGAACTAATTCTACTTTCACATTGGATGCTAAGCCCTAAGAGGTGGGAACCCTAGAGGGAACCTCTCTCTCTAAACCCTAACTAGAGATATGCAACTGAATAATGAATTGGGGTCTTGCTTATATAGCCCTTTTGGATGAATCTGGACCGTCGGATCAAACCGACCTTCATCCTACGGTTTTCCTTGATCCTCAAAGGCGGTGGAGCATAATCCGCGAGACTCGACCTGATTGGTCCCGGGGGCAGGGCGGGCGCCCTGTGTCTGGCCCCGTTACGGCTCTCGTTCTTCCCGTGGCTTCTGGAATCTTCTAGATGTAAGATAATTACGTGTTCGGTTAATATCCCGTCATTAATCCGACATGTGGGCCTTTCTTTCGTATTTCCTGATAACCCCCTGCAGAAATAGATAAACAGCAAAACTCGTGGAATTCTGTTAGATCAAACCCTAATTCTAGGTGTTGCTTGCATATAGGTCCTTTTCTTTATTTATTTGATGGTTATAATTGATACTTAAGAACCGTCAACAAACACCCCCATACTTAGGCTTTTACTCGTCCTCGAGAAAAGGTTGGTTAATAAAACATCTAGGGTTGAAACATTCTTTCATACCTGCAGGGTGTTGTAAAAATCCACTGTGCACTTATAGTCAGGGAAATATATGGTCAGAGTAAAGAGCCTTTCTTCTTCTTAATCCCTATCACTTGGAGTTTTTACATATTTTTGAAAAGAAAAACTTAGCATACCTTTATCCTCATAGGTGCTCTCAGAGTCACTCATTATCTTTTATATTTCTCTCTGAGGCTGTTTTGATTTTACAAAAATAATTCTTTAAGCATACACACCTTGCATTTATTGTATGGTCAAAACCGGATCCGAGGAGAAGAATGCCATACTCTTAGATCAAAGATTTTGAAAATTAAAAACTTGTCACTCTAACTGACATATTGCTTATTAGAGGGACCATGGGCTATCATTTTCTTTCCATCATATTTTTATTATATCTCATTTTTTTTCATTTTGGGTGGATACCGAGGTACCCCTAATTCTACTGCCGGACACTTGTCCATTTTTTTCCACGAGGTTATCGAGCACTTGCTCCTTTTTATTTCCTCGATATATTCATAATTTTGCATAGCCCATGCCTCTAACGCAATAATACTTCGGAAGATTGAATCTTTCTGAATAAAAATGTCTTGATCTTAGGAGTATGATAAATCTCTCAACAAGGGTCTAACTTGTTTTGAACAAACTCAATACAAAGCAGATAGCTTTAATTAATATTTTCATGTTTAGCAGGCATATAAAACTTGAGGATGATAGCTATAATTTTGAGATTTTTAAAACAAACTCTCCAAGCAATAAAGATACTAAGAATAAGGTACTCATACCCTTACCATCTCTTATTCCACAATGACTTTTAGCAACACAGGG
Source organism: Saccharum spontaneum (assembly GCA_022457205.1). Classification (NCBI taxonomy): domain Eukaryota; kingdom Viridiplantae; phylum Streptophyta; class Magnoliopsida; order Poales; family Poaceae; genus Saccharum; species Saccharum spontaneum. The sequence continues at coordinate 46,778,336 of CM039590.1, forward strand.
TTTTGAAATAATTTTAATAATTGCAGGTTTCCAGGAAATATCACAGAGTGAGATTGATCATGATTATAAGTATTTTTATCCTTTTAATTTATCATGTTTAGAGAGATAAAATTCTGCACAAACTAAGGTGAGTGTGTAAGTGTGTAATAAAAGTGTGCAGAGTGTGTACCTGGTTCATGGAGTGGTGCGATCAAAGTGTGTGTGACATGTCAGGGAATCTCCCCCATACTTGTTTTCTGCTTTCTTGCACAAAAATAAAGTAGAGACACACAAGACATACTAATAATAATGTTTATTAATCTTGAGGCATTTATTACAACCGAATAATAATAATAACCGAATATAATAGATCTAAACTGATTATAAGCGAACCTAATCGAATCTAATAATTACTAAGACACATATAGCCCCAAGATCTAATCTAGATAGCTCAGCGACGCTCACGCCTCCTAAGACTATGCTCTAACTCATCGATCCTTTTGTTGGCGTCGGGCTTTAATTTTTAATTGGAAGGTAAAAATTGATCACGTCTATTTCTTCTAATTCTTTATTGGGCTCTAAAAATAATTTAAGACGTTGACCATTTACCTTGAATAACGTACCTTCGTCATTTTGAAGTGTGATAGCTCCGTGGGATGATGAATGAATTACCTTGAATGGTCCTTCCCATTTGCTCCGGAGCTTTCCATGCCCGAAAAGCTTCACTCTGGAATTAAAAAGTAATACCTTATCTCCGGGTAAGAACTCCTTCTTCTTGATCCTCTTGTCATGCCATCTCTTGACTCTTTCTTTGTAGATCTTTGAATTGTGATATGCTTTCTCCCGCCATTCTTCTAACTCCGATAATTGCATTCTTCTATATTTTCCGGCGATATCTAGGTTCATATTCCATCTTTTTATGGCCCAGTGTGCCTTGAACTCAAGTTCAACAGGTAGGTGACAGGTCTTTCCGTATACCAATTGGTATGGAGACATTCCAATTGGGGTCTTGTATGCTGTCCGGTAAGCCCAGAGTGCATCGGGTAACTTGTCCTTCCATGCCGTTCCCATCTCGTTCACCGTCTTCTGAAGAATGTTCTTGATTTGCTTGTTAGAAGTCTCTGCTTGGCCACTTGTCTGAGGATGATAGGGAGTAGCGACGTTGTGACGGATTCCATGTCTTGATAGATAGTGCTCGAAGCGCTTGTCAATGAAGTGTGATCCTCCATCACTTATCACTATCCTGGGGACTCCAAATCTTGGAAATATGATTTCCTCAAACATCCTCTTCGAACTGATATTGTCGGCATGTTTGCAAGGTAGTGCCTCTACCCACTTGGAGACGTAATCAACCGCCACCAAGATGAACTCACACTTCTTAGATGGGGGAAATGGACCCATGTAGTCTATTCCCCAGACATCAAAGAGTTCAATCTGAAGGTTGTTGGTGAGTGGCATGGCATCCCTTGTATTTATATTTCCGTGCCTTTGACATGGCCCACATCTTCTGATATATTGCTTCGTGTCATCGTACATCGTAGGCCAGTAGAATCCACATTGCCAGATCTTTGAATGTGTACGGAATGCTCCATAGTGACCTCCGTATGGTGATGAGTGACATCTGTCGATGATCTTCAATCCTTCCTCAGTGGTCACACATCTTCTAAGTAGGCCATCAGCGCATACTCGGAAGAGATATGGCTCATCCCATATATGTGAACGACTTTCCTGAATAAACTTCTTATTTGCTCCGGGTGGTACATAACCTGAAACCATAAAATTAACAATATCTGCATACCAGGGGTCAGATCTGTTAATCCCGTAAAGCATGTCGTCCCGGAGTGAGTCATTAATGGGGGGTTCCTGTGAATTCTTAAAGTACATTCTAGACAAGTGATCAGCAACAGAATTTTCTACTCCCTTTTTATCTTTTATTTCTAAGTCAAATTCTTGGAGTAATAAAATCCATCTGATTAAGCGAGGTTTAGCATCTTTCTTAGTGAGCAAATATTTTAGTGCAGCATGATCAGTGTAAACAATTATCTTAGCTCCAACTAAATAAGATCTAAATTTATCAATGGCAAAAACAACAGCCAGAAGCTCTTTTTCAGTGGTTGCATAATTAAGTTGAGCTCCTATCAAAGTTTTACTTGCATAAGCAATTGCATGATGCTTTTTATCTTTAGTTTGTCCCAAAACTGCCCCCACAGCATAATCACTAGCATCACACATAATTTCAAAAGGCAACGACCAATCAGGGGGTTGAATGATTGGTGCAGAGATGAGTGCTTGCTTTAATAAATTGAAAGAATTTAGACATGCATCATCAAATTCGAAAGGAGCATCCTTGGCTAGCAAAAGAGTAAGTGGTCTCGCAATAAATGAAAAGTCTTTTATAAATCTGCGATAAAAACCAGCATGGCCAAGAAAACTTCGAATTCCTTTTATATTCACAGGTGGAGGTAGTTGTTCAATTACTTCAATTTTAGCTCTATCTACCTCAATACCTCTTTCAGACACTAGGTGTCCTAGCACTATTCCTTCTCTAACCATAAAATGACATTTTTTCCAATTAAGGATTAAGTGCTTTTCTTCACATCTTTGCAAAACCTTATCTAAGTTCTCAAGACAACTATCAAAAGTTTTTCCATAAACTGAGAAATCATCCATGAAAACTTCCATAATCTCTTCAATCATATCAGAAAATATAGACATCATACATCTTTGAAAAGAAGCTGGTGCATTACATAACCCAAAAGACATTCTACGATAAGCATACGTTCCATATGGGCATGTAAAAGTGGTTTTGCTTTGATCATCAGGATGGATAGGGATCTGGTGATACCCTGAATATCCATCTAGAAAACAGAAAAACGAGTGTTTTGCTAACCGCTCAAGCATCTCATCTATAAAAGGCAAAGGAAAATGATCCTTTTTCGTGGCTTTATTAAGTTTTCTATAGTCTATGCACATCCGCCACCCAGTGACGGTGCGTTGCAGAATTAGCTCATTCTTATCATTAGTAACAACAGTCATGCCTCCCTTTTTAGGCACAACTTGAACAGGGCTTACCCACTCACTATGCGGCACAGGATATATAATCCCTGCATGCAGCAACTTTATAACTTCTTTTTTAACTACCTCTCTCATCGCGTTGTTAAGTCTACGTTGAGGCTCTCGAGAGGGTGAAACAGAAGGATCTGTCGGAATACGATGGGTACAAATCATAGGACTGATTCCTGTGAGATCTTGAAGTGAGTAGCCGAAAACAGAGTGGTGTTTTTCAAGAATGGTCATTAATCGCAGAGTTTGCTCCTGAGTGAGTTTATTACTAACGATCACAGGAAACTCTGGATTATTGTTTAGGAAAGCATAGGTAAGACCGGGTGGTAAAGTTTTGAGTTCTATGGGGGGTCTAGGTGTTTCTGCAAACTCATCTAAGGGTTCAGGTTCAGAAGGTTCGGCCTCTTCTTCAGTGAAGAAGGGGGCTTCCTCTTTCTAAGTCTGGATCATCTAAAAGTTCTAGAGATGCAGCCTTTACCTCCTCCATAGGATCAGGCAAAAGATATGGCTTGGTCTTATTATTCAAGGAGTGAGTTATTGTAATTGGAAGTTTAAAATCCTTTCCCAAGGAAATGTGGAGCTTTCCAGTTTGACCTTCATAAAGGAGTCTTCTAAAAGGTTGTCCAATCAGTAGGTCGAAACCCCATATATCAAAGATATAAAAGTTCAAATGAACCATGGAGCCTTCTACCATAAAGGGTAGGACATTAATAATTTCCAAGACTGGGGACTAATCGTCCCGAAGATTCCTTTATAACCTTTGTTGTGGGGGTTAAAATTAATTTTCCAAATAATTTAAGTGCAAAAGCTTCAGACATGATATTGATCCCCACAACAGGATTATAGAGAGCATCAAATTGATCAGAATCATAAGCACAGCGTATAGTGATAGGAGGTGTATCCAAACGGATCACTTCAGAGGAAAGCTCTGACTCCTCCAACCATTCGCTACTCATGACTGAGATAAGCTCTCTCAATTGATATTCACTTGGTAAACAAATGCTATAATGGCCGCTTTAGGGTTTGTCTATAGAATGGTAGTTTGAAATGTTTCCAAAATCGGCAAAGAGATCGGATTCTATGTCTAGCATGAAATCAGATGGTAGAATTTCTTCCTTTTGTGGCTCAGAACCTGGGATAGCTAAAGTAGATGAAAAATTTGGCAGAGTGTCTACTTCGGCTTCGTAGGTTTTATCATGGAGGGCATTATCCATCTCAGCTTCTAGGATTCTATTCAAGATCCCCTTAGCTTCATCAGTAGGGATACGAAAGAAAGAACCTCTAGCCATAGTATGCAGCATTTGTTTATTATCTTTCTAAAGACCTCGAAAAAAAGTGAAATAAAAGAACAGTGTCTTCAAGCAAAAGTTTTGGACCAGATTCTAAAAGATCAGAAAAACATTTCCAGGATTTCCCCAAAGTTTCATTATCTTTTTGTTTAAAAGATAGGACTTCGAGTCTAAGGTCACCAGTACGGTCAAGGAAATAAAAATCTAGACAAAAGTTGGCTCTTAAAACTCCCCATTCACCTTGCTGTTGACTTACCTTCTGACTATACCATCGTCTAGCTTCTCCTCTTAAAGAAAAAGGAAAAAGCTTCCAACGTAAAGTCTTATCAGAGATGCCATCAATGCGAAGACAATCGCATGTCTGCTCAAAATCTCTAATAGAAGGTAAGGGTTTTCGTCTTCCTTTCCCGAAAAAGATAAATTTTGAATCATCGCAATCAACCTTGAACTTAACTTATACTGGGATGTTTGAATAGGCTGTGATGACTCCCATGGTAAAAGGTCAGTTGCTAAAGGTGTTGCGGCATCAAAGATAGATATAGAACCTTGGTTTTCCATTTTTGGTAAAAAGAAAAAGAAAGAATGAAAAAGATAAGAAAATAAAAAGTATGAATACAAGCTAGTAGTAAGACTCAAGGTTATCTCAGCAAACCGTCTTTCTCCCCGGCAACGGCGCCAGAAATGCTTGTTGATATTTGGTAACGCAATTAGGAAATAGGATCCGCAAGCGCACGGATATCGGTGAGCATTTCACCCGAGATGTTATCCTGGGTATCGTATTTATATTTTTACCTTTAGGAGAAAGAGTGCATCTGACTAACCAAATCTATTACTACTAACCTTTAGGCTACAACCACTATGATTTGATAAGAGTGATGTATAGAGAAGACTACAACCACACTCTTCTTCTAACCTTGGTAAGGATGATCTACTGTTCTATTGGGGAGGTTTACGGAATCTAGACACCACAAAGGATGTTCAACCCGCACCTATAAACCCTATCGATCCTGCTAACGGGATATGGAATACAAAGGTAACTCAGAATTGTCACGTTCCTCGCTACTACCACGGTCTGGCTAGACGAGGGGATATCTATGAGTATCCTAGCTTAAACACCACGTTTACGCTAGAGATGATTACTCTAAACTCTACGCGAAGAGATCAAAGTAAACTCATAAACCAAAGAATAATAAAACAAAGAACTTACTAGAATTTAGAAGTCGAAATACTGAAGAATCCTGAGAACAAGCCTCGGGTTAGAAGAACTTGCTCCCGCAGGTACAATCTCGGAGTAGACACCGACAGGCCGGCTTCCTCCGATCTACACCTCCACTCTATCTCTCTCAATCTAGTAGAACTAATTCTACTTTCACATTGGATGCTAAGCCCTAAGAGGTGGGAACCCTAGAGGGAACCTCTCTCTCTAAACCCTAACTAGAGATATGTAACTGAATAATAAATTGGGGTCTTGCTTATATAGCCCTTTTGGATGAATCTGGACCGTCGGATCAAACCGACCTTCATCCTACGGTTTTCCTTGATCCTCAAAGGCGGTGGAGCATAATCCGCGAGACTCGACCTGATTGGTCCCGGGGGCAGGGCGGGCGCCCTAGGGCACAGGGCGGGCGCCCTGTGTCTGGCCCCGTTACGGCTCCCGTTCGTTCCCGTGGCTTCTGGAATCTTCTAGATGTAAGATAATTACGTGTTCGGTTAATATCCTGTCATTAATCCGACATATGGGCCTTTCTTCCGTATTTCCTGATAACCCCCTGCAGAAATAGATAAACAGCAAAACTCGTGGAATTCTGTTAGATCAAACCCTAATTCTAGGTGTTGCTTGCATATAGGTCCTTTTCTTTATTTATTTGATGGTTATAATTGATACTTAAGAACCGTCAACAGGGTCCTAAACCGACGAGTGAGTGCTGCGTGTCCCTAACCTGGATGGTGATGCAAGGAGAACATACGGGGGTTTTTCCTGGTTCGGGCAAGAGAAGACCCTACGTCCAGTGGAGAGGAGAGTCTTGTATTTCCTTGCACCGAGGTGCTTGCGTCGGGGTTACAAGCTTACGAGAGAGGGCGGCGAGCCCAAGTCTCAAAGAGAGAAAAAAGAGCACAAAGATGATTGCTTGAGATGTTGATCTCTGTGTTGGGAGCTTTGGATCGCTTGGTACTTGGCTTTGAACTTGTGTCTCGCCTGTTGTCCGCGTCCCTTTATAGGGTCCTGGCAGGTCCTTTTTATAGGGTCGGAGGAGGCCAGGGCACCGGGGAACCTTGAGGCGATGTTTTGTCGATCCCTGTAGGAGTGGTTGTAGCGACGTGCCCTGGGAATGGTCGGCCATCCCTGGACACCATGGTGACGTCGGGGATGAGACGGTGAAATGACCCGGAACACCGCGCCATACTGTCCTTCCTTCCCTATCAAACTGTGCGGGGCGTCGAGGCCAGGTCGAGGCCGGGTCGAGACCGGACGGATAAGGCCGAATCCCCGAGATCGCGGAATTGGGGCCTTGTCGTATCCTTCCTCGAGGGTGACTGACGATAAACAGTGCACGGTAAGGTGTGTATAGTGACAGGTTTCACCTCCCATCACGGGATGAGCGGTAAAACAGTGAGGGCTGACACCGGCATTGCTCCCACGTCGATCCTGGTTGCGGTCATGTCGGTAGGTGGTAGCAGGTAATTTGCATTAAATGCTCTGACTTTTGTCTTAAGGCAGGTGAAGTGAAGGGGTCGAGTGCTTTAACCCGGGGTCACGCGAGTCGGAGTTTTTCCGTTGGGCGAATGAGCCTCGTGCGAGTCGGAGCGTGGTCGAGGTGCCCTGTCGTGCGGGACGGGGCGCGGTCGAAGCGTCCTCGGCGAGGGTGCCTCGTACGAGTCGGAGCCGGAGCGCGGTCGAGGCACTCCGTCGAACTGGCCTCGTACGAGACGGACCTGGTATGCGGTTGAGGTGGGCTGCCTTTTGTTGTGGCTTAGTCGTTTTGTTTTTTATTATCGATAGATGTGGGTACCCCTATACTGTTGGTACCGACATATAGGTTAATAGTAAATTAATTAGGCTTAATAAATTTATCTCGCAGATTAATAATGGATTCTGTAATTTATTATTTTTATTAGTATTCGAACGAAAGTCTCTGCAAAGACCAATGAGCCTCATGCCTTCTTTGAAAAACCTCGTGCGATAGCGCATGTGACATTCGATTTGACTCTCGAAGTTTAGTGCTGCATCTAAACACCTCTGAAGCGGTCGCCCAGAAGCAAAGCCAAGAAGCAGAGCAAAGTACTACTGCTGCTACCCACTGCAGCCGCACCTACCACTACCAAGAAGATGGCCAGCGGCGGCGTGGTGAAGCACGTCCTGCTGGCACGCTTCAAGGAGGACGTGACGCAGGAGCGCCTGGACGAGCTCATCCGCGGATACGCCGCTCTCGTCGCCGCCGTCCCCTCCATGAAGGCCTTCCAATGGTAACGCCCTCTCCACTGCAGTCCTTGATAGGACTCGATTCCATGCCCACGACTTCTGGTGGGTATGCCTCCCTGCCTCTGCCTGTGCGGCTCCCCCCACCGGCCACCAGGACCATGACGCACCCCAGGTGCTTGAGAATTAGGTACCTGGGCCTTCTTTAGATACTCAAATTCTACCCTAGATTTCACTATACAAAAAGAAGATTCCTCGTCACATCAAAATATCGGCACATATATGGAGTACTAAATGTAGATGAAATTAAAAACTAATTGCATAGTTTTGTTTGAGACTCTCCCCGTGTGCCATTACTGATTGAGTGATTGTGAATTCTTGACTGTTAGCCTTGTGATTTTGCTTTTGCTCTCTTGGATCCAGAGAATCTTGACTGTTAGCCTTGTGATTTTGCTTTTGCTCTCTTGGATCCAGAGATCTAGTGCCGTTTTCTTACAAGTAAGGGCTTGTTTGGTTTGGGTGTTAAAGTTTAATGAACATTGTAACATTTTCATTTTATTTGACAAAAAGTTTTTAATCTTGGACTAATTAGGCTTAATAGATTCGTCTCGTAAATTACTCCTAATATGTGCCGACATGTATGCAATTAGTCTACATTTAGTACTCTGCATTTGAGGGAACATTAATATGATGGGAGTTAAACTTTAACTCCTAGAAACCAAACAGGGCCTAATATAGTCAGAACTGCACTAGGTACCTACTCCCTCTATTTATTTTGTGTTGCTTGTATGTTGAGAATCTTAGGAAGTCAAGGGCTGGACAAAAAGCTCGTTAAGCTGGCTCGATGGCTCGGTACAAAAGTGCTCTGATTGGACTTATTTATCTTTTAAAATGAAAATGACTTGATTTGGAACTACTTTCAACTTTGGCTCAGCTCGTTAGGCTCGGCTCGTTAGGCTCGTCGTGAAGTTGGGTCTTAAACAATGCAGAAAATAATGATAATAAGATTATACCAATTTTAAAAAAACTTTTTAAAAAAAGTACGATTGGCTCGATATCCCGCCCTCCTGCAGGACTGGCAAGCATGGTGGCGGCTGGGTCTCGGTCCCAGCTCAGGCGCCTCGAGCTGGGAGTGGCTTGTCGCTGCAACGGGTTGTGGGCAGCTGCACCGGCGAGGTACAGGGAAGCACGACGACGTTTGCTGCGGCTAGCGCGAGGTCGCAACTAGAGAGAGTCTGTGGCGGCGTGGCGCTGAGGGTAGTACAGGCGGACATCCTGCCACTCTAAGCTGAGGTGGTCCTCAGCGAGCGCAAGTCACCGTGGCATTCGCCATTCGGTTCGGCCTCTCGGAGAACAACCTCTGCCACTGCTCGCGGGCGTGGCTGCTTGCTTGATAAGCAACCTAACGAAAAAGGATGTGGTGCAGAGGCTGGCAACAAGCAGACGAGGACGCGGTCGTCCATGAGCGCACTGAGTCGGTCGTCCAGACGGATGGTGCCATGAAGTTGATGAGTTCTTCTCTCGCGATCCGTCGAGCATTATCCCACGCAGTCCATGCCATGAGGTGGCTTGAATTGGAAGTGGAGATGATTGGTGGTGCTCTGGTTGCCACTTGGAAGCAGCAGACTGCTTGAATTTGGAGGATTGGACGCTGGTTTGTTTCTTGTTTCGATAATGCTCCCACGCGGTGCGTCTCCGGACACCGTGCGCCACACTTCGCCTCACCGCTTCTGCCCGTGTTGCTTGCTCCCGCCTGCGATCCCGCAACAGTTGCTCCCTCACTCGTCCCGCCAGACACACGCCCGGTCCGTACGCATTCGACCCCAGTGTCGCGTGGCCCGCCCACCGCGGCCATCCCTCGCCGTCATGCGCACTGCCTCTTGTCTCCCATCTCTTGCTCTCTATCTCGCGTTGACAGCAGAGTGCCTCCCCAGCCTCTTCCCCAACCCCCAACGCCGCCAGGATGTCTTGCCACTGCCGCCCCTGTTGATGGCCGCTGGGCACACGTGTCGGGGCTCCTCGGGTTGTCCCCGGCCGAGCCTATAGAACCCACGAGCACGGCCAGATGCTCATGATGGTCATGCGCCGCCGACTCCTACCTCGACGGCCGGAATCGACCGGCTCAAGCCTCCCCACCCCTATGCTTAAAATGCATGTTTCAAGTGTTTTAAATGTTTCAGAGGTATGTTGCAATTGTTTCATATGAATATTGCAAAAGTAGACCGGGGATGGTTGCATATGTTGCAAGTGTTTCAGAGCCATCTTGCAATAGTTTGTTCGAAATATTTCATCTGTTCCAGACGTATGTTGCAAGGGTTCTGATGCGAATGTTGCATATGTTTCACACGTATGCTGCAACAGTATGATCCAAATGTTTTAATTGTTTGTCTTATATGTTGCAGTAAGTGTTTTCATGATGCAAGTTGCAAGTGATTAATTTGAATGTTGCATACGTTTCACATATATATTGCATGTGTATGTTCTAAATATTTCATCTCCTTCATACATATGTTGCATTCAAGTGTTTTCAAGTCGTAAGTGTTTCATGTTTCAGAAATACGTTCAGAGAGTCATGGGAGCACGGCTCGGGTGCTAGGGGATGGGGTGTAGCGAGCTGGAGGGGCATGAGGACGGAGCGCGCTGGGCCCGGGAGATAAGGCGTGCGACGCCCTGGGGGCTGTGGACGGGGCGCGTGGCGCACTGGGGGTTGTGGATAGGGAGGGCTAGGGGCAGCACACGCCGCGCTTGTGGACATGCGTGCTGTGGGGAAGGCGAGCCGCACACTGTGGGAAGGCTGGAGCGAGTTGCTCGTATCGGACGGGCTCCTGTGGATTGTATCGTATGGTTGGGGTGCTGCGTCCGGATGTGATGCTGGGGCCGGACGTCTAGGCGCCAGTACCTTCCTTCTTGCTTGAGAAATAGGAAGTAGGTCGATGTCGCGAGAGAAAGGATTCGACAGTCCTGGCTAGTTTGCCCCCAAATTAGCTGTTCTTCTTTAGGTAGGCGCGATAACTATTCTTTGCTGGTTTACTCGCAGATATAGCTGTTCTTTATCGGATATGCCTGGTAGTTTTATTTCTCAGGTGCAATCACAATCTCGGCCCAGCCTGGTTGCAAAGTAGGCTATAGTGAGCTTCATGCAGCACCTACGAGTGTTGTTGTGATAATATTTTGATATATGTGCGCTTTAGCACTTTTAGTGTGGCACAATCTTTACATGAACGTATATCATCTAGAAGAATTCTAAAATTCAAAAGTATATAAACCATGTAATCGTGGAATTTGACTAATTTGTATTTTGAATTTTGGAGAACTACTAGTATATGAAATATTTACGGAGCCAAGCAGGACCAAACTTCACTGTTCATCGCCATTTACAGAGGCGGCTGGAATACATGCCTATAAAAATTGATAAACGAACGATTAATGGTTTCTAGAAAATAAAAAAATTATGTCCTTTCCAGAATTAGAACCAGCGACGTATAACTTTGCTCTAACACGTCCTTACCAGCACCACACAATCACTTGTGATAAGATTCTATCTTTTTTACAAGTATTTTGTAATCTTATATCGAATATTTTGACTAATAAATAAACTCAAATAAAAAGTTTGAACTACAAAGTTTTAAATCTTTTCAAGCACTACAACTTCCAAAATTATTCGAAAAGTTTTTAAAATTCAATCTCAAAATATATGATTTTAAAATAAATATTTGAGACACTAAACAACTTCAAATTAAAAACTTATCAGTAGAAAAAATGTAATTAACGTCAGCTACTACAACTTTGGTATTAACTATGTAAATATTTAAGGTCATTTATAAATTCTAAATTTTAAAATTTAAAATCTATGAACTTATAACACATATTTGGAACTCTAAATGATTTCAAATGAAAACATTTTCAACTATAAGTTGTAGATAGGACTGAGAACTACAACTTTGATATAGACCATGTCAACATTATAGGTTGTTTAAAATTTTTAAATTTTTTAATTTCAAAATCCATGAATTTGAAATAATATTTTTGGGACTATAAACAATTTCAAATAAAAAACTTATCAATTATAAAATTCTAGATCATGTCGAGGCTACAATTTTAATATAAATTTTGTTTTTATCTGAGCTACAATTTTGATATAAATTTTATCTTCATCTGAGCTCATATGGAAAAGTTCAGTCTCTAAAGATCGATTTACATACTTAAGAAGACTGCCCATGTTAATCCATAATTTTTAGAGCCAGGGTCGTCTTAGGACATCCGCCTTTGTAAGAGAAACTCCAGGGTGCTTATCTGTGCACGAAGATCGGCCAAACAAGCTAGCATGTCACTATGATCCGAAGGGTCTATTCAGCGTTAGGAGTGCTTACAAAGTTTGTCAGGCTGAAATTAGGCGGGAAAGAATGAGGTGCAGCAGACAGAGTAGTGAAGGCACAAATGAAGACAAGTTCTAGACAGAGCTATGGAATCTGGAATGCCCAAATAAAATCAAGCATTTTCTCTGGAGTTTTGCTTTAAAAATAGCCATTCCTTTTTTAAGGGATAAATAGCCATCCCTGAGAAAGAACTTGGCGCAAAAGAAGGTGAAAATTGATCCCACTTGTCCAGTCTGTGGCAGATATGATGAAGACGGACACTTGTTTTTTAAATGCAAAGCCATCAAGGAGATGTGGGGCCTGCTCAACCTGGAAGGGGAACGCGTGAGGTAATGGCAGGTATGAACTCAGCGAGAGAAGTTATCAGGTACTCCCTCTGTTCTGGAACAGAGTACGTTCTGACATACGAGAGGTGTCCCCAAATATAGGGGCTGTTTAGTTCCCAAAATTTTTCAAGATTCTCCGTCACATCGAATCTTTGAACGCATGCATGAAGCATTAAATATAGATAAAAAATAAAACTAATTACACAGTTTAGATGAAATTCACGAGATGAATCTTTTAAGCCTAATTAGACCATGATTGGACACTAATTGCCAAATAACAACGAAACTGCTACAGTAGCATTTTGCCAAAATTTTCACGAACTAAACCAGCCCATAGTACATTGAGGGAAACAAAATAAAATTTACTTAAATAATGTTGTACAGGAGACAAAGTAATTAAGTGCTTACCATATTTTCTATAAGAAACTTAGATTCCACCCTTTAATTATGCGAAATACGATCAGATTTCAATAGATTAGGAAGTTACGTGAGGGGTATATGCGTCTATTACCCGCTCTCTTATTTTGTCTCGTAATAGCCACAATACATTGTATTCTAGGACGGAGGAAGTACGTACATGCTATCGATCGAGGGCTCGTTTAGTTCCCTTTTTTTTTTTGCCTCCACCCATCATATCAAATGTTTGGACACATGCATAGAGTATTAAACGTAGACGAAAAAAACTAATTATACAGTTCTCAGAGAAATCGCGAGACAAATCTTTTAAGCCTAATTAGTCCATGAAAAGCCTTATGTGCTACAGTACCAACATGTGCTAATGACAGATTAATTAGTATCATTAGATTCGTCTCGCAGTTTCCTGACGGGTTTTGTAATTTATTTTTTTATTAGTATCCGAAAACCCCTTCTGACATTCTTCCGACACATTCGATGTGACACCCAGAAAATTTTCTTTTCGCGAACTAAACGCAGCCCAAATCAGAGAAGAGTATGATAATGCTGGTGTCACTTTGGGCGGAAAGAAATAATATTAGAACGGACGGGAACCAAAGATGCGCAGCTGTCAGTCCGGTGGACAAGGGAAGGGAGTGCTCCAAAACAAAAGGTGAAAGGACGTTGGGCAAAGCCTCCAGCTGGTAAACTGAAAGTTAGGCCCGGTTTGGTTCATAAATGTTAAATTTTAACTTCCATCGTATTAATATTGTGACAAATACATAAAGTACTAAATGTAGACTAATTGTATGCATGTTGGCACAGATTAGGAGTAATTTACGAGACGAATCTATTAAGCCTAATTAGTTCAAAATTGAAAACTTTTTGTCAAATAAGACGAAAGTACTACAGTGTTGATTAAACTTTAACACCTCTAACAAAACATGCCCCTGCGATGCTTCCTTTTCTCCGGTTTCTCGAACTGATGGATATGGGGATATGTCATCAAATACTCCGATGGTGATGTGGTGAAAGCGGGATGTGGAAGAGTGGATTTCCTTCTTAATGCTTTTCAGGCTGAAGTCATCACTTGTATGAATGGACTGCAAGCGGTCATTAATTAATCATGGGATTGCCAACCTTATATTAGAGACAGATGCTGTTTTGGTGAAGCAAGCTCTTCACGGAGGTGACTATGGAGGATCGCTGGTAGGAAGTTTATTAGAGGAGCTGCAGTCTCTGGTGTAGCAAATCGTAGCTCTTTTGCTTGCCTGTCAATTCCTAGAGAATGTAACAAGGTTGCACATGAATTAGCAGCCATAGGGTGCGAGTGTGTGTGGAAGGATTGGAGACGTCTATGATCTTCCTTCCTGAACACATCTTCTGAGTAATGCACTTAGTTCCCTTTCAAAAAAAAACTCCAGAAAACTCTATATAATTTGTAAGATAGAGATTTTAGTGAAAAAATATCTTTCAACAGTCTCTTTAAATAGATATTCAAATGTAGAAATCATCTATTCTGGATCTCTCGCTAGCTAAAGATAGAGAAGGGCGATGACTCTCTAAAATAGAATGAGATCCGTAGAAAGTTATTAGAGTGGACAAAGATATAGAAATTGATTAAATAATTCTTAGAGGCGAGTATTTTTCTAGAGGTCTGCTCTTATGGAGACGGCTAGTTTCTAAATATGTCCGTCACTGTTAATTATACAGGCTGTCTTTTTAAACCTTTTTTATGAACAAATAGGCTCCAAGTGTTCAAGACGAGAATTCTATACATGACGTATTTTATTTTGCAAAATTCAAACTTCAGAAGAACTATTTTATTTTGCCTCTAAATCGCGTATTCCAGGCCGGAACCACCGAACAAGATGAAGTAGAGCCACGCCACGTCTCCCTCCGACCGCTTCTTCCAAAACGCACCGCCGTGTCTGTAGTGGCACCGCAACCTCCTCGACGCCGACGCGTGACGACGACACTGCCCCCACACCCCACCCCCCCCCCCCCCCCCCCCCCCCCACCACCGCGTGTCGAGCCGCGCGATCGACACCGGACCGTCCCATGCGCCATCACCGCCGAAAACGTACGCAGGCGGCTGCCGCCATTTAAAGAACGGCATGTGATGCGCGCGGCATGCAGTTGATATCGTAAAAGATTCATCGGTCGTCGGTCCTTGATTCGCGAACTCGACACGCGCCGTTTTCCTCCGGGATTCTGGGGGACGCGACGGGATGGACGGCAAGCATGGGTGGTACAGCGGCAGTAGGTGCCGGCCGCCGTTGATCAACGATGTGCAGCAACTCAAGGACAGCTTTGGAGGCAAGGAGGCCACGGCGCCGTGGTCCGACCTGTGGACCGGCGGCCTCGTCTGCGCCTTCGAGTTCGTTCGCCATCGCGGCCACGGCTTCGCCAGCCCGCACGACCTCTCCCGGAGCAACTCCTCGCAATCCAAGGACCTTCCGGTCATCCCGGATTCCGGTACAGATATACTGCTTGTCTCCTCTTCGTGATCGTGTCGTCGTCGCATATATAACAAGTTTCTTGATCCGTAGTAATAGTATTTTTGTAATCGTCAGGTTCTTCCACCGACGGCGACGAGCCGAGACCAGCGTGCAGGCACGGGAGGGCGGCGCCGGCCGAGAGCTACTGGTCTCCCATCGGGTGGGCGAGGATCACCGAGCTGGTGGAGATGGTCGACGGGGACGACGGGCAGGGGATCAGCCTCACGGACGCCTGCGATGCCGACGGCCAGCACTGCTGCGGCGACAGCGACATCACCGTCGCCGACGTCGCCGTGCCGTACTGGCAGCGGCCGGCGGGTCCGACCTGGTGGTGCCACGTCGCAGCGGGGCACCCGGCCGTGGACGCGTGGCTGGCTACCAGCGCGCGGTGGCTGCACCCGGCAATCTGCGTTGCTCTCCGGAATGAGACCATGCTCATCAGTGAGAAGATGAAGCATCTGCTCTACGAGGTAGTTTAGTTAAGTGATTTCAGTTACTCTTACTAAGAGCGCAATTTTTTTTTGGCAGAACACAGTGGACTTTTCACATTGTTTGCATTCCACTATTTTAGTTTAGCTTAAATTAGATAAAGGGTTTTGTACGGATTTAGTTTGTGCATGCGTGTAACCTGTCTTTATAATTTGATATGTGAATTAGGTTATGAGTTGCATACTCAGAATTGTTAGTTATTGGCTGCTTGCGAAGCCTTCCAACTGTTCTGAACATACCACATGCATTTTTCCTGACTGCAAGCTGCTAATCATCCTATCCTACTTTACGCATGTTTAGTTCCAAAAAATTTTAGGTTTTGCCCGTCACATCGAATCTTTGGACGCATGTATGAAGTATTAAATGTAGATAGAAAAAAAAACTAATTACACAGTTGGGTGAGAAATCGCGAGACGAAACTTTCGAACCTAATTAGTCTATGATTGGATATTAATTGCCAAATACAAACGAAAGTGCTACAGTAATAAAACCCAAAAAATTTCCGAAACTAAACAAGGCCTTAATTCCTTTGGCATTGGTATATGTTATTTCTCCAGGTCCCTGTTAGAGTTTCAGGAGGCTTGCTTTTCGAGCTATTAGGTCAATCCGTAGGCGATCCGACTCGTGATGAAGACGACATTCCTATTGTGATCCGTGCTTGGCAAGCTCAAAATTTCCTGATAACAGCTCTCCATGTTAAAGGCTCAGCACCAAACGTCAACGTTATAGGAGTTACGGAGGTTCAGGTAATGACCACCTTTGTTTCCTGACCATTTTTTCCTCACCTAGTACATTTTTAATAACATCTTAAGTTACACCTCAATCTGAATTTCAACCCGGTAATGGCCAACCACCAACTGTCGAAACGGTCCTAGGACTTGGTTCAATATATTGTTTTCTAGCATTCCTAAAATCATAAAAAAATCTTGCCGTAAAAAAATCATAAAAAAATTATTTTGATCTCTAAAAATTCACAATTAATTTATTTTCAATCAGGAAAATATTAAACTAGTACCAATTATTTTTCTAGAAATGTTATCTACATGTTTATGATCTGCGTATAGTTATTTGGAAGTGGTTTATTTTCTGTTCTATTGTTCTATTTCTTGTAGTCTTGCTCATTATTTATTTAAAACAAATAAGATCCAAATGACTCTTAAGTAGAGCACCAACAAATTTATAACATTTTAAGAAATCGGAACTAATTTCATTTTTTTATTTAAAATAAATCATGAATTTTTAGAAATCAAAATAGATTTTTAGAAAAGAACCTCCAATTTTGACATTTGAAGGATGTCTGTTATCCGTTTCATAGTTTTCAAAGTTAGAAATTGGATTGACGTGCAAATTGGAGGGTTTTTTTTATAAGGATGCAAATTGGAGGTGTTTTCTCTCAAATATTTTTTCTATTTTTTGTTCAGGAGCTTCTTTCTACCTGTGGAAGCACAGTTCCCAAGAGTATTCATGAAGTTATAGCACATTTGGCTTCCCGACTTGCTCGATGGGATGACAGGTGGATCTGATGGTGCTATTCAATATGCTAATATGCATAAAACTCTAATTTTGTATAATTGGTACTTAAACTTGGTGTTTGAGGCATTATTTTTCATATGTAGACTATGGCGCAAATACGTATTTGGTGCAGCTGATGAAATTGAACTTAAATTTGTAAACAGGTAAGTTATACTCACTCCCATGTTCAACTTCTCTGAATTGGTTTTTCTCTGTACCTATAATTCTATATGGGCCTTCTCAGGCGAAACGAAGAAGACCTGAACCTGCTATGTATAATCTTCAACCAAGACATTAGAAGGTTGGCCACCGAGGTATGTATGTTTTTATTCAAAAGGAATATTTCTGCAATTTTTATTAGAAGGATTAAAATTAAAATAAATGCTGGCCTAGTATTCTTTAGTGAAAACTGTGCCAAAAAAATGACTCAACTAGAGGGGGTGCGCCCGCACCATCCTCCCAACTTCAGTACAACGACCAACCAACTAGCCTCTCAACTCCACTATTCGCTCGAAAACAACTTGGTTCAACAGAGCACAACAAACAACTGGACTAATAGCTCGACTGAACAAATCCGCCCACGGTTTTTAGCGAGGAAAACCCAAGAAAACCCCTTCACGAGCACTAGCACAACTAAACGACTCTGTAACAACAACATCTAACTCTGCATGCAAATTGCCAAATTATAAATATATAATCTTGACACTTTCACAATATACTTAATTACTAGGTTATCAGAGTGAAATGGTCACTACATGCTAGAGAGGAGATAATATTTGAACTCCTAAAGTATCTAGGGGGAAGCACCACACAATCCTTGCTTGAGGATATAAAGAAAGATGCAAGGAAAATGATCGAAGAGCAAGAGGCTGTCCGCGGTCGGCTGTTCACCATTCAGGATGTGATGCAGAGCACTGTCCGTGCTTGGTTGCACGTAAGCACATGCTACACTACAATTTCTGTTGTGGTGGAAAGGGATTCTGGACCCAAGAATTTCTCTGTGCCTAGTACATCCTACTGATACTGGATAACTGAAATATCGATTATGTAACCTGAACGCTATCGTTTTGGTATTTTCAGGACAAAAGCCTTCGCATTACACATAACCTAACAATATTCGGTGGGTGTGGCCTCATTCTGTCCATCATCACAGGATTGTTCGGTATCAATGTCGACGGGATACCAGGAGCACAGAACACTCAATATGCTTTTGCATTGTTCACTGGTCTTCTGTTCTTAGTAGGTCTCCTGTTGATCGTCGCTGGGAATATCTATTTTGGGCTGCAAAATCCGATCAGCGATCAACAGGTTCAGGTGAGAAAATTGGAGCTCCAGCAGCTAGTCTCAATGTTCCAGCATGACGCCGAAACACATGCCAAGGTTAGGGAAGGGGTCTTAATAAGGAATGACTTGCTTCCGAGAGCCTCTGATCTCATATATGACCAAGGTGATTACTATTTCAATCATTCACCAATGGAAGTTAGAATTCACTGTTCGTGAAAAGGTTTTACTATGGGTATACTGAACAAATTGCCTAGTTGCCAAAGTGTAAGCCTTTGCTATACTATAAGCACACAATATAATAGCTATGCACAGCTTTGGTAGCATCTTCAGGATCCATTTTATTTGCACTTAAAAAAATCGGTCAGGGAAGCACTTCTGTTAGGAATAAAAGAAAAAAAAAATGTATAATACTACTATGTCCAGAACGAACTGTTCCTTTTTTCTGAATGATTGACTGCATCCAGCTATGTAAAATGACCTGGAAGTTGATGCTAGAAACTTTGGCATTTAATTTTTCAGTTAAGAAACTGGGAAGATACTTCTCACTTGAAGCTAAAAACGAGCCATCCCTCCACGGTTACCACCTGGTTTCTCTTTGCACCATGTAGTAGCAAACTCAAAATGTAAGGTTAGCAAAGCAAACCCATCACATCAAGACTCATCATCTCGACATCTCCTACCACACAAGTGGCATTGCTGATCTCCCTTGATCCATGCAGCCGAAGAGCGAGCGGGTGCAGCAGCCTGGTGGCACCATGCCCACCTCTGAAGAAACTCCAGGGCGTCATTCCTTTTAGCTATCATTTTCATCGTCAGGTGCCGTTCACATGGGCAGAGAGGTGATTGCAGTTGTAAGTTTCTCTTGTCATTCAAGTGACTGTTGAGATCGATGTAATTGTAAGAACTCCCCAAGTGCCACAAGTTGCAACAAGTCAGGCAGTGTGATTGTTAGGCTTCTATAGTGGTCATATCTGCCCAAGTGGATATGCAGTCTCTTCACTTCTTCAGGCAGAGACAATTTCAGTCTCAGACTCGTTCAGTGTCAGACAATAAATTTAGTTTTGGTCTTTCGGATGCATGGGTTTTCAGATTTATGTAGATCTTTTTCACAGGTCCTTCAAGTGAATTTGCCTCCAATTGTCGTTGTCAGCATCAGTTACGCTTGCAACCTATTTTTTTTGCTGAAAGTTGCAGTTGGTGCCTAACTTTTGAGATCGGTACTTCTTCTGGTCCTTGGGACCAAAGTAGTACCTAGATAGCATGGAAAGGGATAAGATAACGTCTGTTACCTGTTGTTTGATTTAGGACGTGCTCACTGAACTCTGCAGCACTTCATCACAAATTCACAACTCCGATTTGATCGAATGATCGTCAGAACAATCATGTACAGTATGCATAAATACAGACATACAGCATATTTTATTAATCAGATCCAGACCATGCATACAAATACACTACTGGTACAATCTCTGACCCAAGCTCCCTTCACATACTTGTACACCCTGCAGTACATACGAATACGTATGTCTACGGTACACGCACGCAAGCATGCCCTCACTCACTTGCCGGGGACGAAGTTGGTGGCGTAGGCCCAGGCGTTGTTGTTGACAGGGTCGGCGAGGTGGTCGGCGAGGTTCTCGAGGGGACCCTTGCCGGTGACGATGGCCTGCACGAAGAAGCCGAACATGGAGAACATGGCGAGGCGGCCGTTCTTGATCTCCTTCACCTTCAGCTCGGCGAACGCCTCCGGGTCGTCGGCGAGCCCGAGTGGGTCGAAGCTGCCGCCAGGGTACAGCGGGTCGACCACCTCCCCGAGCGGGCCACCGGCGACACGGTACCCCTCGACGGCGCCCATGAGCACCACCTGGCACGCCCAGATGGCCAGGATGCTCTGCGCGTGGATCAGGCTCGGGTTGCCGAGGTAGTCAAGCCCGCCCTCGCTGAAGATCTGTGACCCGGCCTTGAACCACACGGCCTCGCCAAACTTGACGCCGTTGCGGGCGAGGAGCTCCGGGAACACGCACCCGAGCGCGCCGAGCATGGCCCAGCGGCAGTGGATCACCTCCAGCTCGCGGTTCTTGGCGAAGGTCTCGGGGTCCGCGGACAGCCCAGCGGTGTCCCAGCCGTAGTCGCCGGGGAACTCGCCGGTCAGGTAGCTTGGGGGCTCGCCGGAGAACGGACCCAGGTACAGGACGCGGTCGGCCCCGTACCAGGGGCTGCCGGACGCCGCTGGCTTGGGCTTGGCAGCAGTCTTGCGCATGGTGATGCGGCCCTCGCCGAAGACGTCCCTGGTGCTGGTCGCCGGCTTGCCGACGAACGCGCGGGAGGTGAGAGCCATGGTGGCGGCGGCCATGTCGATCAGATCACAGCTTCTTCTGTCTGATGCTTAGCTCTGTGTTGTGTATGCGTGTGATGGCTGTGTCAGAACAGATGACAGCAGCTGCTTTTATATACAGTTGCGATTGGATAGCAGGCCATCTTTTGCTGGGCTGGGATTGGCCGGTTGGTCCTGCCGGGATGGCCTGGCATCTGATGTGGCACCTGGTGGGCCCCAGTGGCCTATCGCACAAGAATCCTGGGGTGCGCCACGTAGGAATGGGCGGAGCTAATCAGGAGCTGCCACTTGCCATCGTGGGAAAAGAGTGGATGAGATAGGCTTTGGTTTTGTTGTCACGCGCTTCTTGCTACGGAGTAGTACAGAGTCTACGCCTCTGTACGTGGAGTCTTGTTGTTTCTGCAGAATATTACAATATTTTAGGGATTTTTTTTGCGAAGATAAAAGGCAAATCTAAACAGAATCCTTTTCCAACATGGACTGTTGGAGCTGGCCCATTGAGCAGTTGACGAATGAGAGCTACAGAGGCTAACTCCTGTGCAAGCTGTCCAGCCCAGTTCAACCCGTCAGTCACATGTCTGAACTCCAACGAGACCGTTGAGATGATGGGCCTAGAATTGCCCTTTTTGTGCTGCTTCTTCTTCTTTTCCCCCCTTTATATGCTAGCTAACTTGCACGTGTGTTGCTATGGGAGACAAAATAAAGTTGTACAGCTGCAGCGGCGGCAACCGCTTAAATTTATATAGGTGCTCCTTTTGATGTTGTAAGTGATTGTTGAACCAATCACATAGGAACGGGCTCGTTAGTGGAACAATGAGATATTGTTCCATATCTATTTACTTTTTATCATTTCTATAAAATTTAAAAGTTGTACTTCATTTTATTACGATCATGTCATCCATAATATAAGTAAATATTAGTAATAATACGAAAACGTCTTATTAATTCCATATTGAATTAAAATCTAATCTTGGTATATTTTTTCTTTCGTTGTAAGGCACAAAAACATTTACTCAATATGTCAACTTTAGTTTTCATAATATTCATGTGTTAATAGTTCTCTAAGAATCCATAAAAATATGTAATTTAGTTGTATTAAAGTTGTTAAAGGGTTAATCGTCATCATTTGTTGATGACCGTGACCTTTCTCAATTTTCACATGTTACCCAAGGGTTGCATTGGTATATACAAACAACTAACTTGAAGAAATATTTAATTTGATTAGATTGGATGACAGCATATGGCTCAAGATTTTAGTTTATAGTTTGATTATTTAGGCCATCGACTGATTCATGTTATAGTAATAATTTTTTCATAAATCAATACATCAACATGCCTGCCACCATTGTCATGTTAGCCTTTCCCCAGCGACCCTTCTAAGCCTACCAGATTCAAGTAAGCCCCCAAATTTCAAATCCTAACCCTAACATTGGTTAGGGTACTACCGGTGTTCGGACCTAGGAGGGCCCTAGACCGACGAGTGAATTTATGCTGTGTGCTCCCTTATCCGGATGGTGATACAAAGAGAATGCACGGGGTTTATCCTGGTTCAAGCAAAGAAGACCCTACGTCCAGCGGGGGGAGAGAGTATTGTATTTCCTTGCACCGAAGTGCTTGCGTAGGGGTTACAAGCTGTGAGAGAGGGAGCCGGTCCCAAGTCTCAAGAAAAGAGTAAAATGGAGTGTTGCTTGAGATGTTGATCTCTGAAGTGGAGAAAATGTCTGTGTCATTGTCCTCTGTCTGGAGAACCCTCTGCCCTCTCTTTTTATAGAGTCAAGTGGAGGCCGAGGGGTTCCTAAAACCCTAAGGCGGTGCCTTAGAGGTGAAGGCGCGGTGGGCGCGGTGGAGGTTGCTGTAGCGACGTGCATCTGTGAATGACGGCCATCCCTGGGGTGTCGTGGTGACGGGACGGTGAAAGACCCTAGGTCCTATGATGAGCGTGCGATCCCCTGTGGTCGACGTATGGCATTGTTCTTCTGTTGACCGACGGCGCTCAAGGCCTGGTCAGGACGTGACTAAGGGGGGTCGACGAGGAACGGATAATACCGAGCCCCAGAAAACCCGGGCGTGGTGGTTGTCGTCTTGCGAGTCGAGGGGGCGTCGATGATAGAACAGTGCTCGACGTGGCATGAATAGTGGCAGCTTTTTTTACCGTCCATCCCGGGATGGGCAGTAAAAATTAGGATTAGACACGGGTGCTGCTCCCACGCGTCGGTGGCACTGTGCCATGTTGGTGGAAGTGGTTGCATTTAATGCTTTGTCAGTGAGTCGGTGGGTGAGGGGGGGTCGACCGGCTCAACCCTGGGTCGTGCAAGTCGGAGATTTTCTGGGGTCGAGGCTTCCCGTCGAGCGGGCCTCGTGCGAGTCGGAACGCAGTCGAGGGGCCCCGTCTTCACACGTATGCGGCTTGGCTCGGCGTATCCGTGTAGGTGGAGCCTTGATTTGATTTTTTAGGGGGGGTTTCAGGGCACGGATTCCTTGGGGTTTGCTCCTTTTAATCGTTGGTTTTGGGTACCCCAAATTGATGTACCCGACAGTAGCCCCCGAGCCTTTGCGCGAGTGTGGACACTCTCACAGAGGCTCAGCGAGTTATGAACTGGAGTCGTAGCATCGTCGCTCTCCGGGTGAGTGCATGCGAGTGCATCCACCGGGTGTAGCCCCCAAGGCCTCGGAGGTTGAAAGGTCCAAATGGCTAGAGGGGGGGTGAATAGCCTATTTACAAATCTACAAGCTTCACTAAACAATCACGTTAGTATAAAAGATGGCTAAGCTAATTCTAGCACTAGCTCAACTATACTATGCAAGCCACCTATACAATTCTAGTGAAGCAAGGCTATGATCTCTAATACACACCAACAAGACTAAGTCACTAAGCTACTTACTCCTAAGTGATAAAAGCTACACTAAGCAAACTACACTAGGAATAGTACAAGAAAGTAAAGAGCAAGTGACTTGATTCTTATACCAACGATGTAGAGAAGTAATGCACTTGAAGAATCAATCACAATAATCAACCACAAGAGAAATCCTTGGCAAAGAGATGACACAAGATTTTTTACCGAGGTTCACTTACTTCCCAGCAAGCTACTCCTCGTTGTGGCGATGCACCCACTTGTCGGTTCGCGAGCTAATCGACTATCAAGAGTCGAGCCCTCGGCGGGCGCCGCACAACCGCACACAAGATGGGGATCCTCCAAGCCACGAGCTCCACTAGAGTATCCAATTTGCGAACTCCCGCGGGGAAGGATCAAGAACCCCTTACAACACTTGGTGAGGGCTCCAACAATCTCCAATTGCGAGCTCAATCACCTCCGCTGCTCCAAGCCGTCTACCGTGTCGGGAAACACGGAAGAGTAACAAGAAATCCGCAGCAACTCGAAGATCAAGTGCCTCTAGAATGCAACTCTCAAGCAATGCACTTGAATCTCACTCAATCTCACTCAAGATGTGCAACCATGCAAAGAGATGAGTGGAGGGGTTGTTCTCTAGCTCAAAGGATGTCTCTAGGTCTCAAAATGTGCAAGAGTTACCCTCAAACCCCGGACATCCTCTATTTATAACGAAGGGGTACGCAGCTAGCCGTTACGGATGATGCAGCGAAAATCGTGCTGACCGGACGCTCCGGTCAGGGTGACCGGACGCGTCCGGTCACTACAGGACAAGCGTGAACAGTGCGTGTCAGAACTAGCCGTTGCCCTGACCGGACGCGCTCAGCCGTTTGACCGGACACGACAGTGCCAGCGTCCGGTCGCGTTCCAGTAAGCTCCCGTCGAGACCGGACGGGTCCGATCGCTCGTGACCGGATGCGCCGCGCGTCCGATCGGCACTCCGCTGCGCTCTACCCCTCTGGACGTCTGACCGGACGCTCCGGTTCAGTGAGGGACCGGACGCGCCGGTCACGCGCTCTACTTCTGCACTCAGGAGAATTGACCGGACGCGCTGGTCAGGCCAGACCAGCGTCCGGTCACAAACCCTAGTGCCCGCGCCACGTTGAACTGACCGGACGCGTCCGGTCAAACCGTGACCGCGTCCGGTGCAGCGTTCGATCGCCGTTTTCCAGTGAAAACCATTTCGGACTTTCTCCACCTTTTCTCGCCTCCGGCGCAATAGAAAATAGGCATTTCATTTTCTCGAAAACGCCTTAAACACCACCGCCTTCGCAAATGTGCTAACACCACCAAGTGTATACCACAATGTGCATGTGTGTTAGCATTTCACAAACATTTTTCAAGGCGTTATGTTAGCTCTCAACTAGATCCTAATGCATATGCTCAAGACATTGATCTAGTGGCACTTGATTCCCGAGCTAACCGTGATTGCCCCTCTTGATAGTCGGCTATGTATCCTAAACCCGGTCAATCACTTTTCTACTCAACTTAGACCGGCAAAAGGAAAACCATATGGTTATACCTTTGCCTTGCGCTCTTAGATCCTTCTCTTCCACTTGATCATCATGTCCATCATTTTATGTGCATCTCCACCATGATCGACATTTCATGTCCATGCACCATTTCTTTGTGATCTTGTGGCCACCACTCCTTGCCACGTACACCTTCATCACATGTGTTGCTTATGCCTAACTCAAAACACTTAACACGTGGCATTAGCAACTTGGTGTCATTAATTACCAAAACTGAACTTGGGCTTTCAATCTCCCCCTTTTTGGTAATTGATGACAACCATCACAAAGATATGAAATGAAATCAATTTTCAATTTCGATAGTGTTAGCTCCCCCTACATATGTGCTTCCATGAGTTTGGTTCAATTGTGCACATATGTAAGGATTTGAATTTTGGGAGAGTTACTACTATCAAATTGATGCTAAGGTATATAGAATGGACCTTTGAAGCGTGATACCAATCGGAGTTGCCTTTATATACCATCCTTAGCATCAATGTGGCTAGACACCACTTGTAATTCATCACTTGTAAAGATCACAAACACTAAAATACCTCGTGAGATCAACATTATAAGCATAGGTGTCTAGATACCACTTGTAAAGCTACTCTTAACAAATCATCATTCAAGTTCTATTTCTAGCAATCACCATACAAACATGAATATGAATTTAAGCTTTACAATGCAACAATTCATCATGTTAATGCACATACAAATGCAACAAATAATTCATGAGCTTGCTCCCCCTACTTGTGTGCTCAATTTTAATTGATCCCTTTTCAAAGTCATTCTCTCCCCCTTTGCAACTTAACTTTTTATCTTTGTGACTTTTCCCCCTACTTGTGTGCTCAATTTTAATTGATCCCTTTTTAAAGTCATTCTCTCCCCTTTGCAACTTAACTTTTTATCTTTGTGACTTTTCTATCTTTGACTTTTTATCTTTGTGACTTTTCTCTCCCCCTTTGTCAACAATCACCAAAAAGGTGCCAATTTTAGTGAGAGATAAGTCAATCAATATGAGGGAGTCCAAATTATGGTTCAATCTAGATCACTTGCCTGGAATATGTAATTCGGTTTGAACCGAGGACAAGCTTCTTCACACCTCATGAAGTATAAGGGTTATCTTGACCATGTTGAATTACACATCATGAGCTTGTTTTCTAGATTCAACACTAGGTTTGCAAGCCCACAAACATGTCATATGCTACCACTAGATCAATCAAACATAGAAGCAATAGTGGTACCATATATACATCAAAACATTTGATTTTTCATGAATGAGCCTATTTGTCATGCAAATATGTCTATATGTTCTAAACATGTCCTTAGCAAAGTATGGATGATATGACAAACAACTTTACCTTGCTATGTCGGAGGAGAGGCATGTCATATAAGAATGTGGGGGTGCACTCATTTCAAGTTGGAGAAGTCAAGTATGTTCAATTCATTTTTCAACTTGTAAAATCTCTTCTCATCAAGTGGCTTTGTGAATATGTCGGCTAGTTGATCTTCGGTGCCAATGCTTATCACCCTTTTGTTGATGGTCTCTTATGAAGTGATGCCTTATGTCAATGTGCTTCGTTCTTGAATGTTGAACCGGATTTTGTGTCATCTTGATAGCACTTTCATTGTCACAAAACAATGGCACATTCTTGAATTTTATTCCAAAGTCATTCAAAGTGGCCTTCATCCAAAGCAATTGTGCACAACAACTACCGGCACTAATGTATTCGGCTTCGGCGGTAGATAGTGCAACACTATTTTGTTTCTTTGATGACCATGAAACAAGAGACCTTCCAAGCAACTAACAAGTGCCACTTGTGCTCATTCTATCAATCTTGCATCCACCATAGTCGGAGTCAGAATATCCAGTCAACTCAAAATTAGACCCCTTTGGAAACCATAATCCAACATCATGAGTGCCCTTAAGATATCTCAATATCCTCTTGGTTGCTTTCAAGTGACTTTCTCTAGGTGAAGCTTGATATCTTGCACACTTGCACACACTAAACATCACATCCGGCCTTGAAGCGGTGACATAGAGCAAACTTCCAATCATAGACCGGTATTGCTTTTGATCTACCATGTTGCCATTAGCATCAACACCCAATTGATCATTTGTGCCCATTGGTGTACTCATTGGCTTAGCATCTTGCAATCCAAACTTCTTGATCATGTCCTTGATGTACTTGCCTTGACTTACAAAAGTGCCATTCTTCATTTGCTTGATTTGAAGTCCAAGGAAGTAACTAAGCTCTCCAATCATAGACATCTCAAACTCATTTGCCATCATTTTTCCAAACTCTTTACAAAAGTCTTGATTGGTTGATCCAAAAATGATATCATCCACATAGATTTGTAACACAAACAAGTCATTTCCAAGCTTCTTGGTGAAGAGAGTGGTGTCAACCTTTCCTATCTTGAACCCTTTAGAGAGAAGAAAGTCCCTCAATCTCTCATACCAAGCTCTAGGTGCTTGCTTTAAACCATACAATGTCTTCTTTAGCTTGAAAACATGGTCGGGCTTCTTACTATCTTCAAAACCGGGAGGTTGCTCAACATAAACTTCCTCATTGATGTAGCCATTGAGAAATGCACTCTTGACATCCATTTGATAGAGCTTGATGTTGTGTGCACAAGCATATGCTAATAAGATTCTAATAGCCTCTAATCTTGCAACCGGTGCGTATGTCTCTCCAAAGTCAAGACCCTCAACTTGAGTGTATCCTTGTGCTACTAATCTTGCTTTGTTCCTTACAACCATGCCATCTTGATCTTGCTTGTTTCTAAAGACCCATTTGGTACCAATCACATTGTAGTTCTTTGGCCTCTCAACAAGTTCCCAAACTTGATTTCTAGCAAAGTTGTTTAGTTCTTCATGCATTGCATTTACCCAATCGGAATCCTTCAAAGCATCTTCTATTTTCTTAGGTTCTTCAAGTGACACAAATGAGTAATGCTCACAAAAGGATGCTAGCCTTGATCTAGTTTGAACACCACTTTGAATTCCACCAATGATTTGATCCAATGGATGATCTCTTGCAATACTAGTAGGTTGGAGTATTGGGAGTTGATTGCTTCCACTAGCTTGACCTTGATCTTGCACTTCATCAAGAGAACCACTAGAGCTTGCTTGATTTGTATCAATTTGCACACTTTGGTTGATCACATGAATATCATCATCATCATCAACTTGCCTCGGCCTTATGTCACCAATGTCCATATACTTCATTGCATTTGACAATTGATCTCCTCTCACATCATCAAGGTTTTGAGCTTCATTTTGAGATCCTTGGGTTTCATCAAACTCAACATCATGAACTTCTTCCAAGGTGCCATTTGTGAGATTCCAAACTCTATATGCTTTACTTGTGGTAGAATAACCAAGTAAGAACCCTTCATCACATTTCTTATCAAACTTGCTCAATCTAGTGCCTTTCTTGAGAATATAGCATTTGTAACCAAACACTCTAAAGTATGCAATGTTGGGCTTTCTTCCATTCAATAGCTCATATGGTGTCTTCCCAAGGTTCCCATGGCAATAGAGACGGTTGCTACAATAGCAAGCCGTGTTGATGGCTTCACTCCAAAATGAATGACTCACATTGTATTCACTAAGCATTGATCTAGCCATGTCAATCAAAGTTCTATTCTTTCTTTCAACTATACCATTGGATTGAGGAGTGTAGGTTGGAGAGAATTGATGTCCAATACCAAGATCATCACACAATTCCTCGATTCTTGTGTTCTTGAACTCACTACCATTGTCACTTCTAATCTTCTTGATGGTAGTCTCAAACTCATTTTGCACCCTCTTGACAAAAGATTTGAATAGATCATGTACATCACTCTTGTCATAAAGAAAGAACACCTAAGTGTATCTAGTGTAGTCATCAACAATCACAAAACCATACTTGTTGCCACCAATGCTAGTGTATGTTGTTGGCCCAAACAAGTTTATGTGCAATAGCTCAAATGCCTTTGATGTGCTCATTTCACTCTTACTAGGATGTGTATTTCCAACTTGTTTGCCGGCTTGACACGCACTACATGGTTTATCCTTATCAAAAGTGACATCCTTCAAGCCTCTAACTAAGTCATGCCTCAAAAGTTTGTTCAATTGTTTCATTCCAACATGACCAAGCCTTCTATGCCATAACCAACCCATACTAGATTTGCTAAGTAGGCATGATGTCAATTGTGTCTCACTATCATTGAAGTCAACCAAGTACAAGCTACCATGTCTAAATCCTTTGAATATCAAATTTGATCCATCAACACTTATGACTTCAACATCATCACTACCAAATATGCACTTGAAGCCAAGATCACAAAGGTGTGCCACCGATAAAAGATTGAAATCCAAGCTCTCAACTAGCAACACATTTGATATGCTCATGTCATTTGAGATTGCAATTTTACCAAGCCCCTTGACCTTGCCTTTCTTATTGTTGCCGAAAGTGATAGCATCAAAACCACCATTTTGACTTGTATCAATAGATTTGAACATACAAGAATCCCCGGTCATATGTTGAGTGCACCCACTATCAAGCACCCAATGCCTTCCTCTGGCTTTGTAATTGACCTACAAGACAAGATCAATTCTTTTTAGGTACCCAAACTTGTTTGGGTCCTCCAAGGTTAGTGACCAAGCTCTTTGGTACCCAAATGGCTTTCTTCCTTGAGCCCATCCATGGTGCACCAATGAACTTAGCATGAACACCATTTGTACCCTTGGTAAGTATATAGAAAGAATCAAACTTAATTGAGGATACTTTAGTATTGGATTTCTTGTTCATGGAATGTTGCTCTATGTGACCAACTTGCTTGCAACTTTTGCAATAGCTGTCATTGTTCTTCACAAAACGAGTCTTGTGAGGAGCAAAAGCGGCCTTGCCTTTCTTGGGGTTATAGCCCAATCCCTCTTTGTAGAGAGAAGCTCTTTGGCTACCCAAGCACATAAGCAAGCGGTCCTCACCACCATAAGCCTTAACTAAGGTGTGATTGAGCTCTTTTACCTCCTTCTTGAGATTTTCATTCTCAACTATAAGTGTGGAGTCACAAGTGAAACCATCACTACTAGATAAGGATGATGTAGATGCGCTACATGAAGGGTTAGTGGGAGCAACAACAATAGGCTTATGATAAGATTCATCAATTTTATCACATGATATGCCTATGTTGCAAGTTTTAGCTTTCTCAACATTAGTTGGCATGTTTTCACATTTTTCAACTAGAGAGGAATGAGCTTGTTCAAGCTTAGTATGAGACTTTTGAAGCTCCTTATGGTCTACCTTTAGACTCTCATAAGATGCCCTAAGCTCATCAAGTTCTTGCATAAGGTTTTTCTTTTCCTTAAGCAAGCCCTTACACTCCTTTCTAGATTCTTTAAAATGTTGAGTGCAATCTTCTAGCATAGTGATTAGTTCATCTTTAGTGAATTCTTCTTCATCACTATCACTATCACTATCATGATCACTCTCATCATCGGATGATACCTTAGCGGCCTTAGCCATGAAGCACGATGGAGTGTCGAAGAGGGAGACCTTCTCTTGAATAGCAATGCTAGCATGTCCCTTCTTCTTGCTCTTGTTGTCATCCTCATCATCACTTGAGGAATCATCACTATCCCATGTAGCAACATAAGAATCATTCTTCTTCTTATGAGAGCTCTCCTTCTTTTCTTGCTTCTTCTTTTGCTTCTTCCTTTCCTTCTTGATAGCATCTTCATCATCACTATCATAAGAACACTTTGCAATGAGATGGTCCTTGCTATGGCATCTAAAGCATCTCATGGTATGCTCATTCTTTTTGGATGAGTTCTTTCTTCTTCTTGCACGAAAGCCTTTCTTCTTTATGAACTTGCCAAATTGCTTGACAAAGAGAGTCATCTTCTCATCAATGTCATCACTATCGCAAGAGCTTGAGTCTTCATCACTTGATGATTCAATCTTGGATTTGCCCTTGGATGTGGTGGCTTTGAATGCCACACTCCTCTTCTTCTCATCATCCTTCTTCTCATTTTCCTTCTTCTTCTTCTTGACCAACTCATCCTTCTCATCATCTTCTCTATATGAATCATCGGTCATTACTTCTTGAAATATTTGTTGAGGTGTTGAATCCTTCAATGTAGTCCTCACTAGCACGGTGATCAATGTATCAAACCTCTTGGGCAAGCTTCTCAAGAACTTCATAGAGAATTGGTTGTCCTTGACTTCCTCACCAAGTGCCTTGAGCTCATTGACAATGACTTGCAATCTATGAAACATCTCCGGTACACTCTCATCATCTTGCATCTTAAAGCTTGAAAATTTTTCTTGCAAGATATATGCTTTAGCGGTCTTTGTGCCTTCGGTGCCCTCAAATGTTTCTTCTAGCTTGGCCCAAGCATCATGTGCAACTTCTATGTTCTTTACTTGCTCAAATGTCTTGTCATCTAATGCCTCATGAAGAGCACTAATGGCAATGTCATTGCATTGGAGCTTCTTCTCTTCCACCGGAGTAGGTGCTTCCGGATTAGCAACCTCAAATTTTGTTTCGGTGACCTTCCACACTTCTCTATTGATTGACTTGAGGTGTGCGGTCATCTTAACCTTCCAATATGCATAATTTGTGCCATCAAAGTGAGGTGTCTTCTTGGTGTTGTTCATGTGCAAGCTTAATTGAGCCATTTCTTTTTCACCGTAGGTTGTTAAGCCTCAAATAAACGGTGCCACGGCTCCGATACCACTTGAAAGGTCCAAATGGCTAGAGGGGGGTGAATAGCCTATTTACAAATCTACAAGCTTCACTAAACAATCACGTTAGTATAAAAGATGGCTAAGCTAATTCTAGCACTAGCTCAACTATACTATGCAAGCCACCTATACAATTCTAGTGAAGCAAGGCTATGATCTCTAATACACACCAACAAGACTAAGTCACTAAGCTACTTGCTCCTAAGTGATAAAAGCTACACTAAGCAAACTACACTAGGAATAGTACAAGAAAGTAAAGAGCAAGTGACTTGATTCTTATACCAACGATGTAGAGAAGTAATGCACTTGAAGAATCAATCACAATAATCAACCACAAGAGAAATCCTCGGCAAAGAGATGACACAAGATTTTTTACCGAGGTTCACTTGCTTCCCGGCAAGCTACTCCTCGTTGTGGCGATGCACCCACTTGTCGGTTCGCGAGCTAATCGACTATCAAGAGTCGAGCCCTCGGCGGGCGCCGCACAACCGCACACAAGATGGGGATCCTCCAAGCCACGAGCTCCACTAGAGTATCCAATTTGCGAACTCCCGCGGGGAAGGATCAAGAACCCCTTACAACACTTGGTGAGGGCTCCAACAATCTCCAATTGCGAGCTCAATCACCTCCGCTGCTCCAAGCCATCTACCGTGTCGGGAAACACGGAAGAGTAACAAGAAATCCACAGCAACTCGAAGATCAAGTGCCTCTAGAATGCAACTCTCAAGCAATGCACTTGAATCTCACTCAATCTCACTCAAGATGTGCAACCATGCAAAGAGATGAGTGGAGGGGTTGTTCTCTAGCTCAAAGGATGTCTCTAGGTCTCAAAATGTGCAAGAGTTACCCTCAAACCCCGGACATCCTCTATTTATAACGAAGGGGTACGCAGCTAGCCGTTACGGATGATGCAGCGAAAATCGTGCTGACCGGACGCTCCGGTCAGGGTGACCGGACGCGTCCGGTCACTACAGGACAAGCGTGAATAGTACGCATCAGAACTAGCCGTTGCCCTGACCGGACGCGCTCAGCCGTTTGACCGAACGCGACAGTGCCAGCGTCCGGTCGTGTTCCAGTAAGCTCCCGTCGAGACCGAACGCGTCCGATCGCTCGTGACCGGACGCGCCGCGCGTCCGATCGGCACTCCGCTGCGCTCTGCCCCTCTGGACGTCTGACCGGACGCTCCGGTTCCGTGAGGGACCGGACGCGCCGGTCGCGCGCTCTACTTCTGCACTCAGGAGAACTGACCGGACGCGCTGGTCAGGCCAGACCAGCGTCCGGTCACAAACCCTAGTGCCCGCGCCACGTTGAACTGACCGGACGCGTCCGGTCAAACCGTGACCGCGTCCGGTGCAGCGTCCGATCACCGTTTTCCAGTGAAAACCATTTCGGACTTTCTCCACCTTTTCTCGCCTCCGGCGCAATAGAAAATAGGCATTTCATTTTCTCGAAAACGCCTGAATCCCGCGCTCGCACGCACATTGGGAGGGAGAGCGAACCCCAAACCCCTTACTACCGCTCAAACACCACCGCCTTCGCAAATGTGCTAACACCACCAAGTGTATACCACAATGTGCATGTGTGTTAGCATTTCACAAACATTTTCCAAGGCGTTATGTTAGCTCTCAACTAGATCCTAATGCATATGCTCAAGACATTGATCTAGTGGCACTTGATTCCCGAGCTAACCGTGATTGCCCCTCTTGATAGTCGGCTATGTATCCTAAATCCGGTCAATCACTTCTCTACTCAACTTAGACCGGCAAAAGGAAAACCCTATGGTTATACCTTTGCCTTGCGCTCTTAGATCCTTCTCTTCCACTTGATCATCATGTCCATCATTTTATGTGCATCTCCACCATGATCGACATTTCATGTCCATGCACCATTTCTTTGTGATCTTGTGGCCACCACTCCTTGCCATGTACACCTTCATCACATGTGTTGCTTATGCCTAACTCAAAACACTTAACACATGGCATTAGCAACTTGGTGTCATTAATTACCAAAACCGAACTTGGGCTTTCAGAGGTGTGGGTGACTCCTTCGAGGGCTTTTTGATATGTTATGTTGAGGGATACTCCTGTGTTCGAGCCCTTGTGGCGCGTTTGGTCCTCTTTCGTTGAGGCTAGCTTATTGCAGGCAAGCCCTCGAGCCTCGTGTGCGTGAGGTCAATCAGGGTCCTACCCGTCTTTAATCGTACAACCCTTACGCATCCTTTAGGTAAGGAGGAGGGATGTGAACGCCGTACTACCCCTGATGGGTGAGTTCTGACCATCTCTGGTGAGCTGCTAGCGGGAAATTCGAGTGGTTGCCTGTGCCCCGTTCGATAGGGGTGGGCTGGCTGTCGTGGAGGTGCTCTCTAAAAGTGCCAAAGAGTTGTCATGTGGATCTCGGGTCCGTTCGATGGGATCCGAGGGCTCGATGTCTCCCTCCAAGGGGATTCCACCGCCGACCTCTCCTTTGGCCTCGAATATGTCTGAGGGCGTCTCGAGGAAGCGACTCGAGCCCTGGCCTTGTATGGGCCCGCTCTCAGTCATCCCTAACTCTGGTTACTCGAGGGCAGCTGTCGAACCCTAGTCGAGGGCCAGCTTTCGAACCCTCGAGGTTTGAAGTGGGCTCGGAGCCCGTGGTTCCTTCGCCTAGAAGTGTCCATCTGTGAGCCTTCCTTCCCGCCCGTTGAGGTGCGTCTTTTTAGGGAGGAAGCGAAAATGGCGTGGTAGTGGGCGGCGTGGCAGGCGGTTAGCGAGCAAACGGCTGACATGTGCCTGTACGTGCGGGTTTCGAGGGAGCAGTTAGGTAAGGGCATTAAATGCGGAAACTTTACTTGCCTCTTCATCGGATCCGCCCGTTGGCCTTCCATCGGAGTATAAATACGGAGCCTAGGATTTCGTTTGTTCCTTCCTAGCCTTTTGCAACTGCCTTCTTCTTCCTTTGCCTTCATCAGCCATTCCCTACCACCGCCATCATCCCTTCCTTGTCGTCGCTGTATTCCAATCCTTGCACCTATGGCGGGAAAGAGCCCGGTCCTCCCCGTAGATCCGTGTATTCGTTCCTCGGTGACGGAGAAGAAGCTGCAGGAGCTCGTGTGTGATGGTCTCCTGCGTCCGAGGACAAGCCAGAACTTGCTGGAGTGGAGGGTGCCGCCGACCAACCACCAGGAGCCCGCACCACCAGAGGGCTATGTGGTCAGCTTCGTTGCTTTCCACGAGAGGGGCTCGGGGTACAGCCGAGCCGATTTATGCGGGCCATCCTAGATTATTACGAGGTGGAGCTCCATGATCTCGCCCCCAACTCCATCTCACAGGCCTCCATTTTTGTGGCCGTCTATGAGGGGTACTTGGGGGTCGAGCCCCACTAGAAGCTGTGGCTCCACCTCTTCAAGGCGGAGCATTTTGCCAAGAAGGTGGGCGAGAAAGGAGTGCGGCGGGTGGTGCACGCTAGGAGCTGCATGATCTAGGTGCGGGCGGGTCGAGGTGATCTATACATCCTAGCCTAGCTCATCTTGTCAAACAGCAGGTGGCACGACGGCTAGTTCTACCTGCGCAACGACGACGACTACCTGCCAGCTTCTCTGGCCAGGTCTTGATGTCCCAAAAGGAGAACTGGGCGTACGACATCATCGAGGAAGACAAGCTGAAGCTGCAGCCGCTCCTCAATGCGCTAAGGAAGCTTCGTTTGCGTGGGCTGACCGCGGGCATGGTGGCCGCTGCGTTCCATCATCGGAGGGTCCTCCCACTGATGCAGCGTCGACTTCGGTTGGACCAGATGGAGTCGGGTGTCTCACTGGAGGGGAGCCGGATGTCACACGAGACCCTCCCCCTCGATGAGGTCGTCTGGCGCGCTCGATGGGTGGTGGGTGATTTCAAGCAGGAGGACATTGACAAAGTCCCGATGCGACCCAACCAGGGATTCGAGCCTCTGGTAAGTATTATCTTGTTGGCCTCATGTCCTTTCCCTTCCTGGTTGTCTTGATTTAGCTCGTCGAGGTTATCGTGCAGGATTTGACAGTGGTCAAGGACTCACCGCCACCAGTCCTGGAGGATCGCGCGGCTCGTCAAGTGAGACGCTTCTCTACGGCCTAGGAGAAGAACGAGAAAGATGTCGCGAAGACGCCACGTAACAGGAAGATCCTCAAGCGTGAGGCGTTGATAAAATGTCATTGCCAGCAAAGGCTCGAGGGTCTCCCTGAGGAGTCCTCCTCTGAGACGGCCTTGGAGGAGGAGTGTGATGACGGTGACGATGAGGACGCTGGGTCACGGTATGACACCGCGACTACCCTTGTGCACCTCCTTGACGTGCGGTCCCTGCAGGAGCCCGTCGGTGGGGGGTCGACCTCCCAAGCGTCAAGGGCAGCCTCGGCGCCCGTTGAGGGGGAGGAGGAGCGAGCGGAAGGGAGGGCCCATGAGGGTCATTCAGAAAGGGGATCCACCGAGCATGTGGTCCCTCCGTCGACGTTGGTGGCACCTCACCTGCGTGCCCAGTCGCCTCAGACCTCGTTGGTAGGCAGGTCAGCGACGTCAATGCCTGAGACTAGGGCGCCATCGACAGGCATGAGGACCCGAGGCCAGACAACCTCGATGGCGAAGAGGACCCTAGAGGCCTCGTCAGCCCAGGCTCCAAGGAGTTTTGGGCTAACCAAAGGCTCGACGGAGGGGCCATCACAGAAGCCTCAAGCGGTTCAGGGAAGCCGGGGGCGAAGCCCCTGATCCCCATGTCCGGGTAAGTGCTTTGCTATATCTTTCTGATACATTTAGTTTGCTTCTCGTTCTCATGTTCTCGCTCGTTGTGCAGCCGCAAGCGCAAGACGGAGATGGCGGCCATGACACCTGCCAAGGCGCTCAAGGCCAGCGCCGCTCTAATGATGCAGATGTCGGCGAACGATGCCACCTGGGTCACAAGGTGCCAGGCGGCGACGGAGCGGCTTAAGGCGAAAGAGGCCACCGTCAAGGCCGGTGCGAGCGCTCAGGAGGGCGTCGGAGTTGGGGACGCCACTCAGCAGCCGAAGCAGGTCGAGGCAGCCCCGGGCGCTACCAGGCTCGACTGGTCTAGAGGTAACGAACAAGAGCCAGGGTCGACCACAAGGACCCTAGAGACCATCGAGGTCAGCAAGGCCGCAACATCCGCCCGCGATGCAAGGCAGGCGGATGTGGAAGAGACAAGGAACGTGGTGGAGACCCTGCAAGATGTGGGAAAGGAGGAGGAGCTGCCAGAGCTACAGATGGAGCGAGAGGAGACGCAACAGTAGCCGTAGCAGCAACAACAACAAGAGCGACCGTCGCAGCTGCAGCCGGAGGCGTAGCAGCGTGAGCTGAGCCAGCTGGAGAGGCCGGTGGTCGAGGCGGAGCAGGAGGTGGCCACGCCATCGCCCAACGCTCAGGCGAAGGCGCTGACTAGCGGGGGGCCACTTCCGCCCCAAGGGCCGACGCCGATCGTAATCGACCTCATGTTTGACAATCCCCCATCTAATAAGGGGAAGCAGAAGGCGGACGTCGAGATGATCGACGCCTCGTATCGGCCCGGGACTTCTGCGGCGCCAGATGGTGACATGGCAGAGGCGTCCACCAGGTGACCCAACTTTGTGGAGCTAGCGCTCGTGCGGGCGAAAGAGGAGCTCCCACGCTGGGCTCGCTCGCCCCTCAAGTTTAGGGACGTGGTCAATCCCAATGCCGAGCCCTTCTTTGTCCTCGACGACAAGGACGAGGTGAAGTACTGGGAGTATGCCGAGGGACTCCGCAAGCACTCCGTGTAGTCTCTGCGAATGGTCATGGATACCCTGGTCCGGCATATGTCAGGGGCCTTCGAGGTAGGTTGCGTTTGTCTTGATGTTCTTACTTGGCTCGATCCCCTTTTTCCCCTTGGTTCTAATTTTGGTTTTGATTGTGACCAGGAGCTCAAGGAGTGGTCACGCCGCAAATCGTTATTCATTCGCCACGAGAGCAGCATGTGGGCAGCACTTCCTCGTCAACGGGCTCTGGTCAAGGAGGCCAACAAGAGGTTGTCCAAGAAGAGCGCCGAGGCGGATGAGCTTCGCGTCATCCACGCATCACTTAAGGAGGAGGCGGCGCAAGCTCGGGACACCGTAGCTAAGGCTCGTGAAGACGCGACCAAGGCTCGAGAGGAGACGGCCAAAGCCCGCGAGGACCTTGTGTCGCTATTGGCGCGAGTGAAGGGGCTCGAGGAGGACGTCGCTCTTGTCAGCGGTCAGCGCGATGCCCTCAACGTGCAGATCGGGCTGGTGTCCGCCCACGTCGAGACCTTGACCGAGGAGGTCGAGACGTTGAAGGACACCATCCGGGAGAGGGACAAGGCTCTCTCGGGCACCTGTCGAGAGATCAAGACACTGAGGGCGACTGTCCATGACAAGGACGAGGCTCTTCAGGCGGCCGAGAAGGCGCACGGCGAGCTGCGCGATCAGATTGTGGGCTGGCAGACCCATGCTGAGGGTAAGCTTCTGCCAAACTCTGACCTCGACTTTGGACTCCCGTGTTTTTGCTGACATGATCTCATGTTTCAGAGATGGAGAAGCAGCAGCGCGAGGCTTAGGCGAACGCCACCTCGTTTCAAGCCCTCCTTGAGGCCAAGGTCGGGCAGAACCAGCTGCTCCAGGGCACCATCACTATGGTGTGCGACAGACTGGGGATCGAGCCCGACGCCGACATCGAGGAGGACA
Source organism: Saccharum spontaneum (assembly GCA_022457205.1). Lineage (NCBI taxonomy): Eukaryota > Viridiplantae > Streptophyta > Magnoliopsida > Poales > Poaceae > Saccharum > Saccharum spontaneum. The sequence continues at coordinate 46,817,110 of CM039590.1, forward strand.
CGCCGGGGAACTCCTTTGTGCGCTGGATGACGCGCTGGGTGGCCTTATACGCGAGAAGGTGCGGGACGAGCTACACCATGGCGTGAAGAGGGCCATGGCGGTCGTCCGCTCCGACTTCGAGTACGACATGGGTCTCGTCGCTGATGGCTTCACCTCTGAGCCGAGCAAGACTGAGGAGGAGAATGAGGCGGCCTGCCTGGGGCTGATCGAGGCTACGGAAGAACCTTGGGGTCGACTCGTGAGGCTCTTCGAGGACGAGGTGCCCCCGCCTGCTGGTGACGAGGGCCTGTGAGCCAAATCTGGGCATAAAGGCCCCTATAATAAGTTAGTTTTCGTTCGTGACTTGAACTATCGTGGCCCCAGGGGCCTTAAAACATTTAGGTGTAAATATGTACTAAATATATTTTTTCGTTCGAGTCCTTCATTCCTTTTTCGTTCGAATTGTGTTCTTACGCAGTCTTCTTGGTGCGCGGTTGCACCCTTTGGTGTGGGGTGCGAGTGGAGATACCATAGCCCGGAGGCATAGGCGGTCTCACGGCTCGACAACCCCTCGTCCTTAGGATGGCCTTGCAGCCTTGTTGACTATGTAAGAACTCGTATCAAAGCGTATAGGAACGTTAGACATTGATTTTCCAAAATCATAAGCTTTTACTAGGTCTTCTTAGCGCGTGGTTGCACCCCTTGGTGCGGGGCAGTGAGTGGAGGTACCGTTAGCACGGATGCATAGGCAATCTCACGGCTCGACAACCCTTGAGCCTTAGGGTGCTCTTGCGACTTTGTTGACCATGTAAAAGTTTTTTTGAAAAGATGCGAGTTTTTAGGGACACAGGGGGTTCCCCCCTTTCTAGCCCCCGAGGGAGGTTTGACCTTGTGAAAACAGGGTCGAGCCTACCTGCTTTTATGACAGAACACTTTGAACATGAATGTACTCTTTATTCATTCATGTAACTGAGAAAAAAGGTACAAAGCCTTGAGGCTCTAGGGGTAAAAGTGACGTAGCTGTTCAATGTTCCATGCGTTGGTGAAAATTTCACCCTTTTCATTTGACAGCTTGTAAGTCCCGGGCTTCAACACCTCTACGACGATGTAAGGACTTTCCCATGGTGGGGTGAGCTTTTGAAAGTCCCTAGTTTGGTTTTGGCAAATTGATGAAACCTAGGACTAACCATTGTATCTAAGTGGATGATTTAGATAATGGTGGTCATTGAATATGAGACATGACATTGACTCATGACCAAAATGGTGAAGACCAAGATGAGGCTTGGCTCGATGGACTGGTTGTGAAGGTTAAGGGCTAGTCGAGGCTTCGAAGCGAAGGACCATGCGATGGTGAAGCTTGAGCAAGACTTGGCGCTGATGGACCGATGCAACGGTGAAGAGCAAGTGAAGTCAAGGTCGATGGATCGAGACGGTCATGTGATGATATGAAGTGGATCATATCATTTGGAGAAACAAAATGGGCTCAAGGCAAAGGTATAACCATAGGGCCATTTTGTTTTACACTCAAGACACCATAGAGGGTGTGAGTGGTTTAGGGTCGATAGCCGAACTATTAAGAGGGGAAGTCTTATCGGTTATTCGACGTACGGGTGCCACTAGGTGAATTCATGAAGTGCATTGCATGTAGGGCCTAGTGAGCTAACTGGAAAAACTTTTAAAATGATTGAGAAAAAGCTAACACACGAGCACATAGAGATGTACACTTGATGGTGTTGGCACATTTGCAAAGGAGAAGGTGTTGGAGTTGATTTTGATCAACTTGGTGAAGAGAGAAAGGTTTTTCGGTGTTGTCCGGACACTAGGATGGCTCTTGAAGTGGAATACTGCTTTGATCCATTGTGAACTGGATTAAATGCTTTAGTGGGTTGTGTAGCCCTCTGAGTAAGCTTTCCAAAATGTCCAAGATCATCGAAATCGGAGTTCGGAGCTAAGAGATATCGCCGTTTTACCGAAGAGTGGTCTGTGACCGGACTCGTGACCGGACGCGTCCGGTCAGCACCTGCGCGTCCGGTCACCGCGTCCGGTCAGTGTTTTTCGTGGGCGAAAGTGACCGGACACTGCAGCGAGTCCGGTCACTTCGGGAGCTTGCTGGAACCTCTCTGTTCGTTGTTTCGCTGCGACCTGCGCGTCCAGTCCCGTTAGTGACCACCGCCTCCGGTCAATACAAGTTTATACGCGCAAAAACTAGCCGTTGGAGCACGCTACTGACCACCGCGTCCGTTCAGTTTCGACCACCGCGTCCGGTCGTCCCGAAAATTGCTCAGTGGAGTGGCAACGGCTCTATTTGGATGGGATGCTTATAAATACTCGTTGGCCGGCCCTTGGGGAGGTCTCTTGGCATTTCTAACACTCTTGTGCATCCTTTGAGCTAAAGCTTCTCCTCCCACTCATCTCTCTTGCTTGATTGCAAACCAAAAGTGAGATTGAGTGATCCCAAAGTGCATTGCATAACTTGAGGGCATCTAGTGGCACTTTTGGGTGGTTTAGCCGGTGGATTTCTTGTTACTCTTGGAGAGTACCGCTCCTAGCCGGCTTGGAGATTGTTGGAGGCGTTGGCAAGAGAAGGTGATTGTTCTTGGCCACCTCCGGTTGATTGTGAGAGGTTCTTGTGCTTTCCTCGGCGGGACGCCAAAAGCAACTCTAGTGGAATGCCGTGTCATTGAGTTACCTCACTTGAGAGTGGTGTCTTGCGGTGCCTTGCGGGGCGTGCCTTGAGGGGCAAGTGACTTGAGGGTCACACCGGGAAACCACTTAAGTGTTGGTCGACACAACCGGTGACGTAGCTTGTCGGTGCACAAGTGAACACCGGGTGAACAAAATATTGTGTCTCTTGTCTCCCGGTGATTGGTCTTCATATTGTGTTGTTGTCAATATTGATTGACTGTATATCATCTTGGTGATTGGCAACATCTTCTCTTCACCGTCGGTATAAGAATTACAATCCTCTCTCTTGCACTTACTTTTACTAGATTATCTTGTGTAGCTCTAGTGTTAGCTTTGTTAGTAGTATTGTTAGCTTGTTCTCTAGTATAAAATTAGTGACATAGCTCTTGTGTGAACTAGAGATCATAATCTACTAGACTTGTGGATAGGAGGCTTGCATCACAACCCTTGGCTAAGCAAAACTCGCTTTACGCCGTTTGTTTTTCTAACAAGTTTGCTTAGTGTCTTTTGTAGAATTTTTTATAGGCTATTCACCCCCCTCTAGCCATCTAGGACCTGACAGCTTTGTGTTGTCCCTTGTTGTTCTGGCTTCGCCAAAGCACCAAGTCACCAACATGGAGGTCTTGATTGCGCACGTGCTTGTCATGGTAGCGTCGAAGATTCTGCTGGTATCTTGCAGAGTGTAGTAAAGCTATATCTCGAGCCTCCTTGAGCTGGTCGAGGGCGTTCTCTCTTGCGGCATCATTGCTTTATTCGTTGTAGGCTTTCAGCCTCGGGGATCCATATTCTAAGTTGGTTGGAAGTACAGCCTCGGACCCATAAACCAAGAAAAATGGAGTGAACCCTGTGGCTCGACTCAGCGTTGTTCTTAGGCTCCATAGGACCGAGGGGAGCTCGGCAGCCCATTTCTTGCCATGTTTGTTCAATTTGTTGAAGATTCTTGGCTTTAGGCCTTGTAAAACCATGCCATTGGCATGCTCTACTTGGACATTTGTCTTTGGATGAGCTACGGCTGACCAGAGCACACGATGTGATGGTCGTCGTAGAATTCCAAGAACCTCTTGCCGGTGAACTAGGTGCCGTTGTCCGTGATGATGTAGTTGGGAACCCCGAATCGATGGATGATGTCGGTGAAGAACAGCGCGGCTTGCTCTGACCTAATGTTGGTGACGGGACTGGCCTCGATCCACTTGGAAAATTTGTCGACGGCGATGAACAAGTGGGTGAAGCCCCGGTTGTTCTCTTTAGGGGTCTGACCAAGTTGAGCCCCCAAACGGCGAATGGCCATGTGATGGGGATGGTTTGCAGGGCATGAGCCGAGAGATGGGTCTGCCTTGCGTAGTACTGGCATCCTTTGCAGGAGTGTACCAGCTTAATGGCATCGGAGACCGCGGTTGGCCAATAGAAGCCTTGCCTTAACACGTTTTCGACGAGGGTTCGAGGCGCCGCGTGATGACCGCAAGCCCCTGAGTGTAGATCTCTGAGTAGATTCCTGCCTTCCTCGACTATGATACAACGCTATAGGATGCTCGTGGGGCTGCGTCGATAAAGCTCCTTGTCATTGACGTATGTCACAAAGGTTTTGGCCCGATGAGCAATCCATCGAGCCTCGGTCTTATCTGGAGGGAGCTCCCATCGAATGAGACAGTCGAGGTATGGAATACGCTAGTCAGGCTCGAGGTTGGCTGGTGGTGTTGAGCCTTCCGGCTGCATGACGTCAGCCCTGGTCAAGGGGGCCTCTACTTCAGGTGCGGGGTCGAGTGGTAAGTGACTTGAGGGTCACACCGGGAAACCACTTAAGTGTTGGTCGACACAACCGGTGACGTAGCTTGTCGGTGCACAAGTGAACACCGGGTGAACAAAATATTGTGTCTCTTGTCTCCCGGTGATTGGTCTTCATATTGTATTGTTATCAATATTGATTGACTGTATATCATCTTGGTGATTGGCAACATCTTCTCTTCACCGTCGGTATAAGAATTACAATCCTCTCTCTTGCACTTACTTTTACTAGATTATCTTGTGTAGCTCTAGTGTTAGCTTTGCTAGTAGTGTTGTTAGCTTGTTCTCTAGTATAAAATTAGTGACATAGCTCTTGTGTGAACTAGAGATCATAATCTACTAGACTTGTGGATAGGAGGCTTGCATCACAACCCTTGGCTAAGCAAAACTCGCTTTACGCCGTTTGTTTTTCTAACAAGTTTGCTTAGTGTCTTTTGTAGAATTTTTTATAGGCTATTCACCCCCCTCTAGCCATCTAGGACCTTACAAGTGGTATCGGAGCCGTGGTCACCGTTTTAATCAAGGCTTAACATCCTTCGGTGTGAAAAATGGCTCAAATTGTGTTCAATCATGTTGGGGGCAAGCCACCGTTCTTTGATGGTGTTAGTTCTTTTGCTCATTGGAAGAGAAAAATGACAATGTACCTTGGTTCTATTCATGAGAGAGTATTGCAAGTCACCGAGAATGATTTTGCTATTATTGATCCCGATCATCTCACCAATGAGGATCGAGCAAATAGAACATGCAATAGAATGGCTCTCAATACACTCTACAATGGTATTGACACAAAAGTGTTTGAGGGCATCAAAGATTTAGACTTGGCTAGTGAAGTATGGACAAGGTTGAGTGAGACATATGAAGGCACTAAGGTTGTGAAGAGTGCCAAGCTATATGGGCTCAAGAGTGAGTTTGAGAACTTCAAGAAAAAGAATGATGAAACAATCATTGAAATGTTTCATAGATTGCAAGTGATAATCAATGATCTCAAGAGCTTAGGGCACAAGACTCAAGATCAAGATTTTTGTCACAAGTTCTTATTGAGCTTACCTAGAAGATTCAAGATGTTGATCATGATGTTGCAAAGAGATGGGCTTGAAGCAATGAAGCCTAATGATTTGCTTGGTGAAGTATTGACCTATGACAAATATGATCAAGATGTTGATGACAAGGAGAAGGTGGAAGATGAGAAGAAGAAGAAGACCATGGCATTCAAGGCCACCTTCTCCAAGGGCAAAGCTACCATCATTGAAGAAGAAGACAACAATGAAGATGGAGAATTTGAAATTGATGATGAGGCACTTGCTCTTATAGTCAAGAAGATGGGTCACATGTTCATCAAGAGAAAAGGCTTTAAGAAGAGAAATGACAACTTCAAAAGAAATGAGCAACAAAGGAAGTGCTTCAATTGTGATAGCACTGAACACCTTCAAGCCGAATGTCCCTATGACAAGAAGAAGAACAACAAGAGGGACAAGTTCGAGAAGAAGAAGAGAGAAGCCAAGATGATATTCAAGAAAGGCAAAAATGGTGCCTATGTGGTCACTTGGGAAAGTGATGATGATGAAGAAGAAGAAGAATCATCCAACAAGGCTTTTGCTTCCATTGCTATCAACAAGAAGCCATCACTATTTGATTCATCCTCTTCATGCTTCATGGCTAAAGAAGCTAAGATATTATATGATGAGAGTGATAACGAAAGTGAAATGGAATATGGTCATGATAGTGATAATGATAATGAAAATAATGATGATGAACCAACTAAAGAACAACTATATGACTTGATGCAACAAACTAGAGACATAGCTATTGCCAAGGACAAGGAGTGTAAGAAGCTTTCAATGAAAGTAGCAATACTTGAGAAAGTCCTTAGTGAGCTTAAGACCACTCATGAGAGTCTAGTGGAAGACCATGAGGATCTTGGTAAGGCTCATTCCAAGCTTGAAAAGGCTCACTCATTGCTACTTGAGCAACAAGCAAAGAAGGAGGTTGTTGTATCATGTGATATAGGCGTTACATGTGATATAATTGATGAATCCTTTTATGAACCTATCATCATGTCAAATGCTAACCCTTCTTGTAGCTCTTCATTCACCACCACCGACTCTACCTTCACTACTAGTGATGGTTTCACTTGTGATGCCTCACTAATGGTTGAGAATGAGACTCTCAAAAAGGAGGTGGATGAGCTCACTCACGCCCTAGGCAAGGCCTATGGTGGTGAGGCCCGCTTGCTTAAGTGCTTGGGTAGCCAAAGGTTCTCTCTTAACAAAGAGGGATTGGGCTACACCCCCAAGAAAGGCAAGTCGACCTTTGCAACTCCAAAGCCTAGCTTTGTGAAGGGCAATAGTCGGTTTTGCAATAGATGCAAGCAAGTTGGGCACATAGAGCATAATTGCAATAAAAAGAACCAAAGCAAGAACCTTGTTAATGCTATACCTTTTGATTCTTGCTATGTACTTACCAAGAGTGTGAAGGGTGTGCAAGCTAAGTTTATTGGTATGCCAATTATGGGCCCAAAGAAGAAGGCTATTTGGGTACCAAAGAGCTTAGTTACTAACCTACAAGGACCCAAGCAAAAGTGGGTACCTAAGCTTCATTGACTTGCTTGTAGGTCAATTACAAAGCCGGAGGAAGGCATTGGATTATTGATAGTGGGTGCACTCAACACATGACCGGTACATCAAGAATGTTTGACTCAATCAATGACAATGATAGTGGTGTTGATTCTATCACATTTGGCAATAACAAGAAAGGCAAGGTTATTGGCTTAGGAAAGATTGCAATATCAAATGACATGAGTATCTCCAATGTGTTGCTAGTTGAAAGCTTGGATTTCAATCTTCTATCCATGGCACAAATATGTGATCTAGGCTACAAATGCATTTTTGGGTTGATGATGTGGAAGTTATTAGTGTGGATGGTTCAAATGTGGCATTCAAGGGTTTTAGATATGAGAATCTCTACCTAGTTGACTTCAATGCTAGAGAAACTTCATTGACAACTTGCTTAATCTCCAAATCAAGCATGGGTTGGGCTTTGGCATAGAAGGCTTGGTCATGTTGGCATGAAACAATTGAAGAAGCTTACAACTCACAATCTTATCAATGGTTTGAAAGATGTTGAATTTGAGAAGAATAAACTTTGTAGTGCATGTCAAGCCGGGAAGCAAGTTGGAAGCTCACATCCAAAGAAGAGTACAATGAGCACATGCAAAGCATTTGATTTGATGCACATGGATCTATTTGGACCAACAACATACACAAGCATAGGCGGCAACAAGTATGGCTTTGTCATAGTGGATGATTTCACAAGATTCACATGAGTATTCTTTCTAAATGACAAAAGTGAAGTGTTTGACACCTTCAAGACATTTCTCACTAGAGTTCACAATGAGTTTGAGATTAGAATCAAGAAAGTGAGAAGTGACAATGGAAGTGAGTTCAAGAATACAAGAATTAAAGAACTTTGTGATCACTATGGCATTGGACATCAATTCTCGGCCAAGTACACTCCACAATCAAACGGCCTAGTTGAGAGAAAGAATAGAACATTGCTTGATATGGCTAGATCAATGCTTCATGAGTACAATGTGAGTCAATCTTTTTGGGATGAAGCAATCAATACCGCTTGCTACTACATCAATAGACTATATTGTCATCCATTGCTAGAGAAGACCCCATATGAGCTACTTCATGGAAGAAAGCCCAATATTTCTTACTTTAGGGTGTTTGGTTGCAAATGATATATCTTGAAGAAGGGTACTAGATTGGGGAAGTTTGACAAGAGATGTGATGAGGGGTTCCTACTTGGTTATTCAACTACAAGCAAAGCTTATAGAGTTTGGAATAACTCAAGTGGCATTCTAGAAGAAGTCCATGATGTGCAATTTGATGAAACCAATGGGTCACAAGATGAAGAAGAGAATCTAGATGATGTTGGTGGAACTCAATTAGTGGAAGCAATGAAGAACATGGACATTGGGGACATTAGAGCAAAGCAAGTAATTGATATTCAAGATGATGATAAAGATCAAGTGCTAAATTCTCCATTCAAGCTAGCTAGTGACTCTCAAGTGCAAGATCTTGGTGCTAGTACATCTCATCAAGATACATCAAGTGATCAACCAAGCTCAAGCAATCAAGTGCAAGTACTCCAACCACAACATGTTGCAAGAGATCACCCCATTGATAGTGTTATTGGTGATATTAGAAGTGGTGTACAAACAAGATCAAGATTGGCTATGTTTTGTGAGCATGCATCATTTGTATCAACCATAGAACCAAAGAAGATAGAAGAAGCTTTGAGGGATGCCGATTGGATCATGGCTATGCAAGAAGAGCTTAACAATTTCACAAGAAATGATGTTTGAGAGTTGGTAGAAAGGCCAAATGACTACAATGTGATTGGAACCAAATGGGTGTTTAAAAACAAGCAAGATCAAGATGGCATTGTAGTGAGAAACAAAGCAAGACTAGTTGCTCAAGGTTACACTCAAGTTGAAGGTCTTGACTATGATGAGACATATGCTCCCGTAGCAAGATTGGAGGCAATAAGGATTTTATTGGCTTATGCTTGTGCACATAACATCAAACTATATCAAATGGATGTCAAAAGTACATTTCTCAATGGGATCATCAATGAGTTAGTCTTTGTTGAGCAACCTCCCGGATTTGAAGATGACAAGAAACCCAACCATGTGTACAAGTTGAAGAAGGCTTTATATGGCTTGAAGCAAGCACCTAGAGCATGGTATGAGAGGCTAAGGGATTTCCTTCTCTCTAAGGGATTCAAGATGGGCAAGGTTGATACAACTCTATTCACCAAGAAGATTGGGAATGATCTATTCATAGTGCAAATATATGTTGATGACATCATCTTTGAATCAACCGATCAAGCTTATTGTGAAGAATTTGATGCTATGATGGCCAAAGAGTTTGAAATGTCTATGATTGGTGAACTTAGCTACTTCCTTGGTCTCCAAGTCAAGCAATTGAAGAATGGAACATTTGTGAGTCAAGGGAAATACATAAGGGACATGTTAAAGAAGTTTGAAATGCAAGATGCAAAGCCAATTTCAACTCCAATGGGTACAAATGGCAATTTGGATAGTGATCTTGATGGCAATATGGTGAATCAAAAGGAATATTGGTCTTTAATTGGAAGTCTACTCTATGTCACCGCATCAAGGCCGGATGTCATGTTTAGTGTTTGCATGTGTGCAAGATATCAAGCCTCACCTAGAGAAAGTCATCTCACGACCGCAAAGAGAATATTGAGGTACTTGAAGCAAACAAGAGATGTTGGACTATGGTATGCCAAGGGGTCAAAGTTTGAATTGATTGGATATTCGGACTCCGACTATGGGGGTTGCAAGATCAATAGAAAGAGCACAAGTGGCATATGTCAATTACTTGGAAGATCACTTGTGTCATGGTCCTCAAAGAAATAAAATAGTGTGGCAATCTCTACCACCGAAGCCGAATATGTGAGTGCGGGGAGTTGTTGTGCACAATTACTATGGATGAAATCAACTTTGAAGGATTATGGCCTCAACTTCAAGAATGTGCCATTGCTATGTGATAATGAAAGTGCAATGAAGATGATACAAAATCCGGTTCAACATGGAAGAACAAAGCATATTGACATAAGGCATCATTTCATTAGAGATCATCAACAAAAGGGAGATATTGCCATTGAAAGTGTTGGCACCGATGATCAACTTCCCGATATTCTCACTAAGCCACTTGATGAAAAGAGGTTTTGCAAGTTAAGGAATGAATTGAACATTCTTGATTTCTCAAACATGAGTTGAATGCACCCCACCCACTTATTGACATGCCTCTCCTTCGACATTGCAAGGTAAAGTTGATTGACATGTCATTCATCCTATGCTAAGGACTTGCTAGAGCATGTAGACATATTAAGTGGTATGCATGAGCATTCATGATAAATCAAATGAATTTGATGGATATATGTTACCACTATTGCCTCTATGTTTGTTTTGATCTAGTGGTGGCATATGACATGTTTGTGAGCTTGCACACCTAGTGTTGAATCTAGAAGATTTGCTATAAGTGTTTAATTCAACATAGGCAAGATAACCCTTATTAGGAGGTGTGAAGAAGCTTGTCTTTGGTTCAAATCGAATTAAATATCTTTGGCAAGTGTTCTAGGTTGAACCAAATTTGATAAATTTTAACCTACTCCATCAAACTTTTTTTTTCTTCTCTCCACAATTTGATCCCATTTTTGGGTAAGTTGTTGACAAAGGGGGAGAGAAAAAGATGATTCAACATGGTAAATGGGTAAATAAAATTTTTTGTTGCACACAAGTAGGGGGAGCAAGCTCATAAACAAAGTTGTTGCATTTGTTTGTGCATTTTCATATGACTTGCTCATTGCACATGTTTTTTAAGTCAATATACATGCTTGTGTGGTGCAATGCTAGTATAGAACTTGGATGTTGAAATGATCTACTAGCATGCATAGGAATAGTTTACATGTGGTATCTAGACATGCCTAAAGTTTTTACAAGTGGTCCAAGAACCTTTACATATAATGTTGATCTCACGAGGTTCTTGAGTTTTGTTGGATGTCTAGTTACTTCATGATGCTAAGGATGGTGTAAAAGGCAACTCCGATTGGTATCACGCTTCAAAGGTCCATTTCTTACACCTTAGCATCATTTTGGTAGAATTACTCTCTCAACACTTCTATCCATGCATATGTGCAAAGCTTTCAATCTAAACTCTATGCACATATGTAGGGGGAGCTAATGCTATCAAAACCGAGCTTGTGATAATTGTCTAAACTTTACTTATGAGCAAAATGATTGGACAAGTATGACAAGTTCAAAACTTTTATTATCAAAATCATCTTTGTGAGGGTTGTCATCAATTACCAAAAAGGGGGAGATTGAAAGTCCCTAGTTTGGTTTTGGCTAATTGATGAAACCTAGGACTAACCTTTGTATCTAAGTGGATGATTTAGATAAAGGTGGTCGTTGAATATGAGACATGACATTGACTCATATGACTAAAATGGTGAAGACCAAGATGAGGCTTGGCTCGATGGACTGGTTGTGAAGGTGAAGGGCTAGTCGAGGCTTCGAAGCGAAGGACCATGCGATGGTGAAGCTTGAGCAAGACTTGGCGCCGATGGACCGATGCAACGGTGAAGAGCAAGTGAAGTCAAGGTCGATGGATCGAGACGGTCATGTGATGATATGAAGTGGATCATATCATTTGGAGAAACAAAATGGGCTCAAGGCAAAGGTATAACCATAGGGCCATTTTGTTTTACACTCAAGACACCATAGAGGGTGTGAGTGGTTTAGGGTCGATAGCCGAACTATTAAGAGGGGAAGTCTTATCGGTTATTCGACGCACGGGTGCCACTAGGTGAATTCATGAAGTGCATTGTATGTAGGGCCTAGTGAGCTAACTAGAAAAACTTTGAAAATGATTGAGAAAAAGCTAACACACGAGCACATGAAGATGTACACTTGATGGTGTTGCCACATTTGCAAAGGAGAAGGTGTTGGAGTTGATTTTGATCAACTTGGTGAAGAGAGAAAGGTTTTTCGGTGTTGTCCGGACACTAGGATGGCTCTTGGATTGGAATACTACTTTAATCCATTGTGAACTGGATTAAATGCTTTAGTGGGTTGTGTAGCCCTCTGAGTAAGCTTTCTAAAATGTCCAAGATCATCGAAATCGGAGTTCGGAGCTAAGAGATATCGCCGTTTTACCAAAGAGTGGTCTGTGACCGGACCCGTGACCGGACGCGTCCGGTCAGCACCTGCGCGTCCGATCACCGCGTCTGGTCAGTGTTTTTCGTGGGCGAAAGTGACCGGACGCTGCAGCGAGTCCGGTCACTTCGGGAGCTTGCTGGAACCTCTCTGTTCGCTGTTTCGCTGCGACCTGCGCGTCCGGTCCCATTAGTGACCACCGCGTCCGATCAATACAAGTTTATACGCGCAAAAACTAGCCGTTGGAGCACGCTACTGACCACCGCGTCCGGTCAGTTTTGACCACCGCGTCCGGTCGTCCCAAAAATTGCTCAGTGGAGTGGTAACAGCTCTATTTGGATGTGATGCTTATAAATACTCGTTGGCCGGCTCTTGGGGAGGTCTCTTGGTATTTCTAACACTCTTGTGCATCCTTTGAGCTAAAGCTTCTCCTCTCACTCATCTCTCTTGCTTGATTGCAAATCAAAAGTGAGATTGAGTGATCCCAAAGTGCATTGCATAGCTTGAGGGCATCTAGTGGCACTTGTGGGTGGTTTAGCCGGTGGATTTCTTGTTACTCTTGGAGAGTACCGCCCCTAGCCGGCTTGAAGATTGTTGGAGGCGTTGGCAAGAGAAGGTGATTGTTCTTGGCCACCTCCGGTTGATTGTGAGAGGTTCTTGTGCTTTCCTCGGCGGGACGCCAAAAGCAACTCTAGTGGAATGCGCGTGTCATTGAGTTACCTCACTTGAGAGTGGTGTCTTGCGGTGCCTTGCGGGGCGTGCCTTGAGGGGCAAGTGACTTGAGGGTCACACCGGGAAACCACTTAAGTGTTGGTCGACACAACCGGTGACGTAGCTTGTCGGTGCACAAGTGAACACCGGGTGAACAAAATATTGTGTCTCTTGTCTCCCGGTGATTGGTCTTCATATTGTGTTGTTGTCAATATTGATTGACTGTATATCATCTTGGTGATTGGCAACATCTTCTCTTCACCGTCGGTATAAGAATTACAATCCTCTCTCTTGCACTTACTTTTACTAGATTATCTTGTGTAGCTCTAGTGTTAGCTTTGTTAGTAGTATTGTTAGCTTGTTCTCTAGTATAAAATTAGTGACATAACTCTTGTGTGAACTAGAGATCATAATCTACTAGACTTGTGGATAGGAGGCTTGCATCACAACCCTTGGCTAAGCAAAACTCGCTTTACGCCGTTTGTTTTTCTAACAAGTTTGCTTAGTGTCTTTTGTAGAATTTTTTATAGGCTATTCACCCCCCTCTAGCCATCTAGGACCTGACAGCTTTGTGTTGTCCCTTGTTGTTCTGGCTTCGCCGAAGCACCAAGTCACCAACATGGAGGTCTTGATTGCGCACGTGCTTGTCATGGTAGCGTCGAAGATTCTGCTGGTATCTTGCAGAGTGTAGTAAAGCTATATCTCGAGCCTCCTTGAGCTGGTCGAGGGCGTTCTCTCTTGCGGCATCATTGCTTTATTCGTTGTAGGCTTTCAGCCTCGGGGATCCATATTCTAAGTTGGTTGGAAGTACAGCCTCGGACCCATAAACCAAGAAAAATGGAGTGAACCCTGTGGCTCGACTCAGCGTTGTTCTTAGGCTCCATAGGACCGAGGGGAGCTCGGCAGCCCATTTCTTGCCATGTTTGTTCAATTTGTTGAAGATTCTTGGCTTTAGGCCTTGTAAAACCATGCCATTGGCATGCTCTACTTGGACATTTGTCTTTGGATGAGCTACGGCTGACCAGAGCACACGATGTGATGGTCGTCGTAGAATTCCAAGAACCTCTTGCCGGTGAACTAGGTGCCGTTGTCCGTGATGATGTAGTTGGGAACCCCGAATCGATGGATGATGTCGGTGAAGAACAGCGCGGCTTGCTCTGACCTAATGTTGGTGACGGGACTGGCCTCGATCCACTTGGAAAATTTGTCGACGGCGATGAACAAGTGGGTGAAGCCCCGGTTGTTCTCTTTAGGGGTCTGACCAAGTTGAGCCCCCAAACGGCGAATGGCCATGTGATGGGGATGGTTTGCAGGGCATGAGCCGAGAGATGGGTCTGCCTTGCGTAGTACTGGCATCCTTTGCAGGAGTGTACCAGCTTAATGGCATCGGAGACCGCGGTTGGCCAATAGAAGCCTTGCCTTAACACGTTTTCGACGAGGGTTCGAGGCGCCGCGTGATGACCGCAAGCCCCTGAGTGTAGATCTCTGAGTAGATTCCTGCCTTCCTCGACTATGATACAACGCTATAGGATGCTCGTGGGGCTGCGTCGATAAAGCTCCTTGTCATTGACGTATGTCACAAAGGTTTTGGCCCGATGAGCAATCCATCGAGCCTCGGTCTTATCTGGAGGGAGCTCCCATCGAATGAGACAGTCGAGGTATGGAATACGCTAGTCAGGCTCGAGGTTGGCTGGTGGTGTTGAGCCTTCCGGCTGCATGACGTCAGCCCTGGTCAAGGGGGCCTCTACTTCAGGTGCGGGGTCGAGTGACAGACTGTCGACCCCCTCTGTCGCTCTGAGGTCGACGGAAGGTTCATGAAGATCCCTCGAGAAAACATCAGGTGGAACCGTGGTTCGACTAGACAAGATTTTCGTGAGTTCGTCGGCAACCTCATTGTACCTGCGCGCGATGTGGTTGAGCTCGAGGCCATGGAACTTGTCCTCAAGGTGCCGTACCTCCTTGCAGTAGGCTTCCATCTTAGGATCGTGGTAGCTTGAGTCCTTCATGACCTGGTGGATCACGAGCTAGTAATCACCACGAACGTCGAGGTGTCAAACTCCGAGCTCGATGGCGATGCGCAAGCCGTTAATGAGGGCCTCATACTCAGCTACATTGTTGGAGGCAGCGAAGTGGAGTCGGATCATGTAGCGCATGTGAATTCTGAGGGGCGAGATGAAGAGAAAGCATGCGCCCGCTCCTGTTTTCATCAATGACCTATCGAAGTACATGGTCCACAGCTTGGCCTGAATCTGAGCGGGAGGTAGTTGGGTATCAATCCACTCCTCTAGAAAATCTGCCAGCACTTGAGATTTGATTGCTTTGCGTGGCGCATAAGAGAGGGTCTCGCCCATGAGCTTGACTACCCACTTGGCTATCCTTCCCGAGGCCTTCCGGTTCTAGACTATCTCCCCCTGAGGGAAAGAAGAGACCACGGTCACCGGGTGGCCCTCGAAGTAGTGTCGGAGCTTGCACCGTGTCAACATGATGGCGTATAGCAGCTTCTGGATTTGTGGGTAGTGAACCTTGGTCTCTGAGAGTACCTCGCTGGTGAAGTAGACTGGCCTCTGAACAGGTAAGGTGTGCCCTTCCTCCACCCTTTTGATGACTATGGCCGTGCTGACCACTTGTGTTGTCACGGTAACGTAAAGCAACCGGGGCTCCCCTATGGCCGATGGGACGAGGATCGGAGGGTTGGACAGCATTGCCTTGAGCTTGGAAAGAGCTTCTTCAGCCTCAAGGGTCCATGAGAAGTGTTCTGATTTCTTCAGGAGACGATACAGAGGGAGCGCTTTCTCACCGAGGCGCGAGATGAAGCGACTGAGGGCTGCAAGGCAGCCCGTGACCTTTTGTACGCCCTTCAGATCTCGGATGGGGCCCATTTTGATAATTGCAGAGATTTTTTCCGGGTTGGCCTCGATGCCACGCTCGGAAACGATGAACCCTAAGAGCATGCCTCGAGGAACACCGAAGACACATTTCTCAGGATTGAGCTTGACGTTTTTCTCCTTGAGGCACTTAAACTCAATGTCAAGGTCGTTAACCAGGTTGTTGACCATCTTGGATTTGACCACGATGTCATCAACGTAGGCTTTGACGGTTGGCCCGATGTGTTTTCCAAAAACGTGTTGCATGCATCGCTGGTACGTAGCCCCTGCGTTTCGGAGACCGAAGGACATAGTAACGTAGCAATACATGCCAAACGGGGTGATGAATGAAGTCACGAGCTGATCGAACTCCTTCATTTTAATCTGGTGGTAACCGAAATATGCATCTAGAAACGATAGAGTTTCACATCCCACAGTAGAATCGATGATTTGATCAATGCGTGGCAAAGGAAAGGGAACTTTTGGACATGCTTTATTTAAACTAGTATAGTCTACACATATCCTCTATTTTCCACTCTTTTTCTTAACTAGTACAAGGTTAGCTAGCCACTCGGGATGGTGAACCTCCTAGATGAACTTGGCCTCCAAAAGCTTGTGAATCTCCTCACCGATGACC
The DNA here is from genome assembly GCA_022457205.1 of Saccharum spontaneum. Taxonomy (NCBI): domain Eukaryota; kingdom Viridiplantae; phylum Streptophyta; class Magnoliopsida; order Poales; family Poaceae; genus Saccharum; species Saccharum spontaneum. The sequence goes on from CM039590.1 coordinate 46,833,518, forward strand.
TTGCGTTTCTCCTTATCGAAGCGGCGCAAGCGTTGCTTCACCGGTTTGAAGCCAGCCCGGATCTCCAAGGCGTGCTCGGTGACTTCCCTAGGTATGTCTGGCATATCTAAGGGACTCCACGTGAATACGTCAGCATTCGCGTGGAGAAAGTCGATGAGCACTGCTTCCTATTTGGGATCGAGGGTGGCGCTGACTTTCAATGCCTTCCCGTCCGAGCTGGTGGGGTCGAGGGGTACGAGCTTGACGTCTTCTGCAGGCTCGAAATTGCCGACGTTGAAAGCCCAAGTTTGGTTTTGGTAATTAATGACACCAAGTTGTTAATGTCATGTGTTAAGTGTTTTGAATTAGGCATAAGCAACACATGTGATGAAGGTGTACGTGGCAAGGAGTGGTGGCCACAAGATCACAAAGAAATGGTGCATTGACATTAAATGACGATCATGGTGGAGATGCACGTAATATGATGGACATGATGATCAAGTGGAAGAGAAGGATCTAAGAGCGCAAGGCAAAGGTATAACCATAGGGTTTTTCTTTTGCCGGTCTAAGATGAGTAGAGAAGTGATTGACCGGATTTAGGATACATAGTCGACTATCAAGAGGGGCAATCACGGTTAGCTCGGGAATCAAGTGCCACTAGATCAATGTCTTGAGCATATGTATTAGGATCTAGTTGAGAGCATATTATCTATAGACATGAATGAGTGTATGGTGTAGTGGTAAAGATGTGGTAGTATTGAGCAGGTTTTTTAGGTTTTCTGGAGAACATTAACCGAGACGGGCGTTCCAGAGAACATTAACGGAGGCGGGTATTTTAAGACACTCACCTCGGTTAATATATTAACCGAGACGGGTAAAGCAACCGCCTCCGTTAATCCACATAAACGGAGACCTTTGATTAGAGGCGGTTGCAATGCCCGCCTCAGTAAATAAAAAATATCCGTCTCTGTTAAAGAATTATGTAGTAGTGCAGATTTCAACCTGACGTGGTAATGGGTCAAACGTACGTTTACGAATCATGCATGCCGTCCTAAATTACGATCCCACTTTTGTTAAAGACAAGACAAACTGTATATCAAACTCACACATTTCCTCGCCTTTTTCTCTTTCCTGTTTCCGGCGAAGTTGTCGCCACCTTTTTCCAGTGGAGAGCATCCATGCTACTAGTAGGCAAGTAGACGCCTCAAGCCGCTAGAACTTTGGAGACCTTCAATACTAAACATGAGGCACTGAAGAACTATATGAAAATGCAACGGCGCGGTAATCATTCATATATGATCGTTGCTCCTTGTCTCCATCTGTAAAGTTGTTGGCGCTAGGACATCTTTTTGTTGTTTAATAGTCCAAACAATTGTACTCTTGACGGCTTAACTATTTTATTAAGAGTTTATATATAAACCCAGCTTTATTTCTTCTCAACGAGACTCCGCACAACCAAATTAACCAAAAAAAGAGTGAAGATTGTATGAATGATGCTATATTATACTACCTCCGTCCATAAAAAAATGCAACACTATGGTGTCCATGTTCATTAAAATAGTTCAAGTTTAACCAAATTTTGAGTGAATAGTATTCACAATTATATCTCAAAATCGATTTAATACAAAATTATATTTCATAATTAATCTAATAGTACTTATTTTATATCATAAATATTAATATTTTTATATAATTTTAGTCAACCTTGAAAGTATTAAATTTTTAAAAATCGAGAATTATATTCTTTACTGAACGGAGAGAATACATCTACTATATGCTATCCTAGAGGCCAACCTTGAGGGTACACATCAGTTCCTTCACAAAGCACAGCGATGAGCGCACCCTATCCATCCATCCAACCATCAATCCCCATTATTCCTGTGAACCAAAAGTTGAATGCGTTGCTTGGCAGCCATACATGTCATTTTAGCACGCAATTGTTGGCCTGCACTTATCCTATAAGCATGAGACACGGATATACCACAGATCAGCTTTCCGGCCGCCGAAAATGTTCATATGGATGGTTAGGCTTGGCATGCCTGACGATGCACGGAAGCTAGCGGCACATTGAACGGCTAGCAAGGTAATGGAGATGGCTGCCAACGTCGCAAAAGTGCGGGTGACGCGTGATGCAACAAGCAGGTTTGTAACTGGGTCTCTATGCTGTGAATATGTGATGGACAAGATTCCACTCCTTCCCAGCAAGCACGGCTTTTACACAAACTAGTGCAACGATTTGTTCCAGTCAGGTATCATGGTAGCTCGGTGGGAGTGGATTTGAATAATCTAAAGTTTATTGGAGTTGCTCTAGATTAAGGCTGGGCATTCGGGTTACCCGAAAAATTCGGGTTGGGTAATTCGGGTAGTTGGAAATTCGGGTATTAAAAATCGCTACCCGGTTTTTGTTCCGAAAAAGCATTACCCGAAATTTCGGGTACCCGATAATTTGGGTTCGGGTTTTACCCGATATACCCAAAATTGACAAAACTAACCATTTTAGAAGAATTTAAGTACCATTTTAAAGCAATAAACAATAGTCGTATAAATCACATCATGCCTTCATATCAATTACCAACAAATCAATTATCAAGTTAGCATAAATCTACATTAATTCATACCAAATAATATATTTATATGGCATTGAAATACTTCATGTCTTCGTATTAGGAATAGAAGAGCAAATATTTGAGATATTTCGGGTAATTTGGGTAGTTCGGGTACTGGGAAACATTACCCGAATTACCCAAACTAATTTCGGGTTTTTACAATCACTATCCGAAATTGTGATCGGGTATTTCGGGTTCGGGTACTTCGGGTCTGGGTTCAGGTAATTCAGGTTCAGGAATTGGGTATCTGGTTTTTGCCCACCCTTACTCTAGATGCACTTGAATAGGATCTATTTGGATTTGAATGTCCATAATCGTTTGATCTAACTATTCAAAGGTGTTGGCAACTCAAGGAGCCCCTGATTTTTTTTGCTCTATTAATAAGTCCAAAGAAGATCAGTAGCTAGAACAAAGACCAAAGGAGAGAGGGGGGGTCTCCTTGCCTAACACCCCTCCTACAATGGAATGTCTTGCCAGGAGGAGAACAAAAGAGGTTCCAGAGCCCATTATTTTCCTAAAAAAAGCAACCATTTATTCCCAAAACCTTTATGTTTTAGAATTTCTAGAATTGTTTCAAGTTCAATTGTATTAGATGCCTTCTCAAAATCCAATTTTAGAATAATCAACTCTTTCTTGGAATGATGACATAAATGTGGATATTCAAAAGTCCAGGCTAAACAATCTTGTATGCATATGGATTTAATGAAGTCATACTGATTTTGGATTAGATTAGACATTAATCATTTTATGTTAGGCTAGGTTTGGACTTGGATTTTTTTCCATATGAATTTGGACCCTAAACCATTGCCACCTCTCGATGTTTGATACGATTCTTGCTTGTTACTGCTACTCCCTCCATTCCAAATTAGAAGGTGGGTTTTTCTGGATACATAGTTTTGTTATGTACTTAAATATACATCATATCTAGATACATAATTAAACTAATATATCTATAAAAGCAAAATGTCTTATAATTTAGAATGGAGGGAGCAATTAGATACTCCCTCCGTCCCAGAATATAAGGCGTGATTTGACTTGGTGCGGTTTTCAAGAACATATTTTGACCTATGGTTTCTCTTATAATATATAACTAGCAAATATGCCCGTGCGTTGCAACGGGAAGTATAACATGCGGAGTCACTTGGACGAACTGTGGCTTGGAAGTTTATTCAACAATTGCTTCGTGCGGTCAAAATTCATCTTAGAGTTAGATTTCGTACCATGCCGGATGCTCAACACATTTGGGCATGGGACACTTGGAGATTTAACCAATAATCATGTCATGCATTATGATTCTTTTTGGAGTCAGACTCAACGCTATGCCTATAATTGTATCATGTGTTCCAATCTATCTTGGAATTGGATTCCATACCATGTCTGGATACGCATTGTTTTTTTTTGACGAAACTGGGACACGTGTTGTTCTAACTCGTATAGGGATAGAATCGAGTCTTGGAAATTTATCTAATCGTTGTATTATGCGATCTAATTCATATGAGGTTTAAACTTTTGCATCGTGCCAGGAAGCTGGTCGGTGTGTCCTAGTGACTAAAGAAGAAGAAACACTTGTTTCTACAATAATATAAAAAACAAATAAAGATAGGTATATACATAAATTCTAGTTACTAAACGTGTATCGATCGACTGGAATCATGTTTTTTTAAATAAGAACTTCTATTACATGGACAAGGACCTACGTAAATAAAGTCCCATTTGGAGACCTACATATCATACCCACAAAATCCTACACAAACACGTTTAATTTGTTCTGGCTTGCACGTACGTGTACAACATGAACATGCAATCGGTTAATGTTGGTTGGCCTAGATACCGTGTTTGAGGAGGAATTTGATTTGACTGCGCGTCAGCTAAACCGCATGGAGTCCAAAACGACGGAGCAACGTGAGCGTAATTATGAGAATCGGACTCCGTATCATCGCTAAATATGTGTTGTATACACGACCACGCTTATTGTATATACAACCCAATACGTTTTGGAATCGGACTTTGTATCGCGCCAGACGAGCTATTCCAACTCTTTTGAGCACGGGTTATATATATAAATCCAGAGGGAAGAAACTCTCTATTATACAGTAGTTAGAGGAAGACGGGCCAAAAAATGGATAGACAAAAAATAGGCTAAAATTTGCCACTTTATTATTAGGTATAGATATAGATATATTTAGATTTAGATTTATATGAATAAAAGTTTGATTATTAGAAAGTATTTCTAAATACAAATCTAATGTAACTACTTTTATAATACAAACTTTTGATATAATTAGACTAATTCTTTATTAAAGATAACAAAGTTTGAATTTTAAAATACGTACCTGCCTTATATTCTGGGAAAAATATAAAAATATAAGGCGTGCATGTATGAAAAAAAATAATGTATCTAAGAAAAACAAAACAGTCTTATAATTGATGATGGAAGGAGTCCTTGTAGCGTATATGTGTCTAGGCTCTAGCACTACCGATACGTACCTAAACGTCGCATCAAGCTGAGATTTCCAATCGTAGCCTTGGCAGGAATTGTGGAAAGTGAAAGTAACGCGACAGGTAACACAGCGTGGAATTCGCCGATGGTTGAGCGAGAAAGGAGAAGCTGAGAATTCCAGCTTAAGCGGTATTTGATCCGGTGACTAAAGTTTAGAAGATGTCACGTGGGGTGTCTCGTGAGGTGTCTTATAAGGTGTTTGATACTAATAAAAAAATAAATTACAGAATTTCCGCGAGACAAATTTATTAAACCTAATTAATCTATCATTAGCATATATTTACTGTAGCACCACATTGTCAAATCATGGACTAATTGGACTTAAAAAATTCGTCTCGCAAAACAGTCTCAGTCTATGCATTTAGTTTCGTAATTAACCTATATTTAATACTCCATGCATATGTTCAAATATCCGATAGGACAGCGACTAAAGTTTAGAAGGTGAATCTAAACACTCAGTTACTGTAAGGTAATGTATAGCTCATGTGGATGGATTATATTTATGCTAATACAACCAAAAGAAAAAGGAAGGAATCGATGGCGGCACGGGGCCTTTAGAGTGTCTGCTACGAATAGTCGAGAAATGGATATGCATGAAGGGGTCATGGCAATACGAATCCTGGCATCACCACCCTGGTTGAATTGACGGAGTAAGCCGCCACGAGCGAGGCTTTTCCTTGTTGCATGTTACTCCTACTTGGAATAATATACTCCCTCCATTCCAAATTATAAGGCATTCCAAGAATCTTGGAGAGTCAAGCATCTTAAGTTTGACCAAAATTATAGAGAAAATTACAAAAATTTATAACATCAAATAGGTATACTATAAAAATATAATTAATGAAGAATCTAATGATACTTAATTGGTGTCACAAATATTATTATCTTATCATATAAATTTGGTCAAATTTGAGATCTTTTGACTCTCCAAGATTCTTGGAATGTCTTATAATTTGGGATGGAGGGAGTATGATGTAGCACGCGCAAACGCGAGCAAATCCGAGCTAGTAGGCATGAAACAGCAAGGAGGAGCCAAACAAACAGTAAACACACGGCGGCAGAGTGCAGAGCCACGGCGATGAGCAAATGGCAAAAGGCGACACATGTGACTGCTGACCACGACGCGACGCGCAAACCTAATCAGGCCGTGTTTAGTTTGCCGGAATCGGTGTTTACCGAGTTACTGTACAATATTGTGTAGCACTATAGCATTTTGTTTTTATTTGGTAATAATTGTCTAAACATTGACTAATTAGGCTTAAAACGTTCATCTCGCAAAGTACAACAAAACTGTACAATTAGTTTTTGATTTCATCTATATTTTATACTTCATGCATCTGCTGATATTTTGATGTGATGAGAATTTTCTTTTCACATATAGTAGAACTTTTTTTTTTTTTGCGACGACACATATAGTAGAACTTAAGAGGCAAATTTGGTACGTAAACAAGGCCAGCAACCCCGCCACCAAGCAGATGGGCTGTGTGGCTATATATAAAGCAGAGGAGAGGAGACGGGTGAGGCAGCGCTTTCCAACACCAACACGCCGCCCACGGCGCCAAATAAGAGCCGCCGAGAACCCGGGAGCCCTGCCTGTCCTCCTCCCCCTTGCCATCCGCCGCCCATGGCGTCCGCCCCCGCCCCCGCCCCCGGCGTCGTGGTGGTGTTCGACTTCGACCGGACCATCATCGACTGGGACAGCGACGACTGGGTCATCACCAAGCTCGGCGCCGCCGACGCCTTCCAGCGCCTGCGCCCAACCATGCGCTGGAACCCACTCATGGTAATGTTAAGGTGCACCACACGTCTCCTCTCCTCTCCTCGTCCGGTAACCTCCCTCCAGGCTCCAGGGTGAAAGACGCGCGCCAACCAAGTCGATTCCGGTTTCTCTTTTCCTTTTCCAGGACCGGATGATGGCGGAGCTGCACGCCAGGGGGACGACGCCCGAGGACATCCGCGACTGCCTCAGGAGCGCGCCGCTCGACGCGCACGTCGTTTCCGCGGTCAAGACGGCGGCGGCGCTCGGGTACGCGCGCCACCATGCCGACCACGCTCCTCACTGTAGCATTTGCGTCTAGGACCGATCTTTGATGCTGCTGCTCTGCTCCTGTTGCAGGTGTGACCTCAAGGTGGTGAGCGACGCCAACACCTTCTTCATCGAGACCGTCCTGGCGCACCACGGCGTGCTCGGCTGCTTCTCCGAGATCGTCACCAACCCGGCGAGCGTCGACGCGGACGGCAGGCTCAGGATCTCGCCGTTCCACGACTCCGCGGCCGCGCCGCACGGCTGCAGCCTCTGCCCTGACAACATGTGCAAGGTACTACCAATACCAACAGTAGAACGGCCGATCGATCGGTTCAGAAATTCAATGTCAGCTTCACTCCTCCACGCTCACCGCACGTGGCCACTGCAGACAAAACAAACAGCGAGATCTATCTATCAAAAAAAGAAACAGCGTAATTTTATTGCAAGATGTCTGGATGTGCTCTGCAATCTGAATATTCATATTGTACTTTCAACACTTTATTAAGTGCCAGCGTGCTAAACTCTCTGTGCATTGCTCATATCAAGATGCGAAAACTCACTGATAATTCAGCATAAACTAAAAATGTGCTCATCATGTGCAGGGCAAGATAATCGAGAGGATCCAAGCAACAGCCAGTGACACGAAGCAGCACTTCATCTACATCGGTGACGGCAAGGGAGATTACTGCCCATCCCTCAAGCTCGGGGAAGGGGACTATGTCATGCCAAAGGAGAACTACCCCCTGTGGAATCTCATCTGCAACAACAAGCAGCTTGTCAAGGCTGAGGTTCACCCATGGAATAGCGGCGAGGAACTGGAAAAGACACTACTTAAGTTGACCAGCAAAATGATCGCCGCACCTGCACAAGCTTCCCAATTTGACTACAGCAAATGCGAGATGAGCAATCCAGCATCCACTGAAGTGGCCCACCATCAGGCCCTCCGTGTGCCACACTGAGTACTGATCAACTCTTAGTTCGCAAGTACAGGCATGATTGCTTGGTCATTTTTATATGCCTCGACTGATAAGAGTCCCCATTCTGCATTCAACATGATAAGTCCTCAGTCTGCATTCAAAACGCAGCAATTTAGATGGATTATCTATGCTATGCACTATGTCATTCAATAAACTATAGTGTGGCATGGAAGAACATGAATTGAGAAATAATTGATGCCAAAGTGGGAAACTATAGTCTACTCTTCAGGCAAATCCAAATTTCCAATACCAGAATTCATTATGTTAATCTTCTTAAGTCACAAATAGCCAAGACAGTAACAGCATAGGCTAGATATGCTACAGAACGGGCAATATTTTCAGTGATAATAATTCACGAGCCTACCTTTGCTCTTTTCTCACAAAGTACACAAAACTACCCACATATATGGAACTTCCTTCTGGTCTGATCAATCTTGTCTGTAAGGGGCTAAGGGCACTGTAGAGCCGACTGGTAGCATCAGAGATTGAAGGAACAAAAGGCACGATGAACATGCAGCAAACATGTGAAGCAAATTTCAATATTTTGAGCATCGGTCTTGCAACAAGAACATGCATATCTGACCATGCATCACTCCATCTTCTAAAATCCGCAAATAAGTATTGGCAGCAATATGACCTGACCATAGATTCAGCTTAAAAGAAGTTTTCCAGCCTTCATCAGAATGTTAACCAAGCAACCATAGTGTTCCATTCTAAGGATAATTCCATAAGACACTACTAGTAACTGTATAAAGTAGTTCCTTCATTCATCAAGTAGCCCACACGACTACAAGCTGACAGAAAACCTGCAGAAGAGATCCTATTGGGTTTCTTCCCCAATGTCTATCATTTGTTGGAAAGACCAGATTGGAACAACCACAGGTGATCACATTCCATGCAACTTCATCACATTTTGACTGATTGAATAGCATCTCAGCATACATTGTGCTCTCCCACTTTATACGCATGCCAACTGGAGCAAGCAATGGAAACATTAAATTGTTCCAAACTGATTTGCTCACCCACCCATGTAGCTGGAACCTGCAACCTAAGGATGCCAAATCAGAGCAAACACTCAAGGAGGTTACCAGAGCAATATCATTAGACTGTTTTCTTTCCTTGCAACATCGAACTGAAGCATTCTATTACCTTATACATTCATCAATTTAGCACACCCGGCCATAATCACTGTCCATGAGAACTCATCTTTTTCTTTTGTCAAGGAAATACCCAGTTGAGTCCTGAAGCACCCACATTGAGCTTAAATGTCAACAAGCATTCTTGAAATATCAGTATCTCCTTGCAACCCGCTTTTCAGATGAACCTTGTCTCCGTATCTCAAGTAGCGCACATCTCAAAATGACTACATAATTGTGTTGTTAGCTGAAAAGGCTACAGGAATAGTCTGCTTGAAAACTCTTCAACCCTTCCTCACAGTATCTTCCAACGTATACATAAAGTGTGGAAAATGTCAGTCTGCAGAAGATCAAGAGTGTTGCACCTTGAAGTCTTGAACGGCACCAACTATCGCATCAAAGAACTATCCGCAACAGCTTCAGGCTCCAGCACCTCTCCAACATTTGACGATCACCAAAGCATGAGCAGGTTGAATTGAATTCCTTGCAACATTCCAGTGTTCAGAATAGTAGCTAACTTAGTACTTGTACTTGCATATCTCACGACGGATTCCACATGCAACGTGAAAACGAGCATGAAAATGATGTGTTAACCGTCCCTTTCCAGTATGACCATGACCATGCTGTGTTTCAATCAAGCAACTAATTCCCGTCAGCGTCACTTCCCACTTCCAGCCCCATTGAGTAGGGTATCCCATGATGCATCAATCACTGCATCAGTTCGCAGCGGCAGGCCAGACGGTTCTGTCAGAAATGTGCACCTCGACCAGGCAGGGAGTAACCAAGGCATGGGTCACCAAAAATCCTGCTGCACCCCTAAAAAATAAAAAACTGCTGCAGGCTTACCACATGGTATGGGTACACGACGATGCACCTGCCTCGTGAACTCCAGGCCCAACACCACCGTACAGGCCTTGGGCACCTTCCTGTGATAATCTGCTCGAAGAGGCTCAGAGCCGCGCGGACATCACGGCGGTCCGGGCGACCACATCCCCGTGCGGCATTCCATCAAACGCCCTCCGGTCGTCCGCCAGGCGGCCGCACTCGCAGCAACTGCCGAGGAGCGCGTCGTGTCGTGAAGGAACTTGTCCGGCTCCGGCTGCAGCCAGCGTGGAAGTGGCGGAGAGCGCGGCGGGTAGCGCAGACCTGCACGGGGCGCGCGTCGGCATGGGTTGGATGAGCGGATCACACCGTCAGGGGTGATGCGAGCATGAGTGGCGTCTGACGAGTGACGAGAAAGTAGCTGGCGATAAGGGAGGCCGGCGTATCGATGAAAACGCATCGGAAGCTCTGGTAGCTTTCAGTTGCTTACGTCTAACAGCTTCACCACACTCGCTCATGATCCACCAAAAGGTTAAAGGAAACGGACTTCAAAAAGGAAGTTCCTCGTCAGCAAAAAAAAAAACCACGGTACACAGGAAAAGTTAAATTTCATTACTTCCAACTGGTTCCGTGGGATAACAACAAAGTACCCATCTATTACAGAAGTAACTTGAAGCAAGACTACAGTTTGAGGTCCCTACTATAGCATTATAATAACAAAGAACACGATATAGCTCATAGCAGACATCATATCAAGTCGGGTCAGCTAACGGTTACTACTATATCCGAAAGCCTAGCTGGAGATAGGCCCACTTGCAGATTATTAATCCTAGAACAGGGTACTGCACGACATCATTAAGAAGCGGCATCTGAAACAAGATTGGCCCAGGGCTCCAGAAAGGCGGTTGTTCAAGAAACTCTCCAAAGCAACTCTTCCAAGTAAGCATTAGCAGGTGATCTCGTTTCTATGCATCAGTCTGATTCTTCCATCTCATCATCCGACTGTGGGTTCTCTACCTCACTGCCACTGCTCACACCGTTAGCTGCTGACAGGTAGTCCTTCACTGAGCTGTCTTCTACCTTGTACTTCACAAACTTCACAGCTGCTGCATCTTCATTTCCACAGCTCTTCCTCTTCCTTATGCCGTTAGTTACCCCCTTCATTGACTGGGCAGCAGCCATAAAAGCATTGCCTGCAGTCTCCATCTCCTCCACAGCTTCATCCTCGCTGCCTTTGGTGTCCATAAACTCCCTACCACTCTGTTTATCAACAAAGAAAAGGTCCGCATCTGAATGAATCATGTTCCCATAGCCATTCTTGACCTCATCATAAGCAAACCTCCCCATAATCCAAGAACCGTAATCTCCAAACACTTTGAGCCCCTTGTCTTCAAGGTCGACAAGCCACTCTGTGAAAAGCAAACATATACAGTTCTGCTTGAGTAAGCAGTCTACAAGACATGATAAACAAAAGCCAATGACGTTGTTTCATATTTGCACATACTGAGAATAGCTTGGGGTGTATTGGCAATTGGTTTGCTGAGTGCACCAGAGCCAGCTTGACAGGTAGCCCACTTGATGAGAAAATTGGGAACATTTGAGGTTGAGAAAGCGTTGATAAACGACATTGCTCTCCCTTGATCACCTTTCCTCCTGTCAGAAGAAATGAAATGAGAAGATATTTCCACCCCCAGCTAAGTTTTGGTTACAATAACTCTATCACCTGGCATCGTTGACAGCATCAAGAGTGATAACCAATCTCGACACATATATAGGCAAGAGATCAACTCCAGCACCATTGTTAATGAAAGAATAATCCACCAGGATAAGAGAATCATAAAGGACATCTCTCAACAAGATTTCATCATCAGCACTCTGAGTCACCAAGAAACCAAACAACACAGATTACATGAGTCAAGAAACTTGATAGTGCCACTGACAAAACTCAGTCAATACAGGTCTTACTCCTAGTCTGCTATCTGACAGATGATACTTCTAGATTCTAATTCTAAACAGTGAAAATTGCACAAGTACCCAACTAGTCAGGAAAACCAAATAATAAAGTAGAAAATTTCAACCAGACTGGCAATTTTATACTAAAAATAACTCTGACCAAATACATAGAGTACAGTACTACATGGCTTGCAAAAATGAACATGTAACCAAGGACAATTGGACATACAACCCCTAGTTTGTCATTTCCACACAAAAAAAGCACAATCATGATCTGAAACAAAAGGGTATACTAGGACAAACCACAGTTCAGGCTTCAACCTGTTTGCATATCACAAAGATGAGACACAACTCCATCTTAAGTTATGCTCCTTGCAGATGATGACAGCAAAATGCTATAGTAACACCAGCTTTGCGATACACAATAGTCATATACTGTTCTGTTCTCCTCTTTAGTTTCCACAAATTAAGACCCCTGATTCCAAGCACAGTTGAAGAACAAGGCAACAAGTTGCACATTTCTTATTTATTTCATAAAGGTAATCCATGCTAAATAACTAGTTTACAGAACAGGTAATGAAAAAGCATGATCATGACTCATGTTTCTTAATTCATGAAATGAGATTATAAGCTATTTGTCATGTTTGTTAATATTCTTATGGTCTATACAACTACCACATGCCTTGTGAATGCTTAATTAATACTCTTATAACTTTGTTAATAAGTAGTGAATTCATAATAATACTAGCTTGCTAAGTCATGTTCTCAGATTGCCCATTAGTCAGGAAACACATACCACTAGAGAGTAAACAGGCAGCGGAGAGTTCAAGAGCATGTTCAGCAGGACCCCTGTTAAATCCATGGGCAAAGTTGCCAACTTAATCTCGAGTCACTACAAGCGATGCTAAAAGGAAGAATAAGAACTTGGTCATGATCCACTTACCGAAGAATTGGTGGTTCTGGAAGACCGGGATGGAGCTGACTGCCCAGATCTTGAGCTCCTTCTGCAGCTCGGAGCGAGGCACCCCTGTTGCATTCTGCACCTTGAGGCAGAGCCTGAGCAGGAACGCCTCAGCAAGCACCACCCCAGCGAGGTAGTCAACGCTGCAGCCTTCCTTCATGAGCTCCCGCCTGGCCTCGTCCCCAGCGAGCGGGAACAGCACCTGGAACGGGCACCTCTCCCTCGAGTGCCGCACGCTCCACACCTTGACGAGCTCGCCGAAGGCCGGCAGCAGCCTCACAGCGTCGGCGGTGGCCCCCTCAGTCGAAGAGGGGGCGGGGCGGCTGCTGCAGATGCTGATGTAGCTGAGGACGGCCTCGACGAGTGCCTCGGTCTCCCTGCGCGGCTTGTCGGAGTGGAAGAGCTCGGAGACGACGGGGGCGAGGAGGGCGAGCGGCTTGGCGGCGCCGGGCGAGGACGCGGTGAAGGCGGAGAGGAGCTGGAGCAGGGAGCCGAGGTCGTCGGGGCGGTCGTGGAAGGAGAGCGCGGAGAAGAACCAGACGGCCTCGAGCGGCGGGTCCGGGTAGGCGCTGAGGACGCGCGAGAAGACGCGGTGGAAGTTGGTGAGGTCGGCGGCGCCGGGGGCCGGGGCGGCGGAGACGGCGGCGAGGAAGCCCGAGGCGGAGTCGCGGAGGAGTGACTCGAGGCTCGGGAAGCAGAGGGCGGCGCCCATGGAGGGGAAGTCCACCACGATGGAGCCGGCGGCCATGGCGCGGCGGGGACCGAGGCGGATTGGTTCGAATCGGGGCGGGAGTGACGAAACCCTAACCCTAGGCTCGACACGAGAGGAGTGGGGTTTCGGGGAGGTCGAGGGGAGGTCGAGGGGTTTGGGTTCAAAATGTCGGGGTGGGGTTGGGGTGGGAGTTGTGGCCGTGGGTGGTTTTTGAAGACGGCGGGGTGACACTGACCAATGGAGCCGCTTGGTCTTCTTTTTTTTAGATTAGATTGGATAGAATAGGACAATGGCTTGTTGCATTGGACTGGGCTTGAGCTGGTTCTGTGGTCCAGTTTAGAAATGGGCTAATATATCGCCTTTGAAATGGGTGATAGCTTGGGGTGAGTCGGGCCTGGGTTGGATTCTAAGAAAATCTAAGAAAAATACGGCCTGTTAGCGAAACGGAAGACATGGCAAAATACCTCGGTGGAATGGGCTTCCGAGACATAGAACTGTTTAATCTTGCTTTGCTGGCGGCGCATCTTTCAAGAGCCAAAATCTTTGAGTGTTCCTATTCCAAAGGCGGTTTATTAGACCATCTCCGAGATTTCACAAGAATTTCTTTCCAAAATCATAGCGTTTTTCAACTTGTCAAAGTGTATTGGGAGAAATAAATAAGATCATCTCTAACAGTTTTCAATAATTCACTATTAAAATATATAGAAAACAATTTTTACATAGGAATCTTATACTATTTCTAAATTATCCTAACCACTTTTACATATTTTTTCTCTATTGTACATTTGCATCACAAATCCTTTCCTACTCTTTATTTTTTCTCACGCCCTTCCGCCTTAGAGCGGGAGACCCATAGGTGCATGGAAGACGCACGGATATATCCACGCATTCCGTGATTTTTTGCAAGTGCTAAAGGATTGGGAGGTGAGATTGAGAACTTTTGGAGATGAGTTTTTTCTATTCTTGTCAAAAATTCTAGATTGAGAGTCTTTATCGGAAACACTTGCCCTCACGGGGATTTCCTGGAGGCCAACCTTGGTTCTACTCAGGTAGGTTCTTCAGCAAAGGTTGATCAGACATATGGGCATATGTGAAACCACATCTATTTGGAGCATGGACTGGCTGCCGACAGACAGCACGCAGGCACGGCCTGTGGCAAGTTGTGTTCCACACGCACCACAGTAGGTTAGTGAGTTAATCAACCACACGACTGCAACATGGGACCAGGCAAAGCTACAACAATTTTTTACGCAAGCTGACAGAGATGTGATAGTCAATATCCCTCTTAGCACTCAACACCAAAGATGATTTCTGGGCCTGGTATCATGACAGGAGGAGAGTATTGACGGTATGGACGGCCTACAGAATGCTCATAACAAGGTGTGTGCTTGTGGAGAATACCGAAAGATCCAATAGGAAGGAGGAAGAAAAGTAGTGGTCATCTGTGTGGCAGGTGAAGGTACCATAAAAAATGCGAGTCTTTCTTTGGAGGCTAACAAGGGGCCTGTTGCCGTCCGTGGATGTGCTTCACCACAGGAACATGGCTGATCAAAGCTGATGCACTTTGTGTGGAGTTGCAGATTCCTGGAGGCATTCGTTGCTTGACTGCAACATGGTGAGATGTGTGTGAGCCTTAGAACCTGAGGAAATTGTTGAACACTTGAGTGAGATGCAGGAGGAAGCTTCGAGGGCATGGTTGGCTACATTGATCAAATCACTGTCTCATCATGATCTCACGAGAGTTGTAGTGACAATTTGGGCTATCTGGTATACAAGAAGGAAAGCTATCTGTGACAATATCTTTCAGCGCCCGCTATCAACACATAGTTTTGTGAACAACTATATTACTAAGCTACAAGTATTAAAGCCGCCCCAAGAGATTTAGGCAGGAGAGATGACCAAGAGGCCGTGGTGACTAAAGTGAATGTCGATGCAGCGATTTCAAAGAACATGGGAAGGGCTTCAGTGGTAGGTATTGCTCGTGATCAAACCGGCAACTTCCTGGGAGCGTCGAGTGTGGTTCTAGATGGCATTACTAATCCTGAATCAGTTGAGGCGATTGCTTGCAGGGAAGGGCGCGTTGGCCTTTGATCTGATGCTGCGGACTTTTCGATTGGCTTCTGACAGTGCCAATGTTATTCGAAGTATAGGAGAAACAAGCATGGGTCTGTATGGCCAAATTGTGAAAGAGATAAAGGCAAGGACAAATGACTTTGAATTTGTTGATTTCGTCCATGAAAGTAGATTGTCCAATGTTGATGCTCATAATTTAGCTAGGGGCATTGTCACTAACAAGACAAGCAGGCATGCCTGGCTGTAATTGCCGCCTAGGGGAGTATGTATTTCATATAAGTAACTCCATCAATAAAGAGGGTGGTTTCCCTAAAAAATGTTAGCGAAACAGAAAATGCTATCTGCTCAAGGTGTTGACCTCCTTCATTTGGTCATTTTACCTTTCTCTAGCATCAAACAAGATTTGTTAGATAATATGAAATATATTTGACAACATATTTTATAGATATTTTTTATTAACTTTTCTTAGAGTTTTAGGGATAAATCTTTGTGTTACAAACTTACTTTGGGATATCCCCAAACATTCTTCCCCTACTTGGCTACTTTATGTCTCAATTTTATTTTTTCTTTTGAGACTCACCATCATTTGAAAAGACTAGTGATGGTACACACTAAAGGCGAAGTTTGTATCCACACTATAGGGAAGCTTCCGAATACAGTACCCCTAGCGCCCAGTCTGGACGCACCTCAGAAAACAGCCCCCGTGTACAAAAAATAGTGCCAGCATGTGTGCGCGCTTCCCCATGCACGGCCTATCTCCTCTACACCCGCATCCCGCCACCGCGTTGCCATCTCAGGTGCGCTCCCTCTGCAAGCCCCCCACCACGCCACCTTCCGCAGGCCCCTACTGCGCCGTGCAGCGTCACCCCCGTTTCGCGCTGCACGCAGGGCCCGCGCCGCCCGGCGACAAGTGGGGAAGGGCGTGTGGCGCCTCCGATTTGGAAGGACCCGGCCGCAGCGTCTTATGGATGCCCTAACGGCTCCGGGAGAGACGATGCAACAAAAGGTATGAGGAGGAGAGATGCAACACCCGATCTACTTTTGAAATATCCAAATACAACGGTTGCAACGTACGTCTGAAGGGAGTTGAAATACTTGAAACGTGCTTATGAAACACTTGAAAAAAAAATACCTGAAACACAATTGCAATATGCATCCGAAAAACACAGATGAAACATACATCTGAAATATCTAAAACACTCGAAACATACTCTTGCAACATGCCTCTAAAACACTTGCAACATCCTCCGATTTAGTTTTGCAACATCCATATGATTCAACCGCAACATACCTCTGAATCGTCTGAAATAACTGAAACATACAATTACAACATGGAGGGAGAGAGTGAGCCAGACGCGGGAAGAGCCATGGCCGCTAGATCTGAGGGCATTGAGAGCTCCTGGTGGAGGAGGACGCCGGTGTGGGGGTGAGGGGCGCTGCTGGGGTGGGGAAAGCAGCCGCTGGGGTGGGGGAGGAGGACGCCAGGGTGGGTGAAGGAGCCGTCGGAGTGGGGAAGGAGGACGTCGGAGTGGGTGAGGACGCCGTCGCCGACCAAGGAGGGAGCCAGCGGCACGCGCGGCAGGAGGGGCTGAGGCATGCGAACCACGGGCGCGCGAGCGAGCGGATGGGGAGCAACGGCGTGGGATGGGGTGTGCGGCGTAGCGGAGCCTTGCGTTGCGAGCAGGCACGCGTCGCGGGAGGGAGCAAGGCAGCGTAGGAATGAGCGGACGGTGCGACGAACGGATAAGGCCATGGAGAGATAAGCGGAGGAGGACGCGCGGGCGCCGTAGCCAATCATTATCCGCCGCGTCCAGAAAATGCCGGACGTTCGAGTCAAAGCATTATCGTTCCGAATAAGATATGGGCCCCACTTATAGATCACTACAAGAACTCCAACCTTGCTTGAGTTCCCAATAAGGGGCTCGTGAGTTACGGGGAGATTGGAGGCTTGGTCATTCATATGGATGCATAGTTTGGTTGCATCAAGCAGACCTCGACCCACATGCGGCCTACCTCTCCCCTTTTGCTTTGCAATGAACAAATCCTTCTTCCCTTTTTCCCAAACATCCACTGCAAAATCAAGCTTCGCTTCACTAGTTTCCTACCCCACCGATCACCACTTGAGGCCACGAAGTTCCTATGCCACAACTCTTTTTGTATCTAGACCAAGTTTCTCACTGACGCCTCAACTCGAACGCCACAACTCTTTTTGTATCCGACCTTGGTGAGATTGGATCGGGTGCTCATTTCTGTTGACTGGGACGAGCTGTTCCCCAACTCCCACCTGCGCAGCCTCGGATCGGACGCCTCCGACCATTGCCCGCTGCTCCTTCACACTAATCTGGGCAGCATGTCCAAGGCGAGATTCCACTTCGAGACCTACTGGCCCACGTTCGACGGCTACGATCAGGCGGTGACGAACGCTTGGAGCGGCCGTATGTCTGCACCAGGGCCGATGCACCGGCTAGACAGCCTCTTTCGCGGCCTTGTCCGCGCACTACAGAGCTGGGCCGCGACCAAAATCGGCGCAATCAAGGAGCAGCTCCTCATGGCACGGGCGTTAGTGCAACAGTTGGACGAAGCACAGGATCACCGGCAGCTGTCTGAACCGGAGAACGCGCTTCGAAAACGCATGAAGATGCGCTGCCTCGGCCTCGCGTCGCTTGAGAGAACGCTGGCCAGGCAACGGTCCCGGATCAGACACATCGCTGAAGGAGACGCCAACACGGCATATTTCCACCTCGTCGCCCGCGGAAGAAAAAGAAGAAATTACATACCTTCCGTGAACGTCCAGGGGCATGTCATTATGGACCACATTGCCATGGAGCTGGCGTTCCTCGATCACTTCGCCTCTGTCTTCGGTACGGCGTTGAACGGGGGCGTGTCGCTCAACTTCGCCGAGCTCGGTATCGAGCCGTTGACGCTCCACGACTTAGACATGGAGATCACGGAGACGGAGATCACTGCTGCCATAAAGGAGTTACCGGCCGCCCGAGCGCCGGGTCCGGACGGGTTCACCGGGATGTTCTACAAATCCTCGTGGAATATCATCAGGGCAGAGGTAATGGCTGCGGTTCAAGCCATCAACAAGTGTGGCTTCAGAGGGTTGGAGAAGCTAAACAACGCCCTTATTGTCCTCCTGCCAAAGAAAGTCGGTGCGTCGGCACCCGGAGATTTTCGCCCGATAACAATGATACACAGCTTCGCAAAGCTAATCTCCAAGGTACTAGCGCTAAGACTAGCACCAAAGCTGGACCAGCTAGTTGGCAAAAACCAGAACGCCTTCATCCAAGCAAGGTCTATCCAAGACAACTTTAAGTATGTCCAGCGAGCCGCAGTGCTGATACGGAAGAGCAAGGTCCCCATGCTGTTACTCAAATTGGACATCTCCAAAGCGTTCGACACCCTCTCTTGGCCGTTCTTGATCGAGTTGCTGCGCGCCAGAGGCTTCGGCCAGAGATGGTGCCGGTGGATCTCCGCCTTGCTGTCCACAGCAACCTCTAGGATCCTCCTCAACGGCCATCAAGGTCCCTCGATCCGCCACCTCAGAGGGGTCCGACAGGGAGATTCTCTATCTCCAATGCTTTTCATCCTGGCCATGGACGTCCTCCACAGGCTTATCACCCAAGCTTGCACCGACGGCCTCCTACGCCCCATAGAGCCGCAGGGCGTCAGCTTCAGGTGCAGCTTGTACGCGGACGACGTGATTTTATTCATCCGCCCAACATCACAGGAAGCTGTTGCTATCAAGGAATTACTCACGATCTTCGGGGAAGCCACCGGGCTGCGCACAAATCTGGCCAAGTGTTCAATCACGCCAATTTACGGGGGCGAGGACACACTGGATGAAATTGTCCAGATCCTAGGCTGCGAAGTCAAGCAATTTCCAGTACGCTACTTGGGGCTACCATTGAGCACGAAGAAGATCCCAAAGGCCGAAGTACACACGATTGTGGAGGCTGTCGCAAGGAAGATGCCAGCTTGCCACGGTTCGCTCATGGCGAGGAGCGGACGCCTGGTCTGGACCAAGTCCGTGCTCCGGGCAATTCCCATCTACGCAATGATGGCGGACAGCCTGCCGCCTTGGGCTAGAAAGGAGATCGACGCCATCTGCAAAAAGTTCCTATGGGTTGGCAAGGATGCAGCAATAACAGGGAAATGCATGGTCGCCTGGGACACTTGCTGCCGACCGACTGAACTTGGTGGGCTCGGGATCCCCAATTTGAAGCTGCAGGGATATGCTCTACAAACCAAGTGGCTGTGGTTGCAGAAGGCCGACAGCTCCAGAGCCTGGAGCCAATTGCCGCTACGAGTTGAGTGGGAGGTGCTGGCCTTCTTCCGCGCTTCGACGTACACCGTACTGGGAGACGGTAACACATCATTGTTCTGGGAGGATAGGTGGCTCAACGGAGCGGATGTAGCTGAGCTCGCTCCAAACCTTGTGAAGCAGGTGCCTAGTGCAATCAGGCGGAGTCTCTCCGTTCGCCAAGGACTAAGCAACAGGGACTGGACACGCTTCATTACTGGTTCTCTCACCGACATGCTCATCGCCGAGTTCTTTGACCTCTGAGACGCTACTGAGAACGTGTCACTCCTGGATCAACCCGACAAGATTGTGTGGCGATGGACCCCTGATGGGCAATTCACAGCTAAATCAGCATACAACAAGCTGCACACGGGCGCCATCACCTTCCGCGGCCACGCACTAATTTGGAAAACCTGGGCGCCGCTGAGGGTGAAAATTTTTCTATGGCTTGCGTTCAAGAGGAAGCATTGGACCAACGATCGTCGGGCCAGACACGACCTTGAGGCACACGAAGAGTGCTTCCTCTGCGACCAGGCGCCGGAATCCATTGACCACATGCTGAGTTGCTACCCGTTCACTCGTGAGCTATGGTTTCACATTTG
The DNA here is from genome assembly GCA_022457205.1 of Saccharum spontaneum. Taxonomy (NCBI): domain Eukaryota; kingdom Viridiplantae; phylum Streptophyta; class Magnoliopsida; order Poales; family Poaceae; genus Saccharum; species Saccharum spontaneum. Next base: position 46,854,171 of record CM039590.1, read on the forward strand.
CACGGCGCTTGGGAAGCACCTCCCCCAACCGAACCACCCAGTGCTATCAGCTTGGAGGCAACTTTGCAGGGAATGGCATGGCTGCCAGTGAAAAGGTTTCGACTCCCTCTTTGCTTTGGTGTCTTGGCAAGTGTGGAAGGAGAGGAATGCCCGCTGCTTCCGGAGTGCGACGACGTCGGTGACAGACCTGCTGCTCGTTATCCGCGCGGAGGCAGACCAGTGGATCAGAGCGGGTGCTAAAAACTTAGGAGTGCTTGTTTCGGGAGAGTAGGGCCTGCTCTCCTGGGTCTTCACCGTAGTTTCTTGTGGTCGGTTCTTGTTCTTGTTTTTCTTTGTCTCCGGGCTGTGCTGTTGAACTCTACTCCTTCTTAATGAAATGATACGCAATGCTCTTGCGTATTCGAGAAAAAAAAACTCGAACGTCCTACCTGAGCCACCGCCTGGAGAAGATGACGACAACACAAACCAGAGCTGGTCGTAGAATTCCTCTATTAATAAAATTAAACAAGTTTACTTATGACAGAACTAATATGAGTTATGTTTTGAAACGAGAGTTAGACGATACATTGAGCTATCTGTTCCAAGCAGAGTCGTCACATTATATGGCATGCAAGAATTGATTCGTCTTAGACAGATCGAAAGCTTCTAACATGTTAAATAAAAATGAAGGTAAACTAGACGTATGGTGGCTTAACGCTAAGCAAACGAGTACCGCTATCTCGAGTCCTTAAAAAAGAAAAGCAAACTGAGCACTCACCAACTTTGGCTCCAGTCCAAGATGAACCTGTGATGAAATGGGATGACAAATCTGACAAGGACATGTTAACATGTTGCGTCTGCTAAAAGAATATACTTAATAATAACTAAACAACAGTAGAAACACTTCCAGCTATTTTAAGATGTACATACAACAAAAATGAAGTATATTACCTATTCTAGGGTTCGCATTAAACATGACGAAGGTCCCAGCGTTCCTTGAAAATAAGGTTCCCCACATAAGAGAAAAAAAAAGGTCGATCTGTATGTAAGATAAAATTATCGAAAGCCTCAACAGCCACCCTGAAGTCACAAACTCATGCCCAACATGTGAATACAACGGTGGATCATCGTCATCCCCTTAACATCTACTACAGATGCCCAAATGTTGTCAAACTAGGACCTTATCTTTAAATCTAAATGAACCTATGGGGGAAAGACAAGCCTTTCCCCACAAAAAAATTAATCAGAATCAAAGCTGCTTCCCGGGAATGATCGAGTCACTTCCTCTTGGACTCTGGACAGCTCTATATGGCACCGAAAGGAACTGCATCCGACTGGCACAAGATACAACATCTCCAGCAACTCCTGGCTTCAATCCACCAGGGGCTAAACGTGTCTTTCTCACCGGGAGCAACCACCAAAAAAACTGTCGCTCTGTTCATTTCGCTTGTTTATGCGTAGTACATGTACAAGCTATTGGCTGCAGCACACGCAATTAGGTTTTCAGATGGGTGCCAAGCCAAATGGAGCAACTTTGTGCTCAGATCATAGGAATTTCCATTGGCATCAATTCCAGTGCTTTCTCCACCTGCATAAGGTTTACAATATTAGTAGCTGCAGTGAAAACTATTCTTTTGCAGCCTAACATGCCAAAGCATGAAACTAACCTCGTCTAACTGCCCTTGTCAGAGTACTTAGGGATCTGGTAGCTCTAGTGGGATTCTGGAGCTGCCTCCTGTTCACAAGAAAAGTTAACACAGATATGATCAGTTCCAACTTCCAAGCTACTATTCCCTCCGTTCCAAATTATAAGTCACTTTGACTTTTTTGGTTCATCCATTTTGCTATGTGTCTAGACATATTATTATATCTAGATGCATAGCAAAATGGATGTACCAAAAAAAAAGTCAAAGCGACTTATAATTTGGAATAGAGGGAGTACATTTGAATGACAAACTCTCATGTATGCTACTCAAACAATTTGGTGTATGGAAATCAATTTACATGAAGAAACAAGACATGCTTAAAGGTCAAATAGTTTTGCTTCCAACATTTTTCTTTAAAAAGTAGCACTACCTTGTAGGGTTTCGAGTTGCTTCAAGTGTTGTTGCCTCACTGCTACCAGTACCGCAACCAAACACACGGAAAATGTTGCTGAAGATGACAAATAGCGAGTTAGTTCCTGTTAATGAGGCCAAGCTGTATTACAACTGAACATGCATATGAGACTACCTGTAGGAACCAGTTGCTACTCTTAATCCATCACCACTTTGACAACACTCAAATTTGTCAAAAATTGAGTCATTTTCATATAAATCACATAACTGCAGTTTCAGCAATACATGGATCAGGTTTGCACCAGTGAAAATATGTGCTATTCATTGTCCATAAATAACCACCAATCATTCATCTTGACATGGAAGAAATTACCTTAGGCCTTAGATACTCATGAACCTGGAATGTTGCAACTGGACCAGAATTCATCTTAACATCCCAAAGCTGTAATAATAGACAAAGTATAATATTGGAAAAACACATGAAACAAATTTTACAGTGATAATTTGTTTGTTTCTGGAGAAAGGTAACAATAGTATAATGTGGCTAATGGCATTATATCAAGTACAAGCATTACACGTGAAATAGTCTATGCAAGGCAAATATGTACAAGTGTTCATCTCAAACAGACCCAGAAACCAAGGGTGTGTTTGGTAGGGATCTGGATTCTCCTAGAAACGTTTCAGTTCCAGATTCTCTCTAGAAACGTTTCTCTACTGAATCAGAATCACTTTGTGGAACCGTTTGGCTAGCTCGTTGGATTCTTGAAACTAGAACTAGAATCAAGCCAAACCAGGTTTTGGGTGTTTCTCAAGACTAGTACAAAAACAAGAATCGGTTCCAAGTGATTCTCCCTAAAACGTTTCTCTTTGTGGCATTTGGCAGCGATTCTAGTGATTCTACCGAAAATCTGAAACGTTTCTCGCAGAAGCATACACAATGAGTGAAAGATCACCACATTAAATAGTAAATCAGATTATGTTTTCCATAGATTATTGAAAAAACAGGAACCGTGGTAAAAAAAAAACAACAAAAAGGGTCTCATCTTTTTGCCATGTCAGCTGCAAACTATTTATATTTAAAGTATCAGAAGTTACATGTACAGACCTTCAGAGTCATGTAATCGCGACTGAGAATATGTCTCCCATCCTTCGAAAACTTTATGTCCGAAATTGAAGCTATAATCTCTGTGAAAAATGATCTTGAACCTGGGGCCTCATGCTGCTCAAAGCTACAAGAAAACATGTACAGGTATAAAAATACAAGGAAACCATAGGAAATAAAAAGTGTAAAATAAAACCTCACATTTGGGAATGAGTGTCGCAAAGGGCTGATTGCCGCAGATCAACAAGTCGAATGGAGCCCTTAGAGCTACTATACGCCAATGTATTGCAATGAGTAGGATGGAATTCAGCAGATGTTATCACCTCTGCATGTCATAGAACAAAGGCATAACTATCAGCAGCTAACAACAAAGATGCCACCAGTAGAAATTCAGAGATTATGTGATAAAAACAATAAAGGAAAGCTATAATAGACCTGAAACCCCATGTTTGAACCAACTTTATTCGTTCATTCATGACACAACCATTTCAACAAACAAAGAACTAACTTAGTTCAACAATATGTTATTCACATGCAAGGAAATGGGAAGTGTCCTGAGTTTACAAGCTAGGCAGGTAGGTCGCACCTAGCCAGCTTGGGTTCATTTCCTAGCCTTTTCTAGGATGCAGCCAGATGGATGCCTCTCCTCCTGAACTAGTCTCTCTTTATTTGGGAGCAAAAAAATAATGTTGTAATCTTATGAAAAGACGTACAAACATGTGCTGTGCACATAAAATTTCAGTCAGATTTGGTGAAGTACAAGTCACACTGCTCGCCGGTAAGATAAAAAATACAGAAATCAACTTCTTCATTTAAGTATATTTTCTTATTTCACACCTATGACCTATCACACACATAATCAGCACAGTTAAGAAATAGTTCGTAGGTTTGGAACTTGGAAGTTATACCAGTGAGATCTTCCATGTTTGTAGGCTTAACATCAATAATATTGAAACTTTGATTGCTGATTTCCAAATTCCAGAGATTTATCCGCAAATCATCAGCTGATATAAATGTCTCACCATCGCTGTGGAAATAAAGATTACAAAGAATAAATATCACTACCCAAAAGATAAAATGGCAGAGGTTAAGCTACGATACATGAGGTGCAAATCAGCAACATAAAACTAGCTAATTATAAAAAATGTGGGAGATAAGGTGATCAATTAATAATATAGTCAGAATAATGTGGCAAATCAGCAACATCAGCTGATATACCATGCAGTTCAAGCACACAAAAAAAATCTAAACAAGAATTTTCATGCGGTAAACCAAATTAAAATATGATGAGTACTCTTAAAATACCATGTGGGGAGTGACTTAATTTTGCTTTAAAATAAATTGTACAAAATATACACTATATTATCATATTAAGAGTAATAAAGGTTTTCACTACACAATTTCAACTAGCAACCATGAGTACTAGTTGAGGGATATCAGAACACCAAGGCACATACCACTTTGCTTAGATGATCACCCTAAACCAAAGAGACCCTAAGGGATGCTCAAAACTTTGGTTTGGCACTGGGAGTGCGAACAATCTACTCATACTGTAGGGTCAAGATTCAGTATGTAGTTAAAAATTTAAGTGGCTTGATTTACAAAACTACTAAATGCATCGGGTCATGTGCAAAGAGAGAGCAAATAGGCTTCATCTTCAGGAAGCAAATATTTTAGAACTAAAATTTTCATACCCAAATTCAATAGCTGAAAACCTTGAGGGTTAGCTACGATAAATTCAAATGCATATGTTGATATAAGTGACTGGTGTAGTGATGTGCAGGACCTGTTATTTGATATCGAATTTATATGGTAGTCATGTGCATGAGCATATACTCTTCGGCAGCTCGCGGCAAGACTTGTTTCTTGGCTTGTAACCTGTAAACAGGTTAGACTGAGTCAATGTAACAAACTATGAAAAGAAAAGGTGGTTACATAGACAGGAAAGATGATAGAATCAACTAAAATACATTTTTCAGCTGCACAAATTCCAGGAATTAGCTTAATAGTTCTAAATAAGTAGAATATGTTTTCACAAGGTGCATAAATGAAACTGAGTTAAGTACAATTACCACAGGCAGGCGAAGCAAAGGAAGCCCGCCAGGTTTTAGAGCATTGCCATTTGAGAGAGATGGGCTCAGATAGCCCATGCCACCAGAACTACCATTTGCAGGAGTAGTTGAACGGTCCAAATTCATCTCAGATACCTTTTTTACCTTCTTTTCTTGGACCTACATATCAAGGATTAATATTCAAACTAACAAAAGATTGATTACGTACAACAATATTTCAATGTCTCGTGCATCTTGCATTCTTATGTGCACACATGAGGAGGGTATAAAAAGCACAGTTCAGCATTCCTTGGGACGAAATGGACAAAATTTGAACAACGGATACTTCAAGAAATATCAATGAGTAGCACATGAACATGCACTGTGTAGTTTCTAAAGTTTACAATACATACAAAGATGATCAGGGTTTCTAAGTTTACCACATGAATACAATTGAAGAAATCTAAGGCATGATTTCGAGAGGGAAAAAAAGGTTATAAGGTTACTTCCTAATTATTTAGTGTTGATGCTTACCTTCCAAAACTTTATTGTTTTGTCATTTGTGGATAGAAGAAACAATGCACCGTTTGCTGCTTGACACCACTTTATTTGGTTAATCTTCTCTTCAATTTCCAAGCTCTTAAGGTAATCAAACTAATTCCATAACGACATCATTTTGTCAAATTTTAAGTAATTCAGAAGACAAATAATACCACTTAACAATGCTTGTGAGAATATACCTCTGGTTCGTGGCTTTGAAACTCAGTTTTGTAGCGAAATTCGGGATGCCTGCTGATAGAATAATCAGCTTTCTCAGCACCTTTTCTACAGGCATGCTAAAGGGAAAAAAACCAAAATACGTTTAGCCATCTGAATACAGAAGGAAAAAGTTTGCAGGCTTTGGTGTACAGTTCAATATGCATACATCTTTGACATCGGTCCTTTCAAATAAAACAACTCGTCCACCTCTGTCTCCAGTGGCAAGATGATGTCCTGATTTATTGAACTCTATTGCTGAGATGATGTCAACTGCAGAGAATGAAAGCAAGAAAAGGTTAAGTTAGTTTGCAGACATAATAAATGACAATGGTCTACAATTGAGCATACAAGAAACAGTGGGAAAACATGTACCGTAGCAGGCTACCATCCACTCATAATGGCTTTATTGAGATGCACAAAAATAAAATCAGCACTTAAAGCCAAGGCATAAATGAAGAAATGCTAGCATGACTAGCACTGTTTTAATCCGATAGTTCACAGTTGCCAACCAGTTTAACCCAAAGAAGAAGAAAAAAAAAGAATATAAGGTTCAGCCTAACTGAGATTAAGTGAAGGTTATTAAAGTGAGTGATTCAGATGTGACTCTGAAGACAACAATAACTGAAACCAGGAGTTTCAAAACTATGCGGAGGAATTAGAGTATTCACATGGTTCAAAAATCTTAGTAAATGCAGGCAATGGCCAATGGGCAACAAAGACCTCAATATAAAATTGGATCTACAAAGAATTTGAAGGGGCCATTCTTCAAAAGGAGACTTTAGAACAGAACAATGGTAGGCTTGGGAGAAACCATGGACATTTGGCATCATTTAGAACAATTAGCTAAAGCCAGCAGGACACAAATAGCTAGTATAGGTTGGGACTGACTCAACCACAGAGTGTCGACTCATGCAAATAGATGTACCAGTTACATGGTATCAAGCACAGGAATGAGGAATCAATAAAATAAGTTAGATCAGACCCTTGTAGAGATGTAGAGTTATCCGCAGTTTGGCTTCTTTGGTGCACTAATAGATGCTGCCTGCTGGTATAGCTAGGGAACAATTCAAGCAAAATGACATGCATGAATACAGAGTATCCATTAGATGTTTAATTTATTTATGCCAATAAACCTACCAATAACATGGTACCAAGCGCAGGAATCAAAGCAATAAGTGAATTATATGCAGTTTGGCTTCTTGGGTTCAGAGATAGTGATTTGAGTGCAGTAAACCCACTAAATAGGGTAGTAGAAAAATAATTGGCTATTTAAATAATACTAAAAGAATCTTTTTCCCCAATATATGTTCATTGTTATCTGAATATTACATAACCTAAGACAACTGCACACCAGCGTATGCTCGACACATCAATAGTGAAATAGCAACATCATCATCAACATAGCCTTTTGTCCCAAGCAAGTTGGGGTAGGCAGTGAAATAGCAACATGCATCCCAAAATGGATATTGGCGGTTTATGCATACAAGGAATGAAATCATTTACCAGAATAATTCGCTAGTCAATTCACATTGACAAAATTTGTCAGATAGTGGCCACGCCTGATGCAGCATTTAACAACCCTACATGTCACAAGCACGAGCATGTGCAGCATCACCCCATCTCACCAAGTCAGAACTAGATGAACATGGATCCTATTTGTACCACATATATATATAATGAAAGCAAGTATGGTCTGTCTAGCCAGCCAAATATGTAATTGCAACAGCATAACAGCAAGAAATCCCATGTACAGCACTAAGCAATACTCCTTGGAGTATGCATTCTACCATCCTGCCACCTATGGATGGCCTCAGCTGTGCCACCGAATGGCACAGTGGTACTGGTACGCATCTACCAGTCAAGAGTATATTTGCAGTGATCTGGAAGGCAGTAAATTTCGCATCCCTAGCACCAAAGCATCGAGATTTAGCGCATCCCATCCGAAGCCACCACTGATTCCTGGGTCGATCTAAGCAGGACCCCACCAGCAGCGCCCATTCACGGCCCCTAGCCTCCGACCGAGCTCCGGGGCACAGAAGCACTAAGATCCAGCAGATAGCAGCAACGAGTGACGCAAAGGCGCAGGACATGGGAGTAGTAGGGAGAAGGGATCGATCGGTACCATCCTGGACTTCCTCCCCGGCGCTGCGCTCGCCGAACACCTGGGAGAACCTCCACTCGAGCGGCTGAGTCGGAGAGTGCGACGGCGGCGCCTGTGCCTGTGCCTGGGCCGGAGGCGGGGGCGAGGCTGAGGGCGAGCGCTCCGGTGCCGCGGCGCCGTTCATCGTCGTCGGGGCGGGATCGGCTGCGGAGCGGGCGGGATCGGTGGGGCGTGGGCGAGGGCGAGAGGGGCGGGCTACGAGCGCGCTGCTGCGGCGACGGCGATGCCGGCGAGGGTTTGGGGTTTCATGCGGGCGGAATGGCCAATGAGAGATGGAGAGAGGGAGGGAGGCAGCGAGATGGGGGAGGGGCAGAGGGAGGTGATGGTGGGGGCAGGGGCAGCCGCGCCGATACGACAACGGAGAGGGAAGAAACCAAAACGATTTCTTTACTTTTTTTTTCCTCTCTTCTTGTTCTTGCCTGTGTTTAGATGGCCAAAAATTTATTGGTAATTAGTATTTAATTATGGACTAATTAGGTTTAAAAGATTCGTCTCGTAAATTACGACTAAACTGTATAATTAGTTTTATTTTATATCTATATTTAATAATTCATACATGTGTCAAAGATTTGATGTAACGGAGAATCTTAAAAAATAGAACTAAATGGGGGCCTTTCTGTCCTTGTTCGCCTTGTGATGATTCCTTTTCTAGTCATCCTCCGGTGTCATTTCCGAGGGAGTCGGTTGCTCCGCTGCCCGTCTGCAATGCAAATCACGGTACTTTATTTAGACGTGGTAATTTAAAATCAGTATAAATACAAAAGTTGAGATAATTTTATAGAAGCTGACGGTTCTATTTTTCTCTTTTTTCTATATTTTATTTATAGGACGACAGGACATTGACACATTGTTTCGCTGGTTGCTTGTAATGAAAACAACACATCGCCACGCGGGTAAAAGATATTGGCTTATTGCATTGTCGTATCAGCTTGTATAGCAACATAAACATGCTGAAAATGTCTGCACCGTTCATTTTCGATCCAACTGTGATGCATAAACCGTTATAGTTTAGTGGAAGTTGGTAAAGCGACAGTACAGATTAGTTGATATCGTGACAGTAAGGTTCCTTGTTGTACGGGGGACAACGATACCATGACGTTGGGTTCCTTGTTGTTTGCAGCGAGGAAAGCATTTCGTCATGGCCTTTTGGATTAAAGTATTGGCTGTTAATCACTCTAAGAATGGCTTACAAGCCGATTACAGCTGTCGGCAAAGCAACATCTACCACATCTCTGACGAAAGGTGATAGCAATGTGCATGAGTAGGAAAAATTACCGACAGGATATACATCAATCCATTTTCTATACAGGCCTTGTCTAGTTTCTACCCTAAAACTTTACACTTATCACATCGGATATTTATACACATGCATAGAATATTAAATATAAACTAAAAAAATAACTAATTACACAGATTGTGTGTAATTTGCGAGACGAATCTTTTAAGCCTAATTAGTCTATTATTTAACAATAAAGTGCTACAGTAACACATATGCTAATGAAGGATTAATTAGACTTAATAAATTCGTCTTGCGGTTTACTAACGGATTCTATAATTTATTTTTTTATTAGTATCCGAACAGTGGCGGACCTAGGAAATAAGTTAGGAGGGGCTTGTCTCATAATCTTTCGTCCCTAGTCGCTCCTTCTAAGCTTGAATATGTGCAAATTTGTAGCGGGGGCTTACGAGAGGCTCTATGGTCCAAGCAGCAGTAGCGGGGGCTCGAGCCCACCCCGCCCCGGTGCTAGATATACCCCATGCAACACCCTATAGAAACTTTACATTCTCAAGCTAAACAAAGCCACAGTAGAGCGTCAGGTGCCGTTTGCCTGCCCTGCAATGAATCACGGGCAGAAGCTCTGTCTACTGCTTAGACGATGACAGTAGACAACGATCTAGTACAACAAGAAAACAACAATGCAAACAAATCATTCTCCTAAAATCTTTAGTGTTATCTTTCTCTCGAGTGACATTATTCAAGTCTTCCTCCACACACATAAAGTTTTTTTTAGCAATTGATGTCAAAAGGGGATATGAGCGAACTGATCATAGATTGTTTGAGTTTCTTGTGGTAGAACCTGTCCATCCGGGTTTAAGTCCTCGACTTGCCAAGGGTGCTCGTATTTTCTTGGATTTATTCTAGGATTTAACAGTGCTATACTTCAGTGGTAGGCGACGTCTCTACCAACAGCGAGGGACATCTGTGGTGACTTCGTGAATCTCGTGATCTGCCGGCTCAGTCCTTCGAAGGTGCTCATAGGGGTAGAGTTAGCGTACGTGTGTTCAAAGGGTAAGTGTACATGCATGTTGTGGGGGGTCTACGTTATATTATGTAATTCTAAAAAAAGATATGATACAAAGAAGAAAAGGAAATTAGAATTGATGAGGAGAGAGAATGGTACAAAGCAAAAAAAATGTGAAGAGAGTAAAGTAAGATTGGAAGATTGAAGGGGAGCAAAATTTTCATCTCAAGATGCATCCATCAAGTGGGGCTGTTGGGGGGCAAGGCTCATGGGCATATGTTTGTTTATGCATTTGTTTGAGCATTGCATATGGTTGCTTGCATTGCACTTAATTATGAGATAAATGTTTTTTTGTCATGATTTGCTATAGCATGCAAGCGATGAGCATTAGAAAAAGATGTTAAATCCTTTTATGATCTAACACGCTTTCTAGTGGTGTTCTAGCTTAAATGGTGGCACTAAGGATGTATTCACATTTGGGAACGGCTCCGGTACCTCCTTTTTCTAAAAATGGCACGAATCCCAAAGCAGCCAATTAAAGAAATTAATTATTTTATATTATTTAACAATTGGGTCCCGCCTGGCCAAGCCCGTCCAAGCCTAGCCCTGAGTCCAGCCCGTTCACTCTGCTCCGTTAATCCGTCGGAGACGGCGTCGCGAGCAGCAGAAGCTCATTACTCCTTCCCCGATCCCATTTCATCGTGCTTTGCGGCAAGGAGCTACATTCGGCAGCGCTGCCGTCACCATTGAGGAAGAAGATGGCAAGCCATCGGTCGGGGGAGGCACCTGCGCTCGCCCCGCCGTGCCCGCTCCCAGCCATGACACCGACCGCAAGAAGCACCCGTCCGTGCCACCGGCGGACAGAGCTCCAGCGCCTGCTCCTATCCTCCAATTCATTGGCTAGAACACCGCGGATTGGGGAGCTCATGTGGCTCCAGGTTCTGGACCTGTCCAAGAACAGTCTCACCGGCGGCGTGCCGCCACAGCTCCTCCATTGTAGGGTCCTGGTCCGGATTGATCTCAGCGGCAACTTGCTCCATGGCTGGCTGCCCTCAGGCCTCATGGAGCTCAAGAACCTAAAATTTCTCTTGCTATTCAGCAATAATTTCAGAGGTGAGATACCTTCCAGTTTGGTCTAGCTGAGGTCGCTGGAATTTCTTAATCTATCCAACAATTCTCTATCAGGGAAGGTTCCTGTGAGTTTATCTTGTGCACTGCGAAATCACACTATTTTACTGATCGATAACAACAAACTATCTAGGGAGGAGGATTGCCGGTGATGAGTCCAACTATGGAAAAGTAAATTAATAACAATATCACTGTGTACTTGTAGTCCACCAGAAACACTGATTTGTTCTTCTCATTATGTACTAGAAAATATCTTGATGAGTCCATAGCAACAATCCTGTCCTATATATGATAATCATTAATCTTCAATAATTCATGTTGCAACATATAAAAGTTAGAGGCCGTAAAAATATCGGAACAAGCCACTTCAATCTCATTGTGTCTTGTTAAAGGCACCGGCAGCGACTGTTAAGGTCTGCAATCATAATCAGCCTCAGTTTCACAAAGGCGCGATACGCAGTTCTCATAGTGCTCAACCAAGTCAAGTAATGACATATATATGTCCAGGTGCCTGTGAAGACTTGAATTGAGACATTCACTTCTCTGGTTACTTTTCATACCCAGGAAAAACTTGTTATATTGAAAGGCGGCAGCCCATAGTTCCCTATTCTTGTACATCATTGTGAGTGAATCTCTATTTGTTGCAGTCTGGTACTTGGAAAGAAAGGCATTCTATCTAGCTTTCAAGCGTTTCTGAACTAGCATAATACAAAAGTGTGAGGAACCCATCCAAGCAGTCGCTATGCAAATGCTTCATAATATTTTTCTCCACATGACATGAACAGATGCGATGACTTACACTAGGAAACACTTGCCGAATAGCTTTAATCATGGACTAGTCGCCATCAGTAATTACTGATTGTGGTTTTTTCTGACACATTGCTTTTAGAAATGCTTGGAGCACCCATACATACGAATCAGCACACTTATTGGTATATTTAACGCACACAGATAAATCCACAAGCGCACAGATATCGCTGTAACTTTCACCCAAAAATATTCCAAGTATCGTATCCATAGGGAAACGTGTGAGAGTAACTACGTCTAACTTAATCCAGAGTAGCAACAAGACTTAAAATAATAGGAGTATAGAGGAGATCACAAAGGTCTTCTAATTCTAACTTCGGTAAGCTATGTCTTCTATTGTTCAACTGAGGATATTACTAAGGGAAGCACAAGCAGAGTAGGTTTTCTATAGTAACTAAATCCTGCTATGCCTACAAACAGGAGGTGGATTATAGAGGATTCAACAAGGCTATAAGAGTCACTCTCGTGAGCTACCACCGATCTAGAATGTATGGTACATCTAGAAGTAACCCGGTCTAAGCACTACGCTTACACCTACAATTACTACTTTAACCTAGAGCGTCCTATAGATTAAAGCACTCAATGAGTTGTGAACCTGATGAGCAATATAAACACAATGCTTACTTGAATTAGAAGTTGATTACCAGAGAATCCTCAGAAAGCAAGCTCAAGTAGAACTTGACTCCGCCAGGGTACAAACCGTAGAGAGAGCACCGACAGGCCATCCTCCAAACTCTTCCCTTGCACTCTCTCTATTTCTAATACAAGACTAGATCCTATAGAGGACTAATCTTCTCTTGATAGCTGGCTCTGATCCTGATGAGGAGAATATGAATTAGGGTTTCAGGATGACTCCAAGGAGGAGGGTCTGGGTGTCCTTATATAGGTTGAGATAGAGTAGGGGGCAAGGAATCGCCATGTCATTGATCCGCATTAACTCCCTCGATCACCGTTGGATGAACCGACTTATAACCGCCTTAAAATCAACGGTGTAAATCTTGGAAATACATACGAGGTGGCAGAGAGCGAGCGGGCTTCGGAGCTGACCCACTTTTGTGGTCGTTTGGCCCAAGCTTCGGTGGTGCGTCTTCTGGTGTCTTGTAGAATCTTCTTGAGTTGTTTACGTCGTAGATGAACATGATTAAATATGATGATTGGGTCCACCTTGCCCGCTTTCTGGATAAATCTTCCTACATTCACATATTCACCAAAACTCGTGAAAGTTATTAGTTTAAACCCCTATACCTATGTTTGGTGATGGAATTAAATATATATGCAAGTTATGTTGATGGTTTATAATTGATGTTAATGACCGTCAACAGTGCTCATCACAAATGATGCCACAACCAAAAACTGTTGTGTTGCGGTGATGGTTGAGCCCAATGAATGGGACAAATGGCATCTTATACCTGTTCATTCAATAAGTGCTGTCAAAGATGACCACGTTAGCAAATGATTGGTAGTCCATATGAGATTGAGTATCGCACCAAAATAAGTTCATCAGACGATTGTCATCATCAACTTTATAATCAAAATAAAAATCTAGATTACTCTTCTTCCTCTTCAGCATGAGACCTAGAACTATCCTTGCATCACCTTCTGCGATTCTTGACCTCTTGTTCTTTGAACAATAGTTGTAAATATCCTAAGTAACAATGCCAACTTTGTCATATCCTCTATATTTGCATTGAAGAACATCTCTTATGACATACTTACGGATTCCAACAGCTTCTGTTGACATGATCTTATATCTACGGAAATCCTTAATCTTCCGGTGATACCATGGGAATGGAACTTCATCAGGCATAGCTAGGTGATGGTTATGCTCATCCACAAAATTATTCATATACCATACTCCACGGATCAGTGTAGTCTAATATCAATTAATGCACTACAATCACATCAAGTTAGGGCTTGTGGTCTACGGCTGTAATAATCCTCAATGTCCAGCCATTTGCCATCTCACTCCCCTTCTCTACAACACACAAACCGCCTAAACAAAATTGCCCCCGACTGCTTGCTACGTCTCACTTTCTCCTTTCTAACACTGAAGCCCTTGTCCCTCGCATAATTATTATAGAATGTGAAAACCTCTACTTCACTTGCAAAAGTCTTATTTGCTATGCTCCAGAATTCATCCATTTTTTGTACCGGTCCCCAACATTTGCTGTTCTTCTCAACATTTGCTTGCCATAACCAACATCGCCAGCTTCCTGCAAATGTAAATGGATGATGTTTCGCTCAATACTTGACAACAAACATTACTAAATTGGACATCATCAGTTGCAGGAAAGTGATATTGTTATTGATTTACCTTTCCATAGTTGGACTCGTCACCGGCAGCAGCAGTTATCTCCTCCTCTCCAGATAGTTTGTTGTTGTCAAGCAGTAAAACAGTGTGATTTCGTAGTGCCACAAAGATTAATGTACATGAACCTCCCCTTATAGAGAATTGTTGGACAGATTAAGAAATTCTAGCGACCTTAGTTAGCCCAAACCAGAAGGCATCTAACCGTTAAAATTGTTGGCGGACAACGAGAGAAATTTCAGGTTCTTGAGCTTCGCGAGGCCTGAGGGCAGCCGGGTGTGGAGCAAGTTGCTGCTGAGATCCATCTGGATGAGGCCCCTACAATGGAGGAGCTCCAACGGTATGCTGCCGGTGAACCTATTCCTAGACAGGTGAAAGCCCTAGTTTGGTTTTGGATAATTGATGAAACTTAGGGACTAATTCTTGTACTAAGTGTATAGACATGAAAGGATGGTCCCATGCCAAGTGGTGGAGCAAGAGGATGATCATGGTGGATGGTGATGACCAAAAGATGATCAAGTGCTCAACTTGGAAAAGAAGAAAGAGAAAAACAAAGGCCAATGAGATCAAGGCAAAGGTATAAGATAGGTTTTTGTTTTGGCACTTAAGACACCATAGAGAGTGTAAGTGCATTTAGGATCGATAGCCGTACTATAAAGAGGGGAAGTCTTTGGCTAAGCGGTTATCGAGTGCCACTAGGTGATATGATTCTTGCATATGCATTTAGGAACCTAGTGTGCTAACTTTGACCCTTGTAAAATGCTTTGAAAAATACTAACACACATGCATACAAGTTCTACACACTATGGTTAGTAACTTGAAAGCAAGGGCGAAGTGGTTGAGGACTTAGAAAAAGAAAAGGCGGAGAAAGTCCGTGACCGGATGCAGTCAATTATAGCTAGGGCACGGAGTGCTAGCCGAGGACAAGGAGGAGCTATCGGACGCCGAGGTCAGACGCTGGTCCAGTGTGCAGTCAGTAGTTCCAGCGGCGTCGATGTTGACGGTAGTTATCTACCATATTAAACCGTCAACATAACTTGAATAAATGCTTGAAATGAATCATCAATAGAAACTTAGGGGTTTAAACTAATAATTTCCATAAGTTTTGGTGAATCTGTATTTTCTGCTGGGTATATCCAGAAAACCAAAAATGGGGATCAAAATGTCAAAAGGAATTAAACTTAATCGCGACGAAAACTATTCTAGAAGACTCCAGAGGACTCCCGGAGGCAACCCCCCGAGGCAGAGCCCAAGAGGCCGCCAGGTGGAATCGGTCGGCCCCAACCTGGTGCCGCCCGATCCCTGGCAGTGGCCCCCGCATGTTAGATTCTGAAATATTCCTCCACCACCTCCCTAGACTGCATCTACGTCATTCTTCAAGTCGATTTTATCCAAGGGCTCACGTTGGACCCTCTGGGCTATATAAGGAGACCCATGCGCCCTCCTGAGGCATCAAGTCATTTAAGATTAAGTCATCCAAAGCCAGAAACCCTACTATCCTTAGAGCTCCTCTAGTTTCTAAGGCATAGCTAGTTAGGCTAGGTCTAGAGGGAGGCAAGCAGATCTTCGCTTGGATTCCTGATATCGTCTAGAGCTTGGTTCGATATAATTCTTGTAACCCTCTCTCATTGTATCTCCATTATTTTTATATGCTTTGGTACAATTGTCAAGACAATATAGTATTCATCTTATTCATGATCTTGGTTGCAATGTTCGTTGTTTACTTTAATTATATACTTAGTATAGTTAGTTTATCCTTATATTTATGCATAAGTTCGTATAGCATTCACCTAATAAGGTACCATGGGTGGGTGGTAGAGATCATATAAGCGTGGTGCTTATATGTTATTTACCTACGAATACACTCTATATTCTGGGTCATGTGGTAGATCACGGATGTGACACTCCCATTGAGTCCTTTGTAGTCCACTCCCCGAGTATAGGTTGAGGAAGTAGGGCCTGGTTATGAAGGAAGGGAGAGGTTTCTGTACTCAAACTTTCCTAAGTAATGCCCCTTATGTGTGGATATAATGATGATCTTAGCCATAATTACTAGGTGTAATTGCACTAATCATCGTATGCTTTGACTTGTAGTTAAGGATGACTTAGGAATTATTCTTCTAATATTCTAATTTGACCAGATATTGCCCTAGGTAGGAGTGCTCTGAGTGATTTACTTATAATTCTTGATCAGTACTTATCATATACATCTTATCTTGTGACTTACCCCTGTTATGAGTAGAGTGATTGGTTATGGTTTATTTCTCTATCAATGTTATTAGTTATCAATACAATCCCAAAGCTACACCTTCCCTGTGGTAAAATATAAATATGATACCTGGTATACTCTCGGGTGAAGTGCTACAATGGTATAATTATCTGTCCGCTTGCAGAATCCATTTCATTCATATCTTTATATTTTTTCTAGTCACATAAAATGACAAACATCTACTTAGTATTATTCTTGTAGTAATACTAGTTAGTACCAACAAACTTTTCTAGCACCATCACTGTGGATGACAACCTAGTTTAGTAATGCTAGAGGTGTAGGTAATTAATAGGTGACTACTAAAACAAGTGAGGAGTTAATAAATACCAGCAAGCATTTCTGGCACCGTTGCCCAGAAAGGTAGCTAGCATAGGAAGTATTGATAAACTTATATTAATTGATGTGGTTGAAATAACCATTGACCTCTGCTCAAACAAGCTTACCCTTGTTTTATCTACTTGTGTATCTTATGCAGGGTAATGTATGATTGGTTTGAACCTACCGTCAAACTTCATTGATGATCCAGAAGCGCTACTCAAGAGAACTAAGGATAAACTTAAGAGAGTACCAGCTTTAGAGTCGGAGGACAACCGTATAAGGCGAAGCTTAACACCAGAATTTGAAGCCATGGCTAATAAGAGTCTTTGTGAATTATCTGCTCCAACTACAGTCAACATCCGTACTGGACCTGAGGTCAATGTTGGACACAATTGATTCGAGCTCAAGCCTGCTCTCATCAACATGGTGCAAGCCAGCCAGTTTTGTGGAAAGGCACATGAAGATGCTAGTGCACATCTCCAACACTTTCTAGAGATCTGTAGCACCTTCACTATCAAGGGAGTAACCAAGGATGCTATTCTACTCCGCCTTTTCCTGTTTTCACTCTTGGGAAAGGCAAAATAGTGGTTCTACGCCAACAAAGAAAGAAACACCACATGGGATAACTGCTCCATTGCCTTTCTAGTAAAGTTCTTTCCCACAGACAAGACCAATGCTCTGCATAGGAGAATCTCAAGTTTTCAGCAATATCATGATAAATTTGTCCCTGAGGCATGGGAACGCTTTTAAGACTATATATCAGAATATCCTCATCATGGGATGGAGAATTGGCTACTCATGCAAACCTTTTACCACGGGTTGACCACTAGTACCCGTGAGATAATGGATGCTGCTGCTGGAGGTGCTTTTTTGTCACTTAACCTCAGAGACGCTGAAAGGTCCAAAATGGCTAGAGAGGGGGTGAATAGCCTAAATTAAAACTCTACAAATCACTAGAGCAAAGATTAGTAACACAAATGGCGATAAAAGCGGTTTGCTCTAGCTCTAAGTGTTATGCAAGCCACCTAGTTTGCAATTCTAGTTACCTAATGTCTCTATGGCACACAGAAGCTAGGTTGCTACAACTACTACTACCTAGAGTGCTAGCACAAGAACAAGCACAACTAAACAAGCTAAAACACAAGGTAAAGTTACGGTAAGTAAACGATGGGAAGATGATTTTATACCGACGTGTAGAGGCAAGTGAACCAATGAAAAATACTAATATGAAGCCAATCATCGGGAGACAATCAATCACAATATCAAGAGAAACACTAAGATTTTCTCCCGAGGTTCATGTGCTTGCCGGCACGCTAGTCCCCGTTGTGTCGACCAACACTACATGGTTCGACAGCTAATTGGGAATCCACACCCAAGCTCTCCAAGAGCACCGCAAGAACCTACCGCTAGTGAGGTAACTCAATAACACGCTAGGGAAGGTGCAAAGCCCCTCACAAGTTGTCGGAGCAGGCCACGAACAACCGCCAACTCATGTCGGACCTCCTCCGCTACTCCAAGCCATCTAGGTGGTGGCAACCACCAAGAGAAACAAAAATCTCGCAGCAAAAGAACACCCAAGTGCCAACTAGATGCAAACTCACAAGCAAATGCACTTGAGATCACTCAATCTCACTTTGATTAGCCAATCAAGCAAGGGAGATAAGTGGGAGGGGATTTGCTCAGCTCAAGAGGATGTTGGAGAGTCAAAATGTCCAAGAGACCTCCCCCAAGGCTGGCCAACAAGTATTTATAAGCAGCCCAACATGAAATAGCCATTAGGCACTTGACCCTGCTGTTGTCGGGCTGACCAGACGTGCAGGTCAAAATGACCTGATGCGGCCACAGCGTCTGGTCACGCTGCGTGTTGACGGTCCTTAAGTACCAAATATAGTTATCAAATAAATAAAGAAAAGGATCCAAATGCAACCAACACCTAGACTTAGGGTTTTATCTGACAGAATTCCACGAGTTTTGGTGTTTGTCTGTTTCTGCAGGGGGTTATCAGAAAATACGGAGGAAAGGCCCACACGTCGGGTTTACATAGAGATAATAACGTGTTCACCGATTTTCTATCATCTAGAAGACTCCAGAAGCCACGAGATCGAACGGGAGGCCGAACGGGCTCGGAGGCAGGGCGCCCGCCCTGCTCCCTAGGGTGCCCGCCCTGGCCTGAGAGCCAATCAGGCTCTGTCTCGCGGATTATGCTCCACCGACCTAAGGGATCAAGGAAAACCGTGCGATTAATGTCGGTTTGATCCGACGGCCCACGTTCACTTGAGGGGGCTATATAAGCAGGACCCCTGGCCCCTGGAGGAGGCACTCTCTCATTCTCAATTCTTCAAACCCTAAT
The DNA here is from genome assembly GCA_022457205.1 of Saccharum spontaneum. Lineage (NCBI taxonomy): Eukaryota > Viridiplantae > Streptophyta > Magnoliopsida > Poales > Poaceae > Saccharum > Saccharum spontaneum. The sequence continues at coordinate 46,873,703 of CM039590.1, forward strand.
CTCAGGAGGAGAGTCTCTGATCAAGCCCTAGAGCCACCACATCAACTAGATCTCTAGTATAGCATAGCTACATAGGATTAGAACTAGAAGGAGTCAATCTTCGATTGGTTTCCGGATCTGTCAAGAGGATTCTTGGTAATTCCTTTACTGTTCTTCATTGTTCATCTTTGTTCTTCAATATTATGAATACAACTTTGTTCTATTTCAATATATTGATTATGACTATGCTCTACTTGTTTATGTTTGCGATTATATTGTTCTTAGTTTATCGTAGTTATACGCTTGGCTTAGTTAGATTGGAATTATATACATGTTTAGGATCGTATAGCGTTTATCCATCGGATCCATGGGTAAATGATAAATATTGTGTAGGCGTGGTGCTTAGACCATATTTATCTGCGATTGCACCTTATATGCCGGATCATGGGGTGGTCCGCGATGGTGACAGCTTCGTTGGTTCTTATATAGTCCCCCTCCCGTGTGTAAGGCAGGCAGAGCAATATTATTACGGGGGAGTGATTGCTATGTTTCTCATCTTCCTTGATAATATCACTATGCATGGGCGTAGTCCTTTCTCGCAATGATTGCCAAGTGTACTTGCACTAACTATGATATGCTAGACTTTATAGTTAAGAATAACTTAGGAAATATCCTTGTAGTTTGTCCTAATACCATGCTAATGACTTGCTAGAATATCTGTTGAGGTGCTTATCATTATTATATGTGGCTAGATGATCAGATTAATTATCTTTGTCACCATTCATACTTTATCTATATTTTATGTGACACTTACCCCTGTATGCAAGAGATAGATGAATGCTCTCACTTATACATGCAATGATTGATACTCATTCCTATATTCCATTCCATAATCAACATTGATGTTAGTAATCCCTTCCCAGTGGTAAAAATATAAATAACGATACCTGGAATACTTCCCGGTTAAAATGCTACATCGGTATTAATCTGTGCGCTTGCAGATCTTATTTATTATTTATTTAGAAGAGCAGTTGCATATTTCAATACCGCATCTCTCATGTCATGCTGGGGATGACAACTTGGCTTAAGTGGCATGAGGGATAGGTTTGGCATTTTTGGCGCCGTTATCAGAATTAGAAAACTAAGTCTACTTTTGGTAATGACGTTAAGAATGCCCAACACTGCGCTGCTCCATTGGATTGCTGCCACGTGTACGCATTTAAACCAGAGCTGCACGATCGCCAACGGTCAAGAAACGAAGTCACACACGCAGACAAGTGACCGAACGTGCCCTAGCATCCGGTCGCTAGAAGCTCATGCTGCTGAGAGGCCTGACCAGACGCACCGCTTGTACTGACCAGACGCGGCACACCTGGCGTCTGATTAGAGTAAAGAAAGAGTCCAGAGAGCATTTTTGTCGACCGGACGCGTCCGATCGTAACTGACCGAACGCGCCACCGCGTCTGATCAATCCCTCACGTTCTGCTGCCCTCTAGGTGCCTGACCGGACGCACCGGTCCCGTCAGTGACCGGACGCGCCGGTGGCAAACCCTAGTCCGCGCGCCTCTGTTGCAGCGAAGAACTGACCAGACGCACCTACCGCATCCGGTTACTTCGACCACAACGTCCGATCACTACCAGTGACCTCCGTTCACCTCCGTTTCTATCCACGATGACTTAGATAAATTCTCCGCCTCCGGCGTAGTGGGAAATATGCATTTCACTTCCACGAGAGAGGGTCCCAAACCCATCTCTACCACTTAAACTCTACCTCCTTCGCAAATGTGCTAACACCACCAAGTGTATATCAATATGTGCATGTGTGTTAACATTTTTCGCAAACATTTTGAAGGAGTTAGGTTAGCTCTCCACTAGATCTAAATGTATATGCAAATAAATCCTCATCTAGTGGCACTTAAGTGATCAATAGCCCCAGAAATTCCCCTCTTTATAGTACGACTATCGATACTAAGTGTGATCACACCTCTATGGTGTCTTGATCACCAATAGCAAATCCTATCTATACCTTTGCCTTGAGCTCCATAGGATTTTGCCTCTTCTCCTCTCCAAGTAAGCCCTTGATCACATTGTGGTCATCACCATCATCACCATGATCACCTAGGCTTCACCACTTGGCATGGGACTTTATCATTTCATGTCAACACACTTAGCATAATGATTAGTCCCTATATTTCATGAATTATCCAAAACCAAACTAGGGCTTTCAGACGCAACAGCTCTTGTTAAGAAGATGGCCTCCAATCAAAGCTGGAATGAAGAACGTACTCAGCCTCGCAAGAGAGGAGGAGAAATGCATCAACTCAAGGAGATGGACATGTTGTCTGCTAAGATGGACCTGCTGATGAAGAAGCTTGAAGACCGAGTTAGTGAGAAGAAAGAAGTCATGCACATTTTCGCATGATGTGTGAAGTGTGTGGTGACACTGGACATTTAGGGAACATTTGTCCTGAAACTCAAGAGGATGTGAACTACATCAATAACAACAACTACCATCCTCAACATAATTAGGGATGGAATCAGCAACAGAGGTCAAACTACCAAGATAACTACGAAGGTAACTTTCAAGGTAACAATTATAATAACTTCGATCAACCACCCTTGAGAGAGTTAGTTGCTGGTCAATCTAGGCTTATGGATCAGATGTCTATGAAAATAGCTTCCAATGATAAAATCCTAGAGAACATAAGTACTAGAATGGATACTTTTGCTTCTGCCATTAAGAATCAGCACAGCTTTAATAAAATGATAGAATCACAAATAGCTCAGCTGGTGGCTGTTGCTCCTCCATCTGATAAAGGTAACATTCTGGGGCAGACAGAAGATTTAGAAATTGTAAATCTCGTCGATATTCATAATGCAGCTTTCTATTACACTCAACCGTCAAAGAGAAGGTGGATAGATTATTCACTCCCCGACAAGAAAGGTGATCTGGGGAGACCTGTCATTCCTATCTCCATTGGACCTCATATCTTTCAAGAAGCTGTCTGTGACTTTCGAGCAAGTGTCAACATCATGCCTAAGGTAATTTATGATATGATTCTAAGAGATCCTTTGTTATACACAAATATACGTTTGCAGCTTGCATATCAGTCATTCTGCTACCTCAAAGGAATTCTAGAAGATGCCATCATTCGAGTGGGACAACATATGTTCCCATAGACTTTGTGGTTCTAGAAACAGGTGGAGATGATAGGGCACCCATTATTTTAGGCCAACCTTTCCTGAGCACCGCGATGGCTATCATCTACGCAAACACCGCCAATATCTGTTTCACTATCAAGGATAAGAAGGAGAAGTTCTCGTTCAAGGATCGTATACTATATTCTCCCGCTCATCCACAGAAGGCATACCTACCCAAAAAGACAACAACAGTGACCAAAAAAGAAGAACAGAAGGAGGAAGAACAAGACCAACCAGTCACCTAAAGAGACAGTCAACATTATCAACACCATCTGATCGGAGTATGACCACTTCCTCGCTCCATCATTTCTTGCTAAGAAGGATGACCCTGGCATACCGACGATCGAGTATACCATCGGTCAGAAGATTTTCCACAAGACTTTCTACGATGTTGGATCAGGTGTCAACATAATGTCAAAGGTAACATATGAATATATATTTGGTAATGGACCTTTGTACCTGATATATATGCAGTTGCAGATGGCGAACCAATCAATTCGATTCCCGAAGGGCATAGCGAAGGACATAATGGTCAAGATACAAGATCACTACGCTCCCACCGACTTCATGGTCCTGGACATGGAGGAAGAAGATGATTCACCTATTATTCTGAGAAGACCGTTTCTTAACACTACCAATGCAATTATCTACGTCGAATCTGGACAAGTCCACTTCCAGTTCCTAGGAGAAAAGGTACATTGTTGTTTTAACAGTTATACTACTTATGAGCAGCCAAAGAAGACCCGCTCCTAGAGGAGGAGACATCGATCATCCTACCGATAAGAGGATCAACTCCCTAAGAATGGATGGGGGGATTATGAAGAAGTTGAGAAGGACATGTGCCAACCCTGATTGAACGAATGGAACGATAAAGAGCCTAAAGCACCCACCAAAGATGAAGTCGCTCTACCAACGTCAAGCCCACAGATTAAACAGGTATGGAAAGAGAAGATAACATCATCACTATCACAAGAGAAGCAGTCATCTGAGTCTCCATCACTGAGACCAGATGATGCACCTGAAAAGTAAGTACTCTCTCCTACCTAGTCATGTCCGGAGGACTTTAAAAATCTGAACCCTTGCCATGAGGTAATATCGATAGTTATCCATATTTACTTTCTAGCATTGCATTAATTATTTTCTTTTAGCATATTTACTTTTATTACATTAGAGAAAAGAGAAAAATAAAAAGATTACTTTATTGCATATCATCAATATTGCATATTAGAAAATAAAATAAAGAGTTCCTTTACTATATTTCAACATTGCATCATATAAAAATCCTAAGCCCCATGAGAGTAGGTCTACGGTGTGTAAAAGCCCATGGGACTAATCACTATGGTGGCATAAAAATAAAAATAAAAATAATATCATACATACATATTTCCTTTGTACGTTATAAGAGTAGAAAATCCAAAAAAGATACTAAATTGACCTCCTGCTAAAATTTTGGCACTAGAAAATCTGTCTAAACTCATAAGAAGAACAAATTCTTGTATGGCTGACCGCTAATCCTTATTCCTAATCCAAGCCTCGAGGTTTTGGTATTCTTGTTGGAGTATTTTACAGGATGGTACAAATGATCAAGAGTAAAGTCATTCGGTTATAGACATCTCATTCTACTTATAGGTGAGAAGGATATCCGCCGACAAACCATGCTCTAAGAAAGATCACTTAACATTCAACAACCTACCACGACAACATCTAGCTTGGGGGAGAAGCATCTCCCATGTATCTAGCTAAGTATTTCTTTCCCCTTTTAGTTTTACTATTTTCGAGTTTGCTATATGTTTGCTAAAGAAATAAAAAGATGCATAACAAACCAAAACAAAATAAAAATTTATCTTAGTAAGTTATATCGATATAGTAAGGTGTGATTTAAAACTTTGAAAGAAAAATAAAAAGCATGTTAGTTTTCTATTCTTTAGAGCTAAATAAATAATGGAGTCTAGGTAAGTTCTTGCAATGGAAATGATGAATAGTTGCTCTGTCATAATTCCTTTCAAGTACCTAGTTTTCAACCTTGAATTCTCCTGAGTTTTAGATATGACTGATTTGATATAAGAATTTACTCTGAACTTAAAACTCGTGGGTAGTATATGTTTGATCTAAGTCTAGGTAATTGACGGATATAATATGAGAAGGTCTGAGTTGCTGTTTATCTTGTTCCTAGCGATACTAGAGTTCCGGAGATTTATCTTTTGAAAACATAAAATCTTTCATGATGAGCCCCTGTATGATAAAGCTTGAATTCCTACCAAAGCCATATATGATGCTTAGATGAGGAAAACCTTTCACTCATACATGTTGCTTGCTATTGCATTGAGTTCAATTAGGCTTTGTTGATGCCTTATGAGAGATTTGTCGTGCTCTTAAAATTAAGATCACGAACACACCATCCACATATGCACTACTACACTGGGGGTAGGCACAGAAATATGTCATTCCATCTAGATCCACTTAAAAATGTTTTACTTTTACACTGGGAGTAAACACCCAAAAATATGTCCTATAGGATATATCCCAAATAAATGCTTCAATTTCTTGTTGCTATCTCTCAAAAGTTTTGTTGCAGAGAAGGTGCATGTGGCTATGCAAAAGTTATTCATAAAAAGAGAGAAAATGGAAAGTATTGAAAAAATAGATAAGTGTCCGAGATATCTAAAACAATGGGTACTCTGATGCCCGCCTGAAAAAAAGAGATGAATAAGATAGCCCATGTTTTCTTACAAAGTTATTTTCAAGTTTAAAAAAGAGAGATATGTTTTGAAGGAGTAAAGTAGAATTAGGTTAGCCACCATAAATATCCCATATACATCCATACACATGCACATCTTGATTTGATTGTATGATTTAACTCTCTTTGGATCCGAGGTTTGATTTTACAACATATGTGTTGCAAGTATGCTCTTTCATGTCTTCTCCACTCCTATGAACTCCACTATAAGCCTTAATTGTAGGAAGAGAAAGGCATAACATCATCATTGCCTTGGTAAGGATCCACAAATATCACATATATTAAGAGATTGGAGAGTGTCATACAATGAAAGCTCTGAGTTTTATTTTAAAAATAAAAAAACTCTGGAATAATGGTTGAGTAAAGAACTTGAGACATAGTGCTTGACTTGATTGTTCTATCTTTCAATTGCTCAAGACCCAAGTAAAGGCTAAGAAACTCCATAGTTGAAGGTAATATGGGTAAGTTTGAAGGTCAGATCAGTTTATTCTAATCCGGAGAAGAATTTTTGTTTGAACGCATGTGTACTTTTGAGGCGTGAAAGCATAGAAGCAACTCCTGATCTAAATTTGCTGAGTTTAGCTTTGCTAAGGGACTAGCAAGGTTAAGCTTAGGGGAGCTTGTTGACGGTAGTTATCTACCATATTAAACTATCAACATAACTTAAATAAATGCTTGAAATGGATCACCAACAGAAACTTAGAGGTTTAAACTAACAATTTGCACAAGTTTTGGTGAATCTGTATTTTCTGCAGGGTATATCAAAAAAACTAGAAAGGAGGGTCAAAACGTCAAAAGGAATTAAACTTAACCGTGATGAAAACTATTCTAAAAGATTTCAGAGGACTCGAGGAGGCAACCCCCGAGGCAAAGCCCGAGAGGCCGCTAGGTGGGACCGGCCGGCCCCACCCTGGTGCCGCTCGGCCCCTGGTAGTGGCTCCCGCCTGTCAGCTTCTGAAATGTTCCTCCACCGCCTCTCTAGACTACATCTATGCCATTCTTCAAGTCGGTTTGATCCAAGGGCTCATGTTGGACCCTCTGGGCTATATAAGGAGACCCCTGCCCCCTGAGGCATCAAGTCATTTGAGATCAAGTTATCTAGAGCCAAAAACCCTAATATCCTTAGAGCTTCTCTAGTTTCTAGGGCATAGCTCGTAAGGCTAGGTCTAGAGGGAGGCAAGCAGATCTTCGCTTGGATTCCCGACATCGTCTAGAGCTTGGTTCGGTATAATTCTTATACCCCTCTGTTGACGGTGGATAGCGTCAACATTTTATAGCGCAGTAAACATGAGAAAATGATCAATAAACATGGAAATAGAGAAGTCTAGGGTTTTATCTGACAAATTCCTCAAGTTTTGGTGAATTGTTATTTTTCCAGGGATTATTCCAAAAAAGCCAACAGGAGGGACCTAATTATCAAACGGATTATCGGAATTCCACCGGGAAAGATACGCTAGAAGACTCTAGAAGACATGAGAAGGCAGTAGGCGAGAGCAGGACTCCAAAAGCTTCTGGAGGAGGCCAGGCGGCACCAGGCCCCCAGGCCGACCGGCCCTAGCTGTGGGCCCCACATGTCATCTTCTGCGAGCCTCCTCCACTAACCTTGAGGATCAATCTTAACCCTATGTCAAGTCGGTTTGATCTAAGGGTTCCGTGTATCCCACCGGACTATATATACGGAGCCTGACCCCCCTGGAGCCATCAAGTCATTTGGAGATCAAGCCATCCAGAGCCAGAAACCCTAGTTCCTCAGAGTTTCTCTAGTTTATAGCAATAGCCTAGTTAGACCAGATCTAGAGGGAGTCAAGTTGGTCAACCTAGCTTGGATTCCCAACGTTGTCAAGAGCGTGGAGATTAGTACTATTCTTGTGCTCTCCTCTCTCATTGTATTATTCATCATTGTGTGTTTATTACAGTGTTATGGCAACATTAATCTTCATCTTGTTTATGTTCTTGATTGCAATGTTTATTGTTTATTTTGATTATATGTCTAGCATAGTTACTTTATTATTATTAAGTTCATGCATATGCTTGTATAGCGTTTATCCTAAGGTACCTAGGGTAGATGATTTGCATTATGTAGGCGTGGTGCTTAGATATATTGCATATCTGCGAGTGCTTCCTGATGTTCTAGGACGTGTGGTAGATCACGAAGGTGACTATTATAGCTTCGTTGAGTCCTCTGTAGTCCATCCCCTGTGCATAGGTTATGTAGAGCACAATCACGTCGGAGGTGACGGTTGCGTCTTAAAAGCCTCTCTAGTTGATGCTCCTTATGTGTGGATAATGACATAGTAGTAATGTTAACAATGATTGCTAGATGTAGTTACACTAATTAGAATATTCATTGACTTGTGATTAAAGAACTACATTAGGAATTATCTCTCTAATATTCAGGTCTTACGACGTTATTATAGTAGCTAGAGTGCTCTGAGTGAATATATTATCTTATTATTATGATGACTGATCACCGATCATATATATCTTTATCATGTGACTTATCCCTGTTATGAGTAGAGTGTATGATATTGGTTTTATCTCTCATTCATCATATATATATAAAGTTATCAATACTATAGATTTCCTGTTTAGCTAGACATTCCCAGTGGTATAAATATAAATCGACAACCTGGTAATACTCTAGGTAAAATGCTACAATGGTATAATTATCTGTCCGCTTGCAGAACCAGTTTTATTTATATATTCATTCTTATTATTTCTGCCTAGTCACATAAAATGATAGATTCCTTTATATAGTACCAATATACATTTCTAGCTATAAAACTAGGGATGACAACTTAGTTCAAGCTTAGGAGTGTAGGTATGTGATAGGTGACTAGTGTGCTAAAGACATGTTAATTATTACCAAGCATTTACTGGTGTTGTTAGTTTAGTAATAGCAGTAGTAAATGTCAACACCCTCTCTCATTGTATCTCCATTATTTTTATATGCTTTGGTACAATTGTCAAGACAATATAGTATTCATCTTATTCATGATCTTGGTTGCAATGTTCATTGTTTACTTTGATTATATACTTAGTATAGTTAGTTTATCCTTGTGTTTATGCATAAGTTCGTATAACATTCACCCTAGTAAGGTACCATGGGTGGGTGGTAGAGATCATGTAAGTGTGGTGCTTATATGTTATTTACCTGCAAATACACTCTATATTCTGGGACATGTGGTAGATCGCGGATGTGACACTCCCGTTGAGACCTTTGTAGTCCACTCTCCGAGTATAGGTTGAGGAAGTAGGGCCTGGTTATGAAGAAAGGGAGAGGTTTTTGTACTCAAACTTCCCTAAGTAATGCCCCTTATGTGTGCATATAATGATGATCTTAGCCATGATTACTAGGTGTAATTGCACTAATCATCATATGCTTTGACTTGTAGTTAAGGATGACTTAGGAATTATTCCTCTAATATTCTAATTTGGCCATGCTATTGCCCTAGGTAGGAGTGCTCTGAGTGATTTACTTATAATTCTTGATCAGTACTTATCATATACATCTTATCTTGTGACTTACCCCTGTTATGAGTAGAGTGATTGGTTATGGTTTATTTCTCCATCAATGTTATAAGTTATCAATACATGTCCAAAGCTACACCTTCCCTGTGATAAAATATAAATATGATACCTGGTATACTCTCGGGTGAAGTGCTACAATGGTATAATTATCTGCCCGCTTACAGAATCATTTTCATTTATATCTTTATATTATTTCTAGTCACATAAAATGATAAACATCTACTTAGTATTATTCTTATAGTAATGCTAGTTAGTACCAACAAACATTTCTGGCACCATCACTAGGGATGACAACCTAGTTTAGTAATGCTAGAGGTATAGATAATTAATAGGTGACTACTAAAACAAGTGAGAAGTTAATAAATACCAACAATCGATGAGTGACTTCGCGACCGGACGCAGAGGCGCGTCCGGTCACATCTACACAGAGCCAACGGCTCTATTTTGTGAGGCCACCTATTTAAGGGGTTAGGCCAGCTTGGGGCTCACTCTCTTGGCACTTTGACATACTTGACATCCTTGTGAGCCTAGACAAACACCTCTCACTCATCTTCATCATTGATTCATCATCATAGTAAGATTGGGAGTGATTTCAAGTGCATTTGCTTGAGTGATGTATCTAGTGGCACTTGAGGATCGTTGTGCCTGCGGATTTCTTATTTCTCTTGGTGGTTGCCGCCACCTAGACGGCTTAGAGCAGTGGAGGAGCATCGGTACGAGTTGGTGATTGTTCGTGGCCGTCTTTCAGTGATTGTGATGGGTCTTGTGTCTTCCACGACGGAGCGTCAAAGGCAACTCTAGTAAATTGCTCGTATCATTGAGTTACCTCACTATTGGTATTTATTAACGTGAACAGAAAAGATCTGCAAGCGCACGGATACCGTTGTAGCTTTCACCCGGAGGGTTTTAAATATCATATCCACAGGGAAACGTGTAAGTCAACTACGTGTTCTAACTTAACTAGAAAAGGTGAATGAGTTGGAAATATAAATAAGGTGGGAACAACTAAAGTGAAAACAAGACTAAAACGTAAGAGAGGATCAATCTAGTATGGGGTCGATAGTAGGAGTATAGATAGGATAACTCGATCAGGGTTTCTACTTCTAACTTGGGTAGTCCACATCTTCTACTATTCAACTAGGGAATTACTATAGAAGACCGCAAACAGAGTACGAATCTACCACGTAATTATATATCCTGCTAGGCCTACAGACGGGAGGTGGACTACAGAGGACTCAACGAAGCTGTCACCTTCGTGATCTACCACCGATCCGGAATATAGGGTGCATCTACGAGTAACCCTAGTCTAAGCGCCACGCTTACACTACGAATTATACTCTAACCTAGTCGACTAGATTAAAGCGCTCAAAAGAGACTCGCAAACCAGAAGAATAATATAAACATGAATCTTACTTGAATCAGAAGTTGATTGCCAGAGCCAGAGCCATCTCAGGAGCAAGCCCACGTAGAGCTCGATCCTGCCAAAGTACAAGTTGTTAAAGAGGCACCGACAGGCCAGCACCTCCTCCGAACTCCTCCCTCGCTCTCCATCTCTCTACTATCTAGAAGACTAGATTTATTCTAACTTGGGAGTTGAGAGGACATCCATTCGAGGGACACCTCTCTTCCCCAAACCCTAGCTTTTCTGTTAAAGGTGATTATGATGATTGATTGAATGAATTCCCTTTGGAGGGGGGTCTGGGGCCTCGTTTATATAGCCCAGAGCATGGAACAGTGGCCCTTGGATCAAACCGACATTCACGTGGGGTTAGGATGCATCCTTGGAGGCGGTTGAAGTAGCTTGCAAAGGAAGGAGCCGAGGGGCGTCGGCTAGGGGCCGGTCGGCCTAGGGTTGAGGCCGGTCGGCCCCACCTGGCGGCGCCTCGTGGTGGCCCTCCTCGTGGAGTCCTCTGGTGTCCTCTAGAAGCCTCTTGCGTATTCATGACGTGGAGATTAGGCCGATTGATGTGGGTTTCTTCTTGTGGAAGATATCAATTCCTGAATTATTCTGATAACCCCCTGCAAAATATAGATTCACCAAAACTCGTGGAATTTCGTTAGTTGACACCTTAAACCTATGTTGGTGATCATTTATTAGCCCTTTATATATTTATTTTAACCCTTTATTATGGTAGATAACCATCATCAACACTTACTTGTGGATAGGTTCTTGCAATGTCCATTTGCTAGACGAGGTTCGTGCAACACCTCTTAGCCACTGAACCACCAAGTGTTCGTCGACACAACGGGGACTAGCGTGCTGGCAAGCACATGAACCTCGGGAGAAAAATCTTGTGTCTCTTGTGTGATTAGAATTCTCTCGGTGATTGAATTGGTATTCATCTTGTGATTGGTTCACTCCTCTACTTGGCGGTATAATCATCTTACTCACTTACTTACAATATACAAGGAAAAAGTTTTACTATATCAAATGTGAAAGCGTGGTTCTTAGATACATTTTGTTTCTCTTTTATTCTACTGGAACTCCTTGGACAAGAACGAAACTAAAAGGAATAGAAACACAATTGGATACATTATTATTACAATATTAAGCATCTTGAATAAATTGGCAGTACAAGTCTAATGTATCATATTAATTGGTTCACTAAAAAGGTGTACCTCTATTTTATAGAACCATTAATCAAGCATCCTAGGGATTTTTTTCTCCTTCTTCGATTAATAATTCCTTGTCATTAGTGTCACCACTGGCTGCAATACCAGTTCATGTAAATCATAATCACTAGTCAAAAATAGTGGCATATAATGAATTAAGAGTATATTATTCTCGAATACAAGAAACAAATTGATAACCTTCTTACTGGATAAAAATAGATCATCATCGTCACTATATATAGTCTCACATGTTTGTTTGTTCAAGAAAAGAGAAGAAAGGGGAATAACATGAGTTATTATAGAAGACCTTTGTAGATAAAGAAATATTAATTTCATAAGCAAGAGATTTTACCAATTTATCCCTCTTTAATTAGGGAATCCATCCTTCGGGTTCGGTGCAGCGCGTTGTACTCTCTGAAAATTTTGATTCAAACAATATTAATAAAGGTACTAAATTATGAGAAAACATGAAAAAGAAAGCAAATACCTTTCTTTTAATGTGCACTAATTTCTTCTGAGCATTGCCATGATCACGCACTACACAATTCCCTAGAAAGGATATAAGAATCAAGTATGACATTAGAAGAAGGCATGCATCCAGGAGATTATAGTAAGAAAGAAATTAAATTGTTCAAACGTTACCATCTAAATGATTGCAATCAGAATAAGTGAGTGCAAAGAACAACTGATTATTTCATTTTTTTAATCTAATTTATCTAAATTCTAAATTGGTATGCAAAGGATAACTGAGTACATATTGTATCTCTCATCTAAACTTTAATTGGTATAGAGTCTATCTAATGTTTCTTCCATCTGTAGAACTCCTTGATCTTCTGCAGCTAGAGACGGTGGTCAGGTGAGCCAGTTAAGCCATCAATTAAATGATCAAGGCATGAGACTTAGCGTAAATGCTGATTACATGTCATATTTGCAGCAAACATCATGTCGATCTATGCCTCTGTCGTTTTCGTTGCTCAACTCATCCCCTCCAACAATGATGGATTTTTTAAATCAACAGCCTAGTGCTGGAGTGCCACTAGAGTCAATGGCAACAATCTTAAAAACCCCATTCCAAACAGAAATTCTCATGACAAAAATAATATCATGTGCATATATAGATAAAGAAAAAGGCAACATAATTAAATAAGGCAATGGACATATGAAAAATTGGCAGGTTAAATAAGTAAATAATGGAGATGTATAGCAACTGCAAGATGGTCATATGAAGAATTGATAAGGCAAAATTAGAACATGAGATACAGTCCAGTCAAGAAACAATTTGGAAGAATAAGACTATTAGGTCGGTCATGTGTCTTTGAATCAAAACCTGTGGAAGAGCTCGTTCCAGAAAACCTATGGAAAAGCACGTGGCTGCTACCATGGAATTCACATATGAAAAAAAAGTAGTACAAATCTTACCCAAAAGCAGATGGAAAAGAAATTGGAAGCATGACCTTTACCTCGTATCAGGAAATGTACAAAATAAAATTACATCACAAATGTTATCCATTTAAAATAATTTGAACCAACATCAAATCTACTCTAATATTAAATTGGTTTAGTATCCCATATGATGTTTTTATCTGTAGCACTTCTAGGTCCTCAGAAGCCAGAGATCAAACAGGTCAGGTGGACCCATTAAAGCTATCATGTAAATGATTTAAGGAACCATATCAGGGTTTGAACGCCCGATTTACAGTGTAACACAGAGGGGACATATATATTGATGCCGATGGTTAGGGTGCGAAGGTGATAGGGCGCTAGACTAAGATCAGCGGAGGAAGTATGAATTGCGCTAACTAGAAATATACTATATGATTAATAAGATTAGAAATTTACCAAACTGAGATCGATCCAGAGTCTCAACGAAAATGGCGTCGAATATGACTCCGGCCCTGGCCGTACGACCATGCCAGCGACACGTATACGTGCCAGGCGTGGTGGTTGCCGACGGCAACGACGGGATACGATACGACTACGGCAACTTGTAGGCGCCCGGCCAAGACATCCCGACACGGCGAAGCAGCGCCGCATCCTGTGAGGGTAGCCAGGTGGGCCAACTGTCACACCTGGTTTTAAGGACAAAATCAGACATACACCATATGTGAAATAAAGTAGTTAAATCTCACATATAGCCACAGATAAGTGTAATATCAAGAAACAAATGCTTAATATACATAACACAATGGTATAAAATATACCTTAAAGAGCAACACAGCGGAAAGACAACTCCGAACACCGGGTGTAGACTTCACTCCAGGAACAAACTAACTGGTTGATCACAAGCCTAACAATTCTAGAATCTAACAGTCTGGTACTCTTCCTGAGATTTGGGAAATAGCAAGAGTGAGTCCATGTCGAACTCAACAAATATATCATGGGGTTCATGAAGCTCAAAAGGTTTGACACGGGTTTACTGCAATAGCTTTTAGTGAGTCAACTTTTTAACATTTGAGTAGCAACAAGTTTACCATAAACCCAAATAACATCATGATCATGTAAACGAGAATAATGTATAGCAAGAAACAATAATCATTAGTGAACATCAATATCATCAGAATTCATCGTTTATTCTGTAAGGGTCCAAGGCCACTCGTGACCGTGAGCACGGCTGTTATAACAGTTTTACACTCTGCAGAGGTTGTACACTTTCACTGTGAGTCGTGATTTACCCTTTCGCCCGAGGTAGCTAATCTCTTGACCCACTTCCAACGAAGGTCGGCAGGGTTCACTATGAAGTCTTTCAAAGGTTCGTCTAACAAGTTAGGGCCATTAGATTCACTCGGCAAACAGATGTAGAGCCCCCTTCCAAATGGCACAATGACGCGCAGCCTATACACATAAGGACAGAGGCCGCACTATACCCGATTCGTCAAGCCGTTCTTACGCCATGAAGGTTACCACTAACAAGCTAGAAAAGGTCCTCATACTTGACTAAAGCCAGAGCCATATAGCCCTCACAGTTGTACTGTAAGTCCCGGATGTTCGCTTACAGATAAGTCCTTAAGGAGAGAAACTAGAGCACCATAAAAACAACCCAATATGCTCTAGCCCTCTTGAGCCATGTTTCTATAAAGCATCTTTTAAACGTTTATTGCATATACCATTAGTAAGTTACAGATCATGGTTATTTATATTGAGCACTAGCATAAATACTACCCAATTCAATGTCCCACGGTGTCAAGGTACAAGATACAAAAGCTAGGATATCCTTAGTGGCAACAAGGTAGACACATGCATATGAATTAAGTGTATTAAAGGTGAATAGGAAACAAGGATGATCCCATGCTATACTTGCCTTAAATCAAGATCCTTTCTCTGATCCAAATCTTCAATTAATAGCTTCTTGAATCTCCACGTAAATCTCACCGACTGGACTTGATCAATAAATCACCACACACACATCGAGCAATCATACACGAAGCAAACAATGAATAATAATTAGAACAGTACACCAAACAATTAAAGAAATTTGAAAACTAACCTACGCATTACTACAAACACATAAACACGGAAAACACGCTAATCGGAGCTACGGTGAAAGAAGTACATACACCGAAAGATTTTGTTGTATAAAACGGAAAATTATAGGTCTCATTTGTTTTAACTATAAAATCATATATATAGGATAAAATACTTTTTATAGATATTCAAAAGTGACTTAGGCTAAATTACATTTAAATTTAGAAAACTAAAGGAGAAATCAATAATATTTTATTTATAAATCTAGTTGCACAGTTAATAATCAAATTAGATCTAAACATTGAAATTCCAGAGATTTTGATAAAGAAAACATTAATACTTTTACGTAGTTCATATTGTTATAAATCCATTGAAATTTGAATGGACTAATTCGGAATTAAAACAAATAAATTATGAATTAAACGAGATTTTCTTTAGTAAAATAATAGATTAAATCCAACATCGAATCTTAAAGGTAGAAAACCTAACCAACAGTAACACTAACAGTATAAAAAGTTTGTAAAACTCTTCTACACGTTACTACGGTCACACAGACGTAAAGATCACGAAATTCGGATTTTAAACGTGAAAGTTATGAGTTTTCTAAGATTTCCTATAGATAAATAATTACTTTAATATAAACTCGAAAATAAATTATCACAAACCTACTGTACAGTTCTATCATCATGTAGAGCTCGCAAATACGAATCTAACGCAATTTGAATGGATCAAATCAGAGTTAAAACGGAGATTCTACGACTAAAACAAGATCGGTGGCAAAACTGTAAATATCAGAAAACGTATTTTTGATTTACCGAGAGGAAATACGCTTTCAAAACGAAGAAACGGATTTCGAGACTTTACGTTTTGGACCGCGGGTTATATACTTAAAAACTTCAGGGGCTCTTTAGCAAAAACGCCGGCCGAAGGGGTATCGTGTATTATCAGCCGTTGGATCTAAAATAGATGGCTCGGATTGGATCGGGGGGGACGGCGGCGGCACTCCCGCCGGAACAGTGGCCCGGCGGCGATTCCGCGGCGGCGCCATGGCCGGAAACACCTATCCCGAGCTACGGAGCACGACCTCGCGAACGAAAAACTCAGGGAGAGAGAGAATGACATGGCGAGCTCACCTAGGGCAAAATCGTGGCCGGGGATGAAGCAAGGAGAGCGCGTGGCTCGGAGAGGCGGACGGCGGAGGCGGACCTTCGGCCGTGGCCACCACAAGGCGGTAGAGCTGCGATTTGCGGCCGAATGAGGAGCGGGGAAGGGTGGCGGTTCCGTTTTTATAGTCCAGAGGTGGCGCTAAAGATGGAAAGGGGAGGATTGAGGTGACGGATTCGATCGGGAGAGCGAAGGAAAGAAATCGGAGCCGGCGGCTTGGGGAAGGGGACGCGACTGACATGCGGGTCCACGCTGTCAGCGACACCCAGAAGAAGGAAGGCGCGGTCACGCAATTCTGGGCCGGCGGCCGCGGCTCGGCCCATGCGGGCGATCGGGAGGAGAAGATGGGCCGCGCGCTAGGGAGAAGGCAGGCCGCCGCTAGCAGGCCGAGGCGAGCGCTGGGCCGAAAACCGAAAGAAACAAATTTTCCCTTTTCTTTTTTTTTTCTTTTTCCAGTTTTTCAAAACCATTTTCCAAGAGATTTTGAAATCCATTTTGAATTTAATTCAAACCACTCAATACAAAAATGCAGCAGCATGAATGCTCAAACATGTTTCTACCCTTATATTTGATTTTAAATTTATAAAATTATTATCATTCTAAATTTGCATGCTCACAAAAGTATATAAAAATCATATTTTTTTTCCTATTTTTATTTCTTTCAAAATTTTAGGGTGTTACACCAACGAGTCGGACTCCACCGCCGCTGACGTCCGCAAAGACTGGCCGGCGTGCAGGCAGTCCCAGGAAGGTTAGCTCGCGGTGGACGGCAATCCCTCCATCTGCGGTGGACGGTTGCTGAGATCGAATCCCTCCCTGCGCGTTGGGGAACGGGACCTCCTTTTTCTCGTTATAATGAGATCCGCGCGTGATAGGAAACTCAATTCTCTGGTTTTACTCTTTTTTTGGAGAATTATCTTGTTTTACCTTGTGCAAGGGATAAATTTTTGGAGGGAGCTTTGGTGGGAATTTGGGAGGGAAACTAATTGCGGTACTAAAAGACTATTTATTAAATTATTAGAATATTTATTAAAATATGTTATTTTAGCAGCATTACAATATGTTTTTTAGGAACACTAAAATATGTTTTTTATGATGAGTTAATTTAACTACATGTGTTTTATATACTTAATATCTTTGATCCTTATTGTATAGTAATTTTATTTCTACTAAAAAACAACAATTGTAGCTCTGCGTTTCTTCGACTGATCTTATCCGCTTAGATTTGAGTCTCGGACTCAGCATAAGTGAAGTTTGTATTTGTGACTAGTTATATTCTTATAACGGTTGCTTATATGATTCTAGGCAACCGGAAGCATATGGTTTCATCCCTCCTAAGTTTTTAATATGTTTTTATAGAAATTATAAGAAATATATCTCATGTCTAAGAGAATCCAAAAATAATATAATGTCATCTGTCATGGACTTTCAAAGATCATTCTATCGTAAAACAATTTGTGTACTACTACAAAATAGATTTGTAGCAACGCTTCCCTTTTTTTAGTATAAATGGTGTCGAAACGAGCCGTCCCGATAAATCCATTTGGCCCGATTTATAGGGGCGGCTCTATATCCAGCCGCCCCTACAGACGCCGAATAGTAAAAATTAAGCATTAAAATTCAAATTTTTTTTCAAACGGTTTCGGATGGAGAATTGACCAAAATAAAAGTTGTAGATTTCAAAAAGTTAGTCCACTTTGTTGTTTACAACCTTTTCGTTTGAAATCATTTACTGCTTCAAAATATTATTTGAAATTAAATTTTGAATTTGTTGAAGAACTCCGATTTCTCTTTTTAATCTCTGGCTAAAACTTATAACTAGTCTTTCTCCCTCATACGAACTTCAAATTTGATGATTTTTTCCCTAAAATTTTCTAAAACCATGCTCTATCAATTTATTGTATTCTTACAGCTATTGTTTTGTCCGTCTTTTCATGTGACTGTATTTTATCTATTTGAATTTTGAATTTAAAAAAATAGCAACTTCAAACGTCATTTTGAAACATTAAATAATTTTAGCTGAAAAAGTTATGAACATAAAAGTTGTAGAACTCATCAAGATCTACAAGTTTTATTTTGGACATTTCTTCATCCGACAAAGTGGTAGTAATATTGTTCACAAAATTAATGTCGAATGAATAAATGACCAAAATAAAAGTTGTAAATCTCATAAAGTTATAGAACTTTGTAGTTGACAACTTTTTTATTTGAATTCATTGTGTCAAGAAAAACTACGATTGAATTTCTCAAATTTGAAATTTGGATTTTTCAAACGACCTCGGATGGAGAAACAACAAAAATAAAAGTTGTAGATGCCAAAAAGTTATACAACTTTGTAGTTGACAACTTTTTGATTCGAAATCATCTTGTCAAGAAAACTATATTTAAATTTTCAAAAAAATTGAAATTTGAATTTTTTAAACGACCTCGGATGGATAAACAACAAAAACGAGAGTTATAGATCTCGAAAAGTTATGAAACTTTATAGTTGACAACCTTTTGATTTAAAATCATCTTCCAAGAAAAACTACATTTGAATTTATCAAATTTGAAATTCAAATTTCATAAACAACCTCAGATGGAGAAACTACCAAAATGAAAGTTGTAGATCTTGAAAAGTTATATAATTTTATAGTTAACAATTTTTTCATTTGAATTCGTTTAGTGCCTCAAACAATCAATTTAAACTCAGTTTAGAATAATACGTGGGAACCAAAATCCAATATAGACATAAGTGAATGTGAGGTGTAGTGCTAGAGGAGGGTATGCACAAGGGGAGGTCGCAGGTTTGAATCCCCACGACCATGAAGCGTGTGATTTTCGCGCGAAAAATGCCGCGACTTCTGACTTGCGAGCAGGTGGCTGACCGGTACAGTGGGGGCCTCCCCGAATTAAAAAAAAATTTGCTATTTTTTTGGCTAATTTCATATTTTTTTTTCTAAAATAGATTTGTAGGGCGGCTCTATCCAGCCGGCAGCCGCCCCTACAAATCTGATTTGTAAGGACGGCTAGCCAACTGCTCCCTACAAATCAGCGATTAGTACCAAAACTATGGTAGGAACGGCTGGCAAAACTGCCCCTATAAATGGTCTTCAGCTGCCCCTACTAAAGCTTAGTGTAGTAGTGAAAATCAATAAGCCTAGTGATTTAACGACATAAGTAGCAACCTACATGATTTTGCATTGAGAGTCTCGCATGACTACGGATATCATTTGGAGTGGCGGCTCCTGAGTATTTGTAGAGGCGGTTTGGCCAGCCGTCCTTACCAAAGCGTGGCTACGAGTTGTTGAGTTGTAGTGACAGTTGGGTCCTAATATATATTATTAAATAAATAAATCGAAGTATTAAATAATTTATAATAGCAAATATATTAGGTCCTAACTAAATTAGGAAAATACTAAGTTAATTTAATATTTATGTATCATTAATAATATTTTTAAAAATATAAATATCTTGTTCTTCATGGATATAGTAGATTAATGTCGGATATTCCATATATACGATATATAATTATTTACCCTCTCGGCTACCCCTCCAATTTCCAGTCTTTTTTTTTTCATCGCGCCAAAAACATCCCCGTCCGCCAGAGCGCGAAAAATTGGCGGGGAAGCGGGTATCTTAACTTCCCAAGTCCTTTCTCTGTGTCTTGTACATATTTGGCCCTTCGCCGACGTCCTCCCGCACCGCCGTCAACAAGCCCTTCGCCGACGGAGACCCTTCAACCTTCATCTGGTGCCAGTGTCGCCGTCCATGATTCTCCAGGTCGCCGCCGTCCTTCTTCCCCGTCTCCTCCAGTTCATCGTCTGTGCGTCCTCATTCGGCCGCCTTATGCATCTCATGTCACAGCCCCAGGTCGACATGTAAGCAGATTTGTGTTGGTTCCTTCTGTGTAGGCCTCCCTTCCAAATCCTTGCAAGTTAAAAAGGAGCATGTGATTCCTTCTTTGTAGGCCACCCTCCCAAATCGCTGCAAATTAAAAAGGAGCTGTTGGTACGAATTGTCTTGCCATCGTGTTGACTGCAAAACAGGAGCACCTCAGGCTGCAATCAAGGAAATGGTATCAAGAAGTACCAGTTAAGAGAGGAGGGCAGCCAGAGGGATGGGAAACGGGAAGAGATTTTGATCAGGCTTAGGTATTAACAGATCGTTTCCCCTTCCTTTCTCTTCATGTTGGGTAATTATTAGATTCTAAATCTCATCGGGTGTTTGGCTGCATAGTTTGTCAGTACATGCACCTCTAACCTAGTGTTTGTTTGAGGACTTTTTAGGCCGAATTTCAATGGGTGACGAACTAATTAGTTTAGATAGTTTCATTACGTTTCGATAGAGTGCACATACGCTAAAATTGGTTTAATATTTTTGGAGATTTTGAATTCTGAATTTGTGCTGTTTTAGAATAGTATAAGGGATCAGTATGCAGTGTAGATCAAGTCTGTTTTCAGAGACACTGTGGGCAGAAGATGAACATATGGCGTACTAGATCGTTTTTTATTGTTTCAGTAATTTTCCATGGAATATTCAAACACTAATTTTGATTGAATGAATCAAGAGCTATGAATTTCTCAAGTCTGGCTGCTTACAGGTTAGCAGGAAACCGCATGGTTACCTAGCTTGTGTCTAAGATTATAAATGGTAAACACCTGAATTAAATTCTGTGGTGAATTCCAAAGTCGTAGAGACTTTTATGAAGATTTTCTGGTGTCCTCGATGAATAAAAATATTTATGAACTACATGGTTACATTGTTACTTGAAAACTGAAAAGGTGGGGGACATCATGAGTTATTCTGTTCTTCAGTTTTCTGACAAAACCATGAGTTGTTCTGTGGCTGATTTTTGTTATGTCTCAATTTTTTTTGTATTGTAAAATAAATTGCTAAAAATAAAATAATTTTTCAGTACCTCATGTCCACAAACAGTGAAAGAAGTTCAGTCTAGGATGAGAAACATTAGTTTCACAAGTTAATGCTATGCTATATCATCTTATTTGCTTACTATGTGTCTTGAGAGAAGGCCTTGCTATTTTTGTACAAACATTAGACTCAGTGCAAGTCCATGTTTTATAACTATAAAAGACATAGATAATTTTGATATATTGAATAACCTAAAATATCATTGTTATTTGTACCTACTGTTCACACTTGGTTTGTTTTAAATTATTCGACTAATTTTTATTGTGACTATCTATATAGTCTCTTGCTATTCACAACAAAAACTAGATTATTTTTTCTATAGGAAACACTGATTCAAGAGACTACAATAATGAAGATGAAGATGGTGGTGAGACTATAACCATGGTGATGATGAGAATTATGCAAACTATGATGATCAAGACTATGGCTCTGAAGGGCCTCATTGGACACTAATGATTTCGACCATGATTATGACCTTTGGTGATCAATAAGGGATATATAGTGCCCCTTTGCCCTCTAAACAATGTATCTTATGCCTAGTGAACAATGGTAACTTAGGTACTTTCATTTGTACATTAGTCATAGGTACAGGAATCTTATTTGCTACTTTATTTCATAGTTGTCGCATTTGAATGAACTATGCAATATAATGTTTGCTGTGAAACAATACTAGAATGTTCAATGCACGATATATAGTAAAGTGATTTCAATGATAATGTTTGCTGTCAAATTTCAATGATAATTATAATCGTCACAAACCCAATTGCCTATTGCGATATATAGTAAAGTAATTCCTTTTAAAATAAAGGGTTTCTTACTAGAGACGACGAATAGATAGGACCGATGGATAAGGCTAAGGTCAATAGTTACAAATGATGCTTATGTATATATATGGCCAATGGTTTATAGTCCCTGACAGTTAACAAATTTCTATCATTAAATCCATTCCCAACAGTTAAAACAAAACTATCAAAGAAAAATATTACTGATCGGGGTCCCATCGGCAAAGCATGCTGGACCCATCAAAAACCAAGGCCATTGACCAACATTTGCCAACAGTCCACCATTGGCAACTTACCCTAGGCCTATGACTTATCGATAGCCCGTTGGCAAATGGGGGAATCTCAGACCAAGAGTGGCCTACGGGAACTTGTCGACGGTATGCGCTCAGCTATGGTCTTTGCCGATGGTAGAAAGTAATATGCCCGACAGTTTAAAAGTTGTTGGCCATTCTTATGATTCTAGTAGTGTAATAGGATTCGCAAAACGAAGAAAATTGTAGGTCTTATTAGAAATAAAATTTTGGACCACAATATAAATTTATAGGGTTGAGGTAAGTATTCGGTTCACCCAAAAAAAACCAAAATAATTCTACTACTTTCCCATTTAAATTTACCTAGTTTTTTTCTTCCCCCTCTCCATCTACAACGGTAATTTCAAAGCAGAGTTATCGTGAGAGGACCATGATGTATGTGTTTGCCTATAAGCAAGAACGAATCTAGTTCAACGTTCTTTTGTCACCCATGATTTGGAAGGTGCATATATGTATATGTTTTTTTTTGTAACACTTTAGTTCTAACATTATTTTGTGTTACTGCACGCTATATACTTGTCACACATTTTACATGTTTCATTTATGTGTTACAATATAGTACCACTTCTGTAACATTTTACTTGTAACATTAACTTTTGTGTTACTGTAATCGTTGCCAGTAACACATTTAAAAAAACGTGTTTTGTGTTACAAACTAGTCAGTAACACATTGTTTTGTGTTACTATGAATTTTTTTGAACACATTAATGAATATGTTACGAGAATGTGTTACAATATCTTTGTCTTGTAGTAGTGACATGGTTGGGCTTCTTGTCATCTTCAAAACTGGGAGGTTGCTCAATATATACTTCTTCATTGATGTAGCCATTTAGAAATGCATTCTTGACATCCATTTGATAGGGTTTGATGTTGTGGGCACAAATATAGGCTAGTAAGATTCTAATTGCTTCCAATCTAGCAACCGGGGCATATGTTTCTCTAAAGTCAAGACCTTCCACTTGAGTGTATCCTTGTGCTATCAATCTTGGTTTGTTTCTTACTACTATCCCATCTTGATCTTGCTTGTTTCTAAAGACCCATTTGGTTCCAATCACATTATGGTTCTTTGGTCTCTCAACTAACTCTCATACTTGATTTCTTGTGAAGTTATTCAATTCTTCATGCTTTGCATTCACCCAACCAATATCTCTCAATGCTTCTTCTATCTTCTTTGGTTCAAAAAATGATACAAATGAGAAATGCTCATAAAATGAAGCCAATCTTGATCTTGTTTGTACACCTCTAGAAATATCTGCAATTATAATGTCCAATGGATGATTCCTTGCAATATTGGTTGGTTGGAGTATTGGAACTTTATTGCTTGCACTTGCTTGATCATTGAGTTGAGATGATGTACTAGCCACTTGTTGATCTTGCACATTGTCATGAGTGCCACTTTTGCTTGATTTGTGTCATCTATCACATTTGAGTTAGAGAGCACTTACACTTGATCATCTTCTTCATCATTCACTTACCTAGGCCTCAATTCACCAACATCCATATTCTTCATGGCATTTGAAAGTTGAATGCCTCTAACATCATCAAGATTCTCATTCTCATCTTGGAAACCCTTAGTTTCATCAAATTCAACATCATATACCTCCTCAAGAGTACCATTTGCCAAATTTCAAACTCTATATGCTTTGCTTGTGGTTGAGTATCAAGTAAGAATCCTTCATCATACTTCTTAAACTTGTAACACCCTAAAATTTGCAAAATTTTGAAATAGGTGAATTTGGATTCGATTCTGTATTTTGTGACCATGTAAACTTAGAAAAGTAAATAACTATTATTAGTTTAAAATCAAATATAAGGTTAGGAACATGATTGTGCACTCATGCTGCTGCATTGGATTTTTGTATTGAGTGGTTTGATTTAAATACAAAAGAAAATTCAAAATCTTTTAGAAAATAACTTTGAAAAAAATTTAGAAAGAAAAAGAAAAGGAAATTCTCTTTACTCCCTCCCTCTCTCTTTCATTTTCGGCCTATTTGGCCTTGTTCTCGCGCGCGGCCCAACAGGTGGCCTGCTCCAACTCAGCAGCTGTCGGGCCGCCGTCACCTGCTGGCTGCTGGAGGAGCCCAGCTCCCTTTCTCCTTTCCGCGGCCCAGCTTCACCGCGCATCCCATCTTCGCTTTCCCCCGCTCCGCACCGTGGGCCGAGCCCAACACCGCGCGAGCGCCAGCGCCCTTCTCCTCTCTGTCTCTGGCTGCACCGTGGCCCCCCTGGACCCATGTGACAGCGGCACCACCTTCATCTTCCTCCTCACGTCGTTGGGTCGGCGCCTTCCATACTCGCCACCGATCGAAATCTCCCTCCAATCTCCACCTTCCATCCTTGGAGCAATCTCGGGGCTATATAAGCCGAGCCCGTGCCCCCTTCGCTCCATCTTACTCCCTATCAGCAGTCGCCATCGTCCCGAAGCGGCCACACATGCGACGCAACCCTAGCCGCCGCCATCCCGAGCCGCGCGTCACATTGGGACTACCCTCGACTCCGATTACACCCTAGGTGAGCTCGCCGTGTTCTTCACTCCCGCCATGTGCTCTCCATTTGTCGAATGATGGCTGGAATCACCGAAACGATGAACTCCGGCGAGGTCTCGATTTTTCTAGCCATGGCGCCACCGCCTGGCTTGCCGCCGGCGTCCTCTCTCCCTCACTGTCGTGCGTCAGATCTAGACCGTTCAGATCTAATCGGATGGTCAATATTTCATGATACCGTTTCGGCCGTCGTTTTTGCTAAAGAGACCCTGTGTTTTTCTATTATAGAACCCGCGGTCCAAAATGTAAACTCTGAATACGTTTTCTTCTTTTGAAAGCGTAGTTGATCTCGGTAAATTCTAAAATACTTTTTCCTTTATTTACAAGTTTGCCACTGATTTAGTTTTTGCCATAAAATGCTCATTTTAACTCCGATTTGACCTGTTCAAATTGCGTTAGTTTCGTATTCGCGAGCTCTACATGATAGTGCTACTGTATAGTAGGTTTGTGACATTTAAATTTTGAGTTTGTATTAAAGTAATTATTTATCTGTAGGAAATCTTAGAAAATTCATAACTTTCACGTTTTAACTCCGTTTTTCATGATCTTTATGTCTGTGTGATCGTAGCAACGCGTGGGATAGTTTTACAAACCTTTTATATTATTTTGCTACTGTTGATGTATTGTTCTAATTATATCTCTTTGTTTGCTTCATGTATGATTGCTTTGGGATGCTTATATGTTGATGATTTGTTGAGTATAGACGGTGAGCAGTTCGTGGGTGATCAGGAGCAGTATTTTGAAGTGCAGGACCAACAGGAGCTATACTTTGATCAAGGCAAGTATAACATGGGATCATCCTTGACTTCCTATTCACTTTAACCACATAAAATCATATTGCATGTGTCTACCTTGAATGCCATCAAGGATTTCCTAGTTTTTATCTATACCTTGTCACCTATGGGGTTATGCATTGGGTAGCTTTTGCTAGCGCTGTGTTGGGCATTCTTAACGTCACTACCAAAAGTAGACTTAGTTTTCTAATTCTGATAACGGCGCCAAAAATGCCAAACATATCCCTCATGCCACTTAAGCCAAGTTGTCATCCCCAGCATGACATGAGAGACGCGGTATTGAAATATGCATTTGCTCATCAAGATAAATAATAAAAGGGATCTGCAAGCGCACAGATTAATACCGATGTAGCATTTTAACCGGGAAGTATTCCAGGTATCGTTATTTTTATTTTTACCACTGGGAAGGGATTTCTAAGTATCATGGTTGATAATGGAATGAGAATATGGAACTGAGTACACATCATTGCATGTATAACCGAGAGTATTTATCAATCTCTTTATACAGGTATAAATGTCACATTAAGTAAAGGTAAAGTGATAATGGTGACAAAGATAATTAATCTGATCAGCTAGCCACATATAATAATGATAAGCACCTCAACAGATATTCTAGCAAGTCATTAGCATGGAATTAGGATGAACTACAAAGATATTCCCTAAGTTATTATTAACTATAAAGTCTAGCATATCATAGTTAGTGCAATTATACTTGGCAATCATGGTGAGAAAAGACTATATCCATGCATAGTAAATATTAGCAAGGAAGATGAAGAACATAGCAATCACTCCCTTGTAATAGTGTTGCTCTGCCTGCCCTATACACGAGAGGGGGACTATATAAGAATTAACGAAGCTGTCACTATCACGAACTACCCCACAATCCGGCATATAGGGTGCAATCGCAGATAAATACGGTATAGACACCACGTCTACACAATAATTATCATTCACCCACTGTACACATGGATAAACGATATACGATCCTAGGCATGTATATAATTCCAATCTAACTAAGCCAAGCATATAACTATGATAAACTAAGAACAATATAATTGCAAATATAATTAAGTAGAGCAAAGTCATAACCAATATATTGAAATAGAACAAAGTCATATTCATAATATTGAAGAACAATGATGAACAATTGAAGAACAAGAAAGAAATTACCAAGAATCCTCTTGACAGATCCGGGAACCAATCGAAGATTGACTCCTTCTAGTTCTAATCCTATGTAGCTATGCTAACTAGAGATCTAGTTGATGTGGTGGCTCTAGGGCTTGATCAGAGGCTCTGCTCCTGAATTAGGGTTTGAAGTATGAGACGAGGGCCTCTCCTCCAGGGCCAGGGGCCTTGCTTATATAGCCCTTTCGGATGAATCTGGGCCGTCGGATCAAACCGACATTGAACGGACGGTTTTCCTTGATCCTCTAGGTCGGTGGAGCATAATCCTCGAGGCGGAGCCTGATTGGTCCACAGGAGGGGGCGGGCGCCCTGGGGACTAGGGCGGGCGCCCTGTCTCCGGCCCCGTTACGCCTCCCGTTTGTTCTCGTGGCTTCTGGACTCTTCTAGATGTAAGATAATTACGTG
This sequence comes from Saccharum spontaneum, assembly GCA_022457205.1. Taxonomy (NCBI): domain Eukaryota; kingdom Viridiplantae; phylum Streptophyta; class Magnoliopsida; order Poales; family Poaceae; genus Saccharum; species Saccharum spontaneum. The sequence continues at coordinate 46,901,321 of CM039590.1, forward strand.
TTCGGTTAATATCCCGTCATTAATCCGACATGTGGGCCTTTCTTCCGTATTTCCTGATAACCCCCTGCAGAAATAGATAAACAGCAAAACTCGTGGAATTCTGTCAGATAAAACCCTAAGTCTAGGTGTTGGTTTCATTTAGATCCTTTTCTCTATTTATTTGATAGTTATAATTGATACTTAAGGACCGTCAACAAACTCCCCCAAGCTTACCTCTTGCTCGTCCTGAGCAAGGAGAGACTCAGTAGTTGCTGAAATGCCTTTGAATTTTGACGGTACACATGCTTTCAAATAGAGTCTCATCTCTGAGTTAAAGTAAACTATCAAGACTTAAAACTTACTCATTATACCTTTCACCATGGGGCTTGCAACCGTCACCTTTGTCTTGAGCGGTTAAAAGATAGAACAGTCTAGTCAAGCGCCATGTCTCTTATTCTTGATTAGCTATAGCTCTTGGAGTTTTTTGTAGATTTTCAAATAAAACTCAGAGATTCCTTGTATGACTCTCTCAGGTCTCTCTTTTGTGGTATTTCTGGATCCTCACCAAGGCAGTAATGATGTCTGCCTTCTCTCAAAGCAAAGTATGTAGTATTTATGGTATAAGGCAGAGTGACATTGCCTTCTCTCTCATCCTATTCTAATAAGGCTTTTGATATCTGGAGCTCATAGGTGGGAGATAAAGTATACATACTTACAAGACATTTATTGCATAGTCAAACCATGGATCCAGAGAAACAAGCCAATAAGTCAAATCAAGATGTGCATGTGTGGCGAATAAATGGTGTATGGTGGTAGTGATGATAACAATGATGAAAGTCTAATTCTACTTTTGCTCTTTTTGAGGGGATACGTACCTTTCTTGCTTTTAAAGCTCTTGAAGAGAATGAGGTGCTCTATATTTTCTTTTTTTTTCCTCTCAGGTGGGTATCTTGTACCCCTAATTCTACTGTCGAACACTTGTCCATTTTTACCTCTCTTCTCACATTTTTTTTTCATCGAGGTTCCGAGCACTTGCTCCTTTTTATTTCCTCGTATCTTTTTCTTTTCGAGGTTCCGGGCACTTGCCCCTTTTTATTTCCTCGTATAGAGCACTCATCTCCTTAGAACAATATAGCAAGTGGTAGTAACCAAAATAGCTTGAGAATTTATTTCACAGGGGATAACAAGAATGGGAAAATATTTTTGGCTATTCTCTCCCGGATTAGGAGTAGAATAATTTTATGTGGATCTGGAGATGAGAATGAGTGGATATATGTGGATGCGTACTTCCGGAGTAGAAGCAGCATGTATGATTGATCGTGCAAGTGAATCTTGATTTTAACCGCATGACAAGCTCCTAAGGGTCTACACAGCTTGACTACACTCAATGCTCATAAGCAGTAAAAAGTAAAGGTATGGCTTAAAGTCTAGCAAGCATGTATGTATGGCTGTGGTAGGAACTTAAACTCTCATCATACAGGAACTCATCATGTAGCATTTTAAGATTTTCAAAGATAAAATTCTCCAGAATTCTAGCATCTCTAGGAATAGATAAACAGCAGCTCAACCTTCCCATATCATATCCGTTAACAACTTAGACTTTAGATCAAGTTCTCTTCCCACAAGTTCAGGTTTAGAGCAAGCTTTAAATGATAACAGTTATGTCTAAACTTAGAGAGAGGACTTCAAATTTAAAAGTTAGGCAAAGCAACTATTCATCATATCCATGCTAGAGTTTTATTATTATCTAGATTCAGTTTAGCATAGCCACTTTATTTATTTATTAAAACACAGTAAGCAAAAGATATAGGTATATATATATAAGCACAAAATCTTTATTTGGTTTTTTTTCATAGTTATGTATATTTTTATTTTTATAGGGTAGAAGTATATATAAATATAAAGATAAAGATAGAAATACTTAGCAAGATAATGGGGGTGCTCTCCCCCAAGCTGGATCTTGACATAATCTCTTCTGATGTAGCTAGCAGATGGCGGAGATGTATTTGAAAGTCGGCAGCACCCTGACAGCAATTAGAATGTCCTCCGTCTGCTAGTCTCCTTGAATTCTGTGAAGCTCAAATAGACAACAAAGCTTTGTGGAACTGATTAAGTGTTAGCATAAATATCTAGCCTTTATCATGCTGAGCCTCCTTGATTTTTTATGTTGTTTTTTTTCTTTTATAAAGCAGAAGAAAATATTTATGTATTTATTATATATATATATATATATTTTTATGCCACCACAGTGAATGTACTTATGGGTTTTATGCCACTCGCATACTCACATGGGGCTTTAGAGTTTTTAATATTTTTATTTTCTTTTTAAGATAGTATGAATATGATTAACTAAGCAAACTATTTAAGATAAAGTAAATAATTAAAAGGAAAGGATAACTACCAAGTTACCTCTTGGCAAGGCGTTCAGTGTTTTTAAGTCCTCCGAACGGGACTCTTATTCGTTCAGTCGTCCTAGGACTTGGTGGATGGCGTAGTCGGTGGTTCCGGCAGCGCCTCTTCTTCATGTGCAACTTCTTTTCTTTCCATACTTGTCTCGGTGCTTCGGTCTCCTTAGGACAGTGTTGGTTGAGTGGTATGTCTTCAGATCTTACCACTTCCCCTTCATAATCTGCCCATCCGTCCTTGATGACCTGTTGCTTCTGATTGTGGTTACGTCGTCTTCTTCTTGTCCTGACCTGCTTGGATTCTTCAAATACATAGTTAGGGTCAGTAAAGTAAAGACGTACCTTCTCAGAGGGGAAGTGCATGTGGACTTCTCCAGTTCCAATGTAAATGATTGCATTGACAGTACTTAGGAATGGTCTTCCAAGGATGATGGGTGGATCATATTCATCTTCTCCCATGTCAATAACCTGAAAGTCTGTATGGACAAAGTGATCGTCTATCTTGACAGGGACGTTAGTTACTGTACCTTCGACCTGTCGGAATGTCTGATCTACCATCTGGAGCTGAATATATGTTGGGTTTAAGGGCATGGTTCCGGACAGAAGTTCATAGGTGACCTTGGCCATTATGTTGACGCCCGACCCAGTGTCGCAAAGTGTCTTGTAGAAGTGGGACCCATTAATGGAGCAATAAATGCTTGGCATACCTGGGTCGTCCTTCTTAGGCAAGAACGGTGACTTGAGTTGGCGATCTTGACCTTTGTGCACGGCAGTGACCATCTTAGCTGTTTCGGTCCATACTTGCTTCTTGCTCTTGTTCCTCCTGTTGGTCCTCTTCCTTGGTTTATATTGGGGTTGCTCTGGGATTTGTGCGGTCTTGTTCTTGAAGGAAAACGTTTCCTTCCTCCCCTTGATGTAGAAACTGATCTTGGCAGCACTAGTATAGATGACAGCTCCCGCGGTGTTCAGGAATGGTCTCCCTAGGATGACGGGAGCCCTCTCATCAGAACCGGTCTCTATCACTACGAAGTCTGCTGGAGCGTACGAGGAACCCACTCGGACACAGATGTTCTTCAATATTCCTCTCGGGAAACTCAGTGTCCTATCTGCAAGCTGCAAACACATGGTTGTTTCTAATAATGGTTGTGAAAAGAGTTTTTCATAGAGTACCCTGGGCATGATGTTGACGCTGGAGCCAAAGTCACAGAGTGCTTCTGGGAAGTCTCGCATGCCGATGGAGATCGGGATGACGGGGCGTCCTGGATCGCCTCTCTTGACCGGCAGACGGTCAGTACTTACTTCCACGATAGGGTTACTCCAGTAATCTCCTGCATCAAACATGTCTACAAGATTTGCAGATTCTAGTCCTTCCGGTTGTGATGGTATACCGGGGTTAGTAGCAGGAACAGCAGCAGCTATTTGATTCAACTGAGATTCAATCATTTTATTAAAGCTAATCTGGTTCTTGATGGCAGTAGAGAAATTATCCATTCTATTATTTATATTTTCTAGTATTTTATCATTAGATGCCAATTTCTTAGACAGGTTATCCATTAGCTTTCCTTGGTTGGACATTAACTCTCTCAAAGGTGGATAATTATTATTATTATTGAAAGAATTGTTACCTTGGTAATTACCTGAGTAGTTAGGCCTCTGTTGATTCCAACCTTGATTCTGCTGAGGACGGTTGTAGTAGTTGTTGTTATTGTTGATGTAGTTCACGTCCTCCAGCAACTCAGGACAGTGATTGCCCGAGTGTCCAGTACCTCCACACTCCTCACAAGTCATGTGGGAGTCGTAGACGTGCATGACTTCTTTCTTTTCTCCAGCTCGATCATCGAGCTTCTTCATGAGTAGGTCTAGCTTGGCAGACAGCATGTCTACCTCCTTGAGCTGGTGCATACCTCCACCTTTCTTGCGTGTCTGAGTTCTTTCTTCATTCCAACCTTGGTTGGATGCCATCTTCTCCACAAGAGCTGTGGCTTGAGGTATGGTGAGTGATAGGAATGCTCCTCCAGCTGCAGCATCCATGGTTTCACGGGCACTGTTAATGAGCCTATGATAAAATGTCTGCATCAGTAGCTAGCTCTCCATTCCATGATGGGGACATTCTAGGATGTAATCTTGAAAGCGCTCCCATGCTTCTGGAACGGATTCATCATGTTGTTGCTGAAAACTTGTAATCTTCCCACGGAGAGCATTGGTCTTGCCCATGGGAAAGAATTTGGCTAGAAAGTTCATGGAGCAGAGTGCCCACGTAGTGTTCTTCTCCTTTGTAGCGTAGAACCACTGCTTCGCTCTCCCCAACAGTGAGAATGGGAAAAGGCGAAGTAGTATGGCGTCTCTGGGGACTTCAGCCATGGTGAAAGTGCTGCAGATCTCCAGGAAGTGTTGAAGATGAGCACTAGCGTCTTCATGTGGCTTCCCACAGAACTGGTTAGCTTGCACCATGTTGATGAGCCCAGGCTTGAGATCGAAGTTGCGGTCGATCTCCCCAGCAGGTCCAGTGCGGATGTTGTCCGTAGTGGGAGCTGAGAACTCGCGGATCGACTTGTTCGCCATGGCTTCGAATTCAGTCGACAAATTCCGGATGAAACTTCGGCGGTCTTCGGATTTGGATGAAGCTTTGTGCTGAAGTGTTGACGATGTCTTCTTGAGCTTGGCTCTTGTTCTTCTGAATAAGGCTTCAGGATCGTCAACAAAGTTGTCTGGAAGATGTCTTCTATTCATGCATCACCCTACAATAAATAATCAAAATGGAAAATACAGGGGTAAAACTGTATAAGAGAATTGATAAGCTCGATCAGATTAGTGATGCAAATGATGACTCAAAGTTCCGTATTCATTCCTATTTAGTAATCAACCTTCCCCGGCAACGGCGCCAAAAATGCTTGTTAGGCATTCTTAACGTCACTACCAAAAGTAGACTTAGTTTTCTAATTCTGATAACGGCGCCAAAAATGCCAAACCTATCCCTCATGCCACTTAAGCCAAGTTGTCATCCCCAGCATGACATGAGAGACGTGGTATTGAAATATGCATTTGCTCATCAAGATAAATAATAAAAGGGATCTGCAAGCGCACAGATTAATACCGATGTAGCATTTTAACCGGGAAGTATTCCAGGTATCGTTATTTATATTTTTGCCACTGGGAAGGGATTTCTAAGTATCATGGTTGATAATGGAATGAGAATATAGAACTGAGTACACATCATTGCATGTATAACCGAGAGTATTTATCAATCTCTTTATACAGGTATAAATGTCACATTAAGTAAAGGTAAAGTGATAATGGTGACAAAGATAATTAATCTGATCAGCTAGCCACATATAATAATGATAAGCACCTCAACAGATATTCTAGCAAGTCATTAGCATGGAATTAGGATGAACTACAAAGATATTCCCTAAGTTATTATTAACTATAAAGTCTAGCATATCATAGTTAGTGCAATTATACTTGGCAATCATGGTGAGAAAAGACTATATCCATGCATAGTGAATATTAGCAAGGAAGATGAAGAACATAGCAATCACTCTCCTGTAATAGTGTTGCTCTGCCTGCCCTATACACGAGAGGGGGACTATATAAGAATCAACGAAGCTGTCACTATCGCGAACTACCCCACAATCCGGCATATAGGGTGCAATCGCAGATAAATACGGTATAGACACCACGTCTACACAATAATTATCATTCACCCACTGTACACATGGATAAACGCTATACGATCCTAGGCATGTATATAATTCCAATCTAACTAAGCCAAGCATATAACTATGATAAACTTAGAACAATATAATTGCAAATATAATCAAGTAGAGCAAAGTCATAACCAATATATTGAAATAGAACAAAGTCATATTCATAATATTGAAGAACAATGATGAACAATTGAAGAACAAGAAAGGAATTACCAAGAATCCTCTTGACAAATCCGGGAACCAATCGAAGATTGACTCCTTCTAGTTCTAATCCTATGTAGCTATGCTAACTAGAGATCTAGTTGATGTGGTGGCTCTAGGGCTTGATCAGAGGCTCTCCTCCTGAATTAGGGTTTGAAGTATGAGACGAGGGCCTCTCCTCCAAGGCCAGGGGCCTTGCTTATATAGCCCTTTCGGATGAATCTGGGCCGTCGGATCAAACCGACATTGAACGGACGGTTTTCCTTGATCCTCTAGGTCGGTGGAGCATAATCCTCGAGGCGGAGCCTGATTGGTCCACAGGAGGGGGCGGGCGCCCTGGGGACTAGGGCGGGCGCCCTGTCTCCGGCCCCGTTACACCTCCCGTTCGTTCTCGTGGCTTCTGGACTCTTCTAGATGTAAGATAATTACGTGTTCGGTTAATATCCCGTCATTAATCCGACATGTGGGCCTTTCTTCCGTATTTCCTGATAACCCCTTGCAGAAATAGATAAACAGCAAAACTCGTGGAATTCTGTCAGATAAAACCCTAAGTCTAGGTGTTGGTTTCATTTGGATCCTTTTCTCTATTTATTTGATAGTTATAATTGATACTTAAGGACCGTCAACACGCTGAACATAAACTATGATCTTGTAATATTATTAATGGAATATGCAACAACACTAAAAGATGACTTTTAATTACTGTTTAAAGAGGGCTAGAGCATGGTGCTATTTTTCTTGGTGCTCTAGTTTCTCTCCATAAGGACTTATTTGTGGACAAACATCCGGGATTGACAGTACAACTGTGAGGGCTATATGGCTCTGGCTTTAGTCAAGTATGAGGACCTTTTCTAGCTTGTTAGAGGTTGCCCGAAAGGGCGCAAAAGGGGTGTTTCTCGGGATGGATGTAATGCGGCTTCGTCCTTATGAGTATAGGCTGCGGTTATGTGCCATATGGAAGGAGGGCCCTACATTTGTAGGTTACAGAAACCTAGCGGCCCTAACTTGTTAGACGAACCTTTGAAAGGCTTCATAGTGTTACCCTGCCTGCTCACCTTGGAAGTGTTTTAGGAGTAATTAACCAGGGCATATGGGTAATCACGACTCATAGTGAAAGTGTACACCTCTGCGCACAGTTTAATAAACTGGTATACTAACCGTGCTCACGGATATGAGCGGCCTTGGACCTTCACGGAATAGATGAATATTTATTGGTTTAATATGTGTTTTGTTATTCGTTATTCATATTTACATTGATCATAAGTTTATTGTGGGATTAATGCAAACTTGATGTTACTCAAATGATAAACTGTGACAACTAAAAGCTACATGCAGTTGAACCATGTCATGCTTTTATTGAGCCTCATTATACCCCATGTTATATTTGTTGAGTACGATATGTGCTCACTCTTGCTATCTCCACACACATCAGGATGGGCAAATGAACAGGATTGACAAGAGGATTATCGTGATGAATATTAGGCTTGGTGTCAACCAGTCAGCGTACCTGTGCTTGGAGTCACCATGCGAGAGAGTCATCTTTTTATTTCTGCTTTATTTGTGTAAAGACTTTGAGTTAATAATCGTGATGTAATAAGCAATGTGATGATACTCTCCTTTAATTTGTCAACTTTTGTGTGATTGATCTCTGGGCGCACATAAGGTTATGCATTCCATTTTATCCTTAAAAATGGGTGTGACAAAACTTGCTAAATCTAGTGTCTTTCTTCAAAATATAGCATTTACAACCAAAGACCCGAAAATATACAATATTTGGCTTTCTACCATTCAAGAGTTCATATGGTGTCTTCTCTTTTAATGGGTGACAATACAATCGGTTGATGTAGTAGCAAGCAGTGTTGATTACTTCGGCACAAAAGGACCGACTCACATTGTACTCACTAAGTATAGACCTTGCCATATCAATGATTGTTCTATTCTTCCTCTTGATAAGGCAATTTGATTGTGGAGTGTACTTGGCCGAAAATTGATGTCTAATTCCAAATTCATCACATAACTCATCAATTCTAGTGTTCTTGAACTCACTACCATTGTCACTTCTAACTCTCTTGATGGTTATTTGAAACTCATTGTGAATGCCCTTGATAAATGATTTGAAAGTTATAAATACATCGCTCTTGTCCACTAGAAAGAATACCCAAGTATATCTTGTATAGTCATCCATTATCACAAAGCCATATTTGTTTCCACCCATGCTAGTGTATTATGTTCGCCCAAACAAATCTATGTGCAATAACTCAAATGTCTTACTAGTATTCATCATGCTTTTCTTAGAATGAGTGTTTCCAACTTGTTTGCCGGTTTGACAAGAGCTACAAAGTTTATCCTTTTCAAACACAATATCTTTCAAGCCTGTAACCAAGTCATGCTTAACCAATCTACTTAATTATTTCATTTCAACATGACCAAGCCTTCTATGCCACAACCAACCTATACTAGACTTAGTGAACAAGCTTGTTGACAATTGAGCATCACTAGCATTGAAATCAACCAAGTATAGATTCTCATATCTAAGGCCTTTGAAGATCAAGTTAGAGTTATCTACACTTATGATCTCTACATCATCTACTCCAAATATGTATTTGAATCCAAGATCACACAATTGAGCCACGAATAGCAAATTGAAGTTCAAGCTCTCAAGTATTAACACATTGGATATGCTTATGTCATTGGATATTGTAATCTTACCAAGCCCTTTGACCTTGCCTTTGCCATTATCACCAAATATGATACTATCATAGCCATTACTATTATTATTGTTGATTGAGTTAAACATTCTTGCATCACCAGTCATGTATTGAGTGCACCCACTATCAAGAACCCAATGCTTTCATCTGGCTTTGTAATTGACCTACAAAAGAAGATCAATTCTTTTTAGGTACTCACATTTGCTTGGGTCCTTAGAGGTTAGTAACCAAGCTCTTTGGCACCCATATGGCTTTCTTCTTTGAGCTCATCCATGGTGCACCAATGAACTTAGCATGAACACATTTGTACCCTTAGTAAGCACATAGAAAGAATCAAACTTAATTGAGGATACTTTAGCATTCTTGTTCTTGTTCATGCATTGTTGCTCTATGTGACCAACTTGCTTGCAACTTTTGCAATATTAGCCATTGTTTCTCACAAAACTAGTTTTGCGATTAGCAAAGGCGGCCTTGCCTTTCTTGGGGATATAGCCCAATCCCTCTTTGTAGAGAGATGCTCTTTGGCTACCCAAGCACATAAGCAAGCGGTCCTCACCACCATAGGCCTTAGCCAAGGTGTGAATGAGCTCTTTTACCTCCTTCTTGAGTGTCTCATTCTCAACCATTAGTAAGGCATCATAAGTAAAACAATCACTACTAGATGAGGTAGGAGTGGTGGAAGCAAAAAGGAATGGGCTTTTTCAAGCTTCCTGTGAACCTTGCCAAGCTTCTCATGGGCTTCCTCTAGCCTCTCATGAGATGCATTGAGCTCATCAAAGGCTTACTTAAGGGCTTTTATCTCCTTGCACAAGTCCTTCCATTCCCTTCTCTTAATCTCAAAATATTCTTTTGCATCTTCTAGCATGTCAATTAGTTCATCTTTAGTGGGTTCATCATCATTGTCACTTTCACTTTCACTCTCATTATTATGTTCATGATCACATCCATCATCACAAGTTTGTACCTTAGTGGCCTTAGCCATGAAGCATGATGGTGTGTCAAAGAGAGAAGGCTTCTCTTGAATGGCAATGCTTGTATGACCCTTCTTCTTAGTGGTCTTGTCATCATCACTATCATCATCACTTGAGGAAGCAGCACTATCCCAAGTGACCATATATGACCACATATGAACCACCTTTCTTCTTTTTCTTGATGGTCATCTTGTCCTTCTTCTCTTTCTTTTCTTTCTTACTTTTCTTATCATCATCATCACTGTCGCTATTGTATCGACATTGAGCAACAAGATGATCCTTGCTTTCACACTTGAATCACCTTCTTAATTCTTGCTTTTGTTCGTGGATGAAGACTTCTTTCTTCTAGCACAGTAGCCCTTCTTCATCATGAACTTGCCAAATCTCTTGACAAAGAGAGCCATCTTTTCATCATCTATGCCATCAAAGCTTGAGTCGTCATCTTCACTAGATATATCTTGCTTGGCCTTTTCCTTTGATGATGATATGGCTTTGAATACCACACTCTTCTTCTTCTCATCCTTTTTCTCATCTTTCTTCTCCTTCTTTTCCTCCTTCTCATCATCATCTCTATAGGCATCATCAGTCATGATATCTCCTAAGATTTGGTTTGGTGTCATTGTGTTCAAATCGGTCCTCACAAGCAAGGTGACCAACATGCCAAATCTCGCGGGTAAGCATCTAAAGAACTTATGAGAGAAGTCATTGTCCTCCACTTTCTCACTAAGTGCTTTGAGATCATTGACAAGTACCTCCATCCTATGAAACATATCCGGCACACTCTTATCTTCCTTCATCTTGAAGTTAGCAAACTTCTCCTTGAGAATGTATGCCTTTGCACCCTTGATTGCCTTGGTGTCCACAAATAATTCCTCCAAGTTCTTCTATGCTTCATGAGCCATCTCAATGTTCTTGATTTGCTCAAATGTTCTCTCATCAATAGCATCATGAATGGCACTAAGAGCAATGTGATTTTGGAGAAGCACTTCTTCGGCGGCGGTGGGATTCTCCGGATCGGCTATCTCAATTTTGGTCTCCACCACCTTCCACACCCTTCTATTGATTGACTTCATATGAGTGGTCATCTTTGACTTCCAATACGGATAATTTGTGCCATCAAATTGAGGTGGCTTCTTGGTGTTATTGATTTAAGCCATTTTGACATCGAAGGTTGTTAAGCCTCAAATCACGGTGACCACGGCTCTGATACCACTTGAAATGTTCTAATGGCTAGAAGAGGTGAATAGCCTATTAAAAATTTCTACAACAACACTTAGCAAATACAGCGAAGCGAGTGTTGCGCTAGCCTACTAAAAGAGCTAGCCACCTACCATAATTCTAGTGACTATGATCACTAAGCACATAAATTGTTAAGTCACTACACTAAGTTAGTGAGCTCTTAAAGGCTAACTAAAGAGCCCCACTAACCACTAGACTTGACGAAAGCAAGCTCTCAAAACTAATTACGCTAAAGAGCTTAGCTTACACACTAAGAATGTACTACAAGAGGGGATGGCGATGATTATACCGACGTGTAAAAGTATGAGCCAATCACAAGATGATGAAGCCAATCAATCAATCATAAGACAACCAATGAAATCCTCGGACAAAGATGACACAATAATTTTTTTACCGAGGTTTCCTTGCTTGTCGACAAGCTAGTCCTCGTTATGATGATTCACTCACTTGGAGGTTCACGCGCTAATTGGTATCACACGCCAAACCCTCAATAGGGTGCCGCACAACCAACACAAGATGAGGACCACATAAGCCACGAGTAATCCACTAGAGTACATTTTGGCTCTCCGTCGGAGAAAGGTCAAGAACCCCTCACAATCACCATGATCGTAGCTAGAGACAATCACCAACCTCCGCTCGATGATCCTTGCTGCTCCAAGCCATCTAGGTGGCGACAACCACCAAGAGTAACAAGCGAATCCCGCAACGAAACATGAACACCAAGTGCCTCTAGAGGCAAATACTCAAGCAATGCACTTGGATTTTCTCCCAATCTCACAAAGATGATGAATCAATGATGGAAATGAGTGTGAGGGCTTTGGCTAAGCTCACAAGGTCGCTATGTCAATGCAAATGGTCAAGAGAGTGATATTGAACTGGCCAAGGGCTATTTATAAGCCCCCTCAAGAGATAGAGTCGTTAGGCTCAACAGACAGCAAGCTACGAGTGACCAGACACGCTGGTCGGGGCGACCAGATGCACCCGAGCCAGTGTCCGGCCCACTAGATGTAGCCATGTGGCGCCTGCATTCGACTTTGTTCATTGATGGCCAACAGCTAGTCAGCACCCATGCTCATGATCGGATGCGCCACCAGTCGATCGGACGCACCGTCCTGGCGTCAGGTCACGCGCGTGCAAGCCATCGAACTAGAGAAACAGACGCGCAGTTAGTATGACCTGACGCGCCACCAACATGGAGTTCGGTCACTTCCAGTAAGGGTCCAGAGGTGCATTTCTACGACCGGACGTGTCCGCTGGGGGGTGACCGGACTCAGGCCAGAGTCCGGTCCTTCTTCTCCTCTACTCGCCAAGCCATATGAGTGATGTCAGCGTACATCATGGCTGACCGGACGCACCACCATTGAGTCTGGTCATCTCCTTGCGCCAGCGTCCAGTCACAGATCGACGCCGTGCCTTTCTCTACTGCGTTGACCGGACGTGCCCATGCAGGGTTCGATCCAAAGTCCGGTCAACATGAAACAACTTCTCTACTTCACAAACTTCGCCACCCTTGATCAAATGTGCCAACCACCAAGTGTATCACCTTGTGCATGTGTGTTAGCATATTTTTACAAATATTTTCAAGGGTGTTTGCACTCCACTAGATCCTAAATGCATATGCAATGAGTTAGAGCATCTAGTGGCACTTTGATAACCGTATTTCGATATGAGTTTTACCCCTCTTAATAGTACGATTATCAATCCTAAATGGGATCACACTCGCTAAGTGTCTTGATCACCAAACTAAAAAGCTCTTACAAGATTTCACCTTTGCCTTGAGCTTTTTGTTTTTCTCGTTCTTCTTTTCCAAATGAAGAGCTTGATCATCATCAAATGTCCAACACCACCACCTTTGGACTTCAATTGCTCCACCACTTGGATTGGTGCTTAACCTATCTCATGATCACTTAGAGTACATGGTTAGTATCTAGGGTTTCATCAATTCACCAAAACAAAACTAGAGCTTTTGGACTTGACTTTGTGCATTACATAAAACCACTCCCGTGGCACCTTAACAAGTTTTAGTTTTAAAAAGATGCATCGAAATTTACCTTAATTACCCCATCAGGAGGAGGCCACCAGAGGGGGAATTTCGTTTGCTTTGTTGTTATCTAGCGCCACTTGTGAGGTAAATCTTTGCATTGCGTATAGATTCAATTGGTGTTTTGAAAATCACATGACAAACCTTTTTAAAAATGTTTGACAAATGCTACTAAGGCTTAAATGTGTTGATCATTCCATGGGAGATCACTTGGGGTTAGTGAAAGCCCTAGTTTGGTTTTGGTATTTGAGACAACTAGTGGACTAACCTATTGCTAAGTGTTAATTAAGCTAGGTTAAAGTCCACACCAAGGTGATGAGCAAGGCAAGGAGTTGGACAAAGGGCGACCATTTAAAATGATGCAAACTCACACTTGGAGATTAAGATGAGGTGGAAACAAGCACAAAGGCAAAATTATATGATAGGGTTTTGTTTTCACTGGCTGAGACGCAATAGAGTGTGTGTTCGGATAGATAACCGTACTATTAAGGGGAGAAACTTTAAGTGCATAACGGTTATCTAAGTGCCACAACTTTTGAAATTTCCCTTCTCCTTTAACCAGCCAGGTACACATCGACGCCATGGTGGACAATACACATAGGATCTATTCCTTCCTCCGAAGTGGTACGGACCTCTTGTGCACAACATAATTAGTTTAAAGATCCAAATTGAACTTTGAAAGATGTTGGGGCTAAGTGACATAGGACGAAAAGTTAATGGACCTATGGTACATTTTGCTCTTCCTTTTTAAAGGCTAATGCATAGTATCAACTCTCCAAATGAACAACATTGCATTCATGTTGCATTTGAGAGGGAGTGTTAAGGTATAATAGTCAAGGGTTTTACTATATTATTCTACTATAGAGTTTTCCTCTCTCATATACTCTATATATAGTTACCAGTAGGCCTTAGTACAATTATCCAATTGAATCCTCATTATTCGCAACACATCCGTTGGCCATGCTCAAACCGTTCGGCCCTAGTGGGGTTGCAATGCTCATACCCCTTAGTACATATTTCATAGATCATCCATCGAGGTCAACCAAAATGTTAAGGAGGATACCAGGGACAATTCTGGGCATCTAGGCCACCCATTTGGATGGGCTTTGATGTCGTGGCTTCCATTTGGGGAATTCATTTTGGGTGGTGAATTTGACATACATGAGGGTTTGGGAGCTCGAGGTCACCCATGGTGGCGAGACCTTGGATGGGAGGTGTAGCTTTAGTGAACCTTGATAGGGAGAATGGAAAATGAGGGCTTCAGGGAGAGGATTTACTAGATTGAGGGGGAATCTCCTAGCCCAGAGTGGATTGATGGAGGAGATTGACGTCTGGCTTGTTCTTGGAAGCTTGAGGGAGAAAGAAGAAGCTGAGGAAGCTCCTTGCTCCAACTCCAGTGAGCAAGAAGAGGTGGTTGACACCGTGGAGCTGCTCACCGTTGTCCTTCTCTGGCAATGCTCTAGCCATATTTAGGGAGGTGATGGGAGATTTCTTCCTTCTCTTCTTATTTCTCTTTCCTTGGGTGATGGAGGAAACGAGAAGGAATAGGAGAGCTGAGATGAGGAAATTGGTGAAGGGATCTAGGATGACTGACAGGTGAGACGGACAAGGCTGTGTGTCATGTGATTTTGCTACACTGCAACCGCACACATCCTTATTTTTTATTGGATTTTTGTGCTAATAAAATTTTGGGATAAAACAGATGTTGGATTCAATGATCCTAGGAAGGAAGAGTAATTTTGGTTGACCAATGTTTTTTTGCATATGGATTTTTGGGTGGGCTTCTTGGGTCAACTAATTACGCGAAATAATGCATTTAAGGTTTTAAACTAAGGTTTACCCACTATTATATTTAGATAGAATGAGAGGAAATATTTTGAAATTGACAAATAATCATGAGATATCAAGTTTTATTAAAGAGCCAAAATCACATACACAAAAGTTACGTGGTTATTATGATAATAATAATTAATAAGAAGTCCGTTGGATTTGGCTCGTTGGTTTGCAATATGGTTCCCAATGTCAACCCGATGCCAGTAAGCTGCGATTAACCTCTAGATCTGCAAGCTGCAACACTCGAGAAACAAATCCCTAACCTCTGAACCAAAACTACCAGAAGTGACGATACTGCCCTCGACCATCAAGGTCTCGACCAACCCAGACGCACCCACCCTTCGCCACCGTTTTCCCCTCCCCATCTCGCCCGCCGTCCTCGTCCTTCTCGATCTCCTCGCAGCTCGCGGCCGCACCTCTCCCCTTCGCTTTCACCAAGGTGAGCTTCCGATTCTCCACCCTAAACTCTGATCTCTTCCCGTCAGATCCGTAGCCTCCCCACCCGTGCGTCCAGATCTGGTTCCTTTCGGTTTGACTCGGTTTTCCCCTTCCTGTGCGGGGTGTCGTAGGGTTTAGGACCGGCGGCGATGGCGGCGAAGCTGGCGCAGCTGCGCGCGCAGGCGGCGCGTGCGGCGGAGTTCGCCTCGAAGCACGGCGGCTCCTACTACAAGGAGGTCATGGAGAAGAACAAGCAGTACGTCGTTCAGCCCCCCACCGTCGAGAAGTGCCAGGAGCTCTCCAAGCAGCTCTTCTACACCCGCCTCGCAAGGTGAAACCGCCTGCCTCTTTTGCCGTTGCGTCTCGTTGCGATTAGCCAATTGGGTTCTCTTGCCTGAAGTGCTGTACGATCTGTTCGTGCGTGCAGTAATCAGTAACGGGGCTTGTTCAGGTCGCTTGTTCGATGGGTACAGCGTTGTGCACGTAATGTTTTTTTTTGTCGTGGCTGCTATTGCAACCACTTTGTTAAACCTGAACGTAGTATATGGATGTATGATGTGACTTGCTTATGGCCAGTATCAGTGATGAGGATAGCCAAGCTGACTGTCTGATTCTGTGAGCAGATTAATGTTGTTAGCAAGATAATGTGGTTACTTTTCGGGTGGTGTAACTGAGCATTTGTAGTTAGCGCAGCATATTTATGTTCTTCACTATTGAGGGCAGTCCTTGTCTTACCCTCTTGGTTAACATGGTTCTTCATGGCTTCACTGTTTATGATGACTTTACACTTAATATGTATTTTATCATGTGGTTTGTAGCTATAGGAAATGTGATAAATCTCCCATCTATTTGTAATATTTTTGTGCCCTATATCATGGTTGTATACCTTTATGCAATGGAATGTTCCATCTCCTCTTTCAATATTATACCTGCCAGTTCCTGAATTTAAGTTGGATTAAACACAATTTTGAAGTTTCATAGCAAAATAAACCTATACATCAATGCTTGCATGCTCGATTATCCATGTTTGTAACTATGTATTCCCTGTATTTTTTTTCGGCAATTTGCTGAGATCCATCCTATGTGGAGACATAGATAGATGCATAGAGCACAATGCATGGCTATAAGGGAAAACCATGAAAGTTTGATCAATTCACACCCTGGTGTGGACCTGAGTCTCTTGTGGTGTTGGTGTGTCGGCACTGCTTCAAGAAGAATTTGCTGTATGGTTCTGGAAATGAATCTTTATGATATCACCGTGGCCGAAAACTATGCATGTATGAAAGAGTAGATTCAGCTTTGCATATAAACACTGATAACTTGATTGGTTATTGGCGAATGTGATTGCATTCTTGTTTATTTTGGATGTCAGTTGATTGACAGAGGAAAATTCTGTGCACATTATATATCTGGTTTATAAGAGTTTATGCATAACATCTTGGCATCAAGTGTTGACAAAAATTGTTTTGATCAGAGTGTGTAAGATTTGATGGGTGCAGTGTGCAGGTGTATCCGTATCCGCATTTTACTTTCCTCTTTACTCTCATATATCTAAACAATTTGCATATGTGATAGGATGACTTGATGGGCACTTGACCCTGTCGTGATCCTGTGTTTTCTTTGTATTAGCTAGTTAGCTGAGCATGGCATTAAACAATGCTAAAAAAACATTTTAGTACAGTGTCAAGCGCAGTGTTTGGAGGCCTGTAGTTTCTCTTCAAATGTTCCAAGTCAATGTGATACTTCCAAATAGCAAGGAGCCAAGGATGGAAGTGTTTATTAACATGAGGCGAAAATATTTCCTGGGTCCTGGTGCTAATTAATACCCCTTCTGTTCCAAATTGTAAGTGGATTTGGCTTTTCTAGATCCATAGTTTTTATTATGTATCTAGACATAGTTTAATCTAGATGCATAGCAAAAGCTATGTACCTAAAAAAGCCAAAACAAATTACATTTGGAATAGAGGGAGTAGCTTGGAGGTATTTAGAAGTTGACCATAATAAATAGAAATGGCTTGACAAAATTTTAAATGTCAAGGAGCAAATTAACACATAATTGTTTGTCTAAATGCAAATGGCCTGTTGAAACTTAATAAAAGCATTAGGAACAGCAATTAGACGCAATATGTAACTTGTTCCATTCAGGAGTTTACTTTTCATTGTTTCTAACCATTTTTGTGTTTGTTCAGCTTACCAGGTCGCTATGAGGCATTCTGGAAGGAGCTTGATAGTGTCAAGCAGGTATGGAAGAACAGGAAAGACCTCAAGGTTGAGGACCTTGGGATTGCGACTTTATTTGGAGTTGAGCTTTATGCATGGTTCTGCGTAGGAGAGATTGTTGGCAGAGGTTTCACCTTAACCGGCTATAAGGTCTAGATGATTTCCACTGGTTAAGACCTGCTTTATAATAGACACTTTTAGCTGATGCTTGTCGAAACGACGATGATACCTGCCTTCCTTCACAATTTTGTTTCTTGTAAGAGTTTATCTAGTGCTGAATGCCAGCAAAGACGGGCACATCATTGCAACATTGCTTCAATAATTTGCTCGCTCAATTGTTGATTTTGGTGCATGTAATTCTTTGTTGGTTGCATCTGCTGCAGTCCCTAGTGTGTGGACTGATTTGTGTTCTTTCTGCCCTCAAAATAAATTCTTTGTGTTCCATATGTGAATGTTTTGGATGAACAGAACAAGCACTTGCTGAATGTCTGAACCAATGAGACATTAGAGTGTTCGATTCTGTCGTAGTGGAGCTTGCCTTTGTGATTTTATATCCTTTATTATCGATTACTGGTGCCACAGTAAGATATCGTTGAAATTATTACTGTCTTTGTGCTTTCAGAAGAGTATTGTTTTAGAACACATATTGGAGGTTGTTTTACAATGAACAAGGAACCTGTGTTCTGAGTTCCTGCTTTATTCCGAAAATAGTGAGTACATACGCTACCCAGTGGCCCATCTACTAGAGAGCAGAGAATTAGCGGAGTTAATGAGCTACGCGGGACAAGAACATGGCTAAAGAACGTAGCGCCGTGCGAGCAAAAAAAAAAGTTTCTGTTGTAGAGCAGGACGATGAGGGTGGTGAAGCTGCTGCTGGCGAGCACGAACATCCACGCCCTGCTGCTCCTTGTGTGCTCCTCCGTCGCGTCGGGTTCCTCCCTGCTGCCCTTGCCGGCGAAGAGGCAGAGCAGGCGGTCGCACGCCAGCTTGGAGAGCGCCAGGCACGCGAAGAAGAGGCTGATGGACAGCACCGCCATCTCCTTGTTCTGCAGCGTCTCCTGCACGCTCCGCATCTCCTCGACGCTCCACCTGCACATCCAACAGCAAATTCAATCAGTGGCAACACTGGCGATCGGATGAACAGATCTACTGCCCGCCGCCGGGGAATGGCACTTGCCTCATCTCCTGGTTCTCCTTGATCAGATCGTCCAGCTTGCCGGAGACGGTCGACTTCCAGGCCTTGAGCTCGTCCAGATCCTTGGCCTGAACAAATTCCTCTGAGTCACTACCAGTCAAATAGACTCGTTGCATTCAGAGCCTGTTCTGCGGCATGCATACCACGCTGTCCTTCCAGTCGACGAGGTCGTGCACGTCGGCCTTCATCTTCTCCAGCGCCATGGCCGTCTGCGAGAGCCCGTTCTGCAGGTCCGGCAGCTTGGCGCCGTACCGCTGGTTGAGCTCCCTCGTGTACTCCTCCAGCGTCGACAGGCTCAGCTCCAGCGACCGCATCTTCTGCATCAGGATCTTTAGCACGCCGTCGCTGTGGATCCGCCCCGTCGACGATGATCCCGGCGCCGCCACCTGCGGGGGCTTCGCCTCCTTTCCCTGCGGCGGCAGCTTCGCGTCGCCGCTCCTGGAGCCGTTGTTCTTGGCGTCGCCGGCGGTGCTGTCGTTCCTCCCAATCCCAGCGCCGCCGTTGCCATCCAGCTTGGCGTGGACCTGGCGCGCCTGCTGAGCGGTGGTGTCGTTGCCGTCGGCGTCCCGGCTGGCCAAGTCGATGGAGGCGCGGTCCCTGCTGGATGCGTCGGCCACGGCATCGGCGCCGGCGCCAGCGCCAGCGATGAAGTCCTGCAGCATCCGCTCGACGGCATCGACGCCGTAGACCTCGAGGTAACTGAGGATGCAGTAGAAGCCGGAGCCGTAGTGGCTGACGAGGCGCAGGCGGAGGTAGCGCGTCCACCTGGGCTCCGGCAGCACGAAGCGCTGCGCGTGCTTGGCGTTCTCGGCGGTGAACCGTCCCAGCAGCTCCCACGCCTCCGTCGGGTAGCTCATGCTGCCGTACACCTCGAAGTCCCTGAAGTTGGAGGAGTAGTGCTCCAGGTTGGCCAGCGCGACGGTGTCGACGAGCGTCTCCTCCGAGAGCTCGACGACGACGAACTTGTCGTCGGCGGAGCACGGGTTACGCAGGTACTTGTCCTTGTCGCCGCCGAGGATGTTGGCGGCGCCCTTGGCCTCCTTGTTGTGCGCGAGCACCTTGGCGCCCTTGGACGCCGCGGCGTAGTTGTACTCGGCGCCGTTGGGCTCCAGGCGGTGCGCGGCGCCGCCGTCCGTGGGGCGGGGCCGGCCGGTGTCGTTCTCTGCCTTGCCCTGCATGATGCGGCTGCGGAACTCGTCGAGGCCCACGAAGGCCGCCTCGGGCGACGACGCGTTGCCGCCGCCCGTGGTGGCATTGTACTGCGGCGGCAGCCCTGGGGGCGCGGGCGCAGACGACGGCGGCGCTTCTTGGGGCGGCTGCGAGTAGGACTGGCACGTCGTTGAGGAGTCGTTATGGTAGGGCAGCACATAGGCCTCCAACGGCCTCACCTTGCAGTAGCTTTCGCGCCTGCCGTGGTGGTCCTCGTACAACTCTGCGGTCATCCACCACGATCGATGGATTCATAACGAGCAATGCAACATCACAACGAGAGATGGTTGATGGATCAACATGGACATCCACGCTAGCATCTGGAGATTGACGAAAATCAACCTGATGAAGGGTCGTCGGTCTGGCTGTGGAGGAACTGGGATCGCAGGAGGAAGAGGAGGCACCAAACGGAGAAGACGACGGAGACAGACACCTCGCGGAGGCCGCCGTCCATGGACACGGCATCGGTGACGGTCCCCGACCCCTTGCCGCCGCCGCCGCCGTGATGGTCCCCCGGCCCAGCGCCTCTTCCGCCGCCGCCTCCTTCTCTCCTCTTCCTGCTCATGCATGCACCGCCTCCCTATTTCCGGCGCGCGCGTGCCCAATGCCAAAGCCAATCGCGTGATCGATCGCGTCGGCGTCGCGTAAGGAGGAGGAGGACGCCGGCCGTGCGCCCCAGACGCACACGCACGCGCACACCGGCGAGCGGTGATCGGTCCCGCGTGAAATCTCAGCCAAATGCGCAAGCCCACAGGAATGGAATGCCCAGTTGATCGAGAAGATGCAGCAGAGTCTCGCGCGCGCGCAGCGGTGGGGGGAGACGAGAGGGGAAACAGGGGAGGGAGAAGGAGGAAGCAAGTGACGGAGCGCCAAGTTCGGCGAAGAACATGTCGACATGCGCATGTGCGCCGCCGAGCCGAGCGCGCGCCGCGCCACGCAACACGCCCCGGCGCTGATCGATCGAGTGGAGCGGTGCGATGCGACGGGCCGGTGGGCCATGAGATTCACCCGGACGAACTAGCCAAGGCCCAAGAGGCCAGTGGAATGCGGCTTCGCACGTAGCGGGCTTAGCTGCAGAAAGAAAGTGGACTTAAACCGGGCCATCTGCTCGTTGGGCCAGAACGAGCGGTTTCTGGTGCTGGCAGATTCGGCCGTCGAACAATGATCGCCTGTTACCGGCCTGCTTTTGTGCCGCACGAAAAAAAGGAAGAAGTGTGTAGGCTTTGATCGATCTCACTGCGTTACAATGGCGTGCGCACTCGGCACTCTCCTTCAGTGTTAATGGAAGGCCAAACATACGGTTCGTCTTCTAAAAATAATTTAGTGCGCTAAAGGAAAAGGTAGCTTGGAAAGCAAATGGTGCCGGCCGACCGAAAGAAGAAAAAGAGAGAAAAGAGGAGCATGAAGATGCCTGCCTCGGCAAACCAAGGGAAAGACGAGGGAGATTTGTGGACTCGTATGATGTAGTAGCCAGACAAAAGCTCGCTCGGCGATTGCGTACGTTTCGTGATCGAACTTTACAAAGCACCCAGTACTGTACATCCTTTGGCTGGCACTGGCACGTACGTACGCCCGACGTGGCATGGCTCATGAGGGCACGAGGCTTGTCGACTCATGGAGCACCGAAGCTTCCCTGGCTCAGTGTTTCGCGAGCGCTACTAGAGAGTCCACAACGGAGAGATGTACAGTAAGTATAGTATGCAGACGTTCACGTTCGGTACTTTGGGTTGGGTCGATCGGTGCCTAGTTGACGGCACGCTGGCGGCTGTATTCAACTATGGGTGTGAAACGTACGCGATCCTGCCTCGTACGTAAGTGGTAACGTACGCGACAAATCCCATCAGTTGTCAGCTGCTCATGCATGCATGCATGCTAGCCTCCAAATCGATCCTGCCTCGTCTTGTGAAAGCTTTTCTGGTTTTTGGGACGAATCCAAGCTCGCAACGCTGCAGCGGTGGACCGCCAAAAAGACACGACTGTCTGTAACTCTGTGTGTGTCACGCACGACCTACGGCCGCTCGATCGGCCGTCGCTCGTGACAAACTCACGATCCGTGTAAACGTTATTTTTTTTTGAGGGAGTGTAAACGTTACTCCCTCCGTCCTAGGATATAAGGCGTAACCACCTCTGGTTCAAAGACCAAGAACGCATTTAATTCTCTCTCTCAGCACTAGAACTACTGCATTAATGTCTGTGAGAGAGCACGCCTTATATCATGGGACATGAATAAAAAGTGGTTACGCCTTATATCCTAGGACGGAGGGAGTATTAATCATATAGTCAAAAGACATTTCCGAGCAGGCACCAGGAAGTAGAATTCTCAGGTCCGAATTGGAGCGCAGACCTTAAACCTCCGATTTCATGTGAAATGAAATTGAATTGTTTTTTGTTTTGTAAAACATTTATAAAATTCCTACTAGTACATCACAAAGGCCCTCGACGGCTCGACTATCCTCATGTGGGCTCATGGCATGACCGCCGGCCTCCCGCGGTGACGATCTCTGTCTGGCACGTCCAGCACGCACAACCACGGTCACGGTCATGTGCGCGTTGAGTTTTTTTTTTTTTTTGTCAACAACTCATATATTATGGGTGCGTTCACTTCACATGCTAACCCAAAATATTTCCTCTTCCACCCATCACATCGAATCTTTGGACGCATGCATGAAACATTAAATGTAGGTAAAAAAGATAACTAATTGCATAGTTTGTCTGTAAATGTCGAGACGAATCTTTTGAGCCTAGTTAATCCATGGTTGGACAAATTTTACCAAATAACAACGAAAGATGCTACAGTAACTTTTCACCAATTGAACACAGCCTATATTAAAACAGCAGCCATTTTACAAAGAGGTCCTCAAAAGAAGACCTGATTACATCAAAGTCCTGCAGCTGGATGGGGAGGCAGCAACGTCGAAGGCGATGGGGGAGACAAGGCCGTCGGCGGAGGGTCGCAGGGGCGTCAAGAACGCATATACCTAGGTGGATTGACCGCGCAAAGCGCCGGTAAAAAGTGGGACGGTTGAGCCATCGGAGGCAAGGCACACCGACGACCGAAGGATGCAGATGGTACCGTCACTGAAGGTAGAAGAAGAAGCTCGAACCAGGATCTCAGGTGGAGGTGGAGCTATCGAACCAACACCATAGGAGGAGCTGCCTTGCTGAAGAAAGGAGCACTAGGACCGGAGGCTGCTGAACGGAGAGGGATGTGTGCGTCGAAGGTTGCGGATCGGGAGGGGACGAATCTCGCCGGTGACGGATGGATGTGGAAGCGAGAGTGGTGGGGAGGAGATCCACGGGGAAGAATAAATGATTTATTTTATTAACATAGACCTTGAAGTCGACGACATCGACGGCGAGGAAGAAACCGGAAAAGACCACGGCAGCTACTACGACGACGACGCGGACGACGGCAAGACATGACTCTCCTATCAGGGCAACTCTAACTATGATCTACTAATAACTCTAGAGGAGGGGGGCCAGCCCACCTACCCTCGTTGCCGGCGAGCACGCCGGAGAGGAGAGGCAGGGGGCCGGTGGACGGCCACAGGAGCGCTCGCTCTCGCTGGGAGACCCGGGCCAAGTACAGTACCGGGCTGGACTTTGGCGTCCCTCGCCGCGAACCATGTGCGCGTTGAGTTGAGCAAACAATCACGGATAAGTGGACATTCCAGCCATAGGGGTCGGTGGGTAACCGGTAGTCCATCCATCCATCTACCGGAAAAAAAATCTATGTAAATTGTATCCACCGTGCCACTGGAGGAGCCAGGGGGAGGGGGCATTGCCCCCCTACGAACTTTTTTTATAATACATATAGACTTTAATAGTCTATGTTTATACTAAAAGGGTATAATAAATAAAATCTTGTTATATATGTCTACTAAGACTATCTTCAACAACAACACCCAAAATACAAGACCCATTTGACGTTTAGGTACCGTTACAGGTAAATGGTTCAATGCCCATTCGGCATTTTCTCCAACAACAGGACCCAAAAGATAATCCTTTCTGCAAATGGGTTTTTAGAAGAGAGGATGCTCATATTTGGGTTGTGCCTCTCAGACAACCCAAAATGGGTCTCCCGTATAGGTACTCTGTTGGAGGCCGATTTTAGGTCTCTTGCTACTTATTTTGGGTTTAGGTGCCCATATAGATCATTTGTTGGAGACAGTCTAATATCCTCTAGACAACAAAATTGAATATAATATAATTACAATAAATATTTTGGTTTATCTAAATTTGTTCGTCTATAATATTAAAACATATGTATCTATTGAAATTTTTGGTTCTACTAGAATACTTATGTTTCATTATACTTTATATTTTACTGATGCATACTTAACTAGCAATAACAATTCGGTGATCATCTCTTTTTATTGTGAATCGCATTATAGATACAGACGCTCACATATATGCACGCACACTCAATTTTATAAACAAACACACATCCTGCTCCTATACTCCACTATGAGCACTTTCAAAATACTAAGACGATAGGTTTTATGATTCATGAATCATCACATGCACCGCATTGTCGATGGAACAGTCACCTGCCACAGGTATGAGCAATTTCAAAATACTAAGCCGTAGACTTTAATATTAATTAATCATCATATGCGCCCCAATGTCGACAGACACGGTCGTCTACCACGAGAAAAATAGCGAACATGTTAAAATCATCAAATACTAGAATAAATTCAGAAAAATATAGCTTAACCTCGGAGCAAAAATCTAATCAATTAAGCTATACTAAGTTCTCATTTGTTGGAACTCTTTGACTCCCCCCCTTATGCATAATTCCTAGCTCGGCCACTGTACTGTGCTTCCCTACATACATATCATGGATAGTTGCCACGTGTCTAGTCAACACGATCCAACCACACTCTTATAAGATTTCCTCGCATGTCCGCATGCGGCTTCGGTTGCTTTCCACGCCCACTGCTTTTTCGCCTCCATCGTGCGCCGTATTGACCGGACACGTGACAACCATCCATGGCGTGTAATTTTTTTTCATACCGCTACGGCGCTACCTACTCTACGAGTGCGCGCGTACGGTGATAGTATATACTCTCTCCATTCCAAATTATAAGGCATTCCAAGAATCTTGAAGAGTCAAAACATCTTAAGTTTTACTAAAATTATAGAAAAAATTATAAAAATTTATAACATCAAATAGGTATACTATAAAAATATAATTAATGAAGAATCTAATGATACTTAATTGGTGTCATAAATATTATTATCTTATCATATAAATTTGGTCAAATTTAAGATTTTTTAACTCTCCGAGATTTTTGAAATGTCTTATAATTTGGGACGAACGGAGTACGCCGAATGAGTTGCTTGGATACAATACATTGGTTGGCGAGCTCCCACGGCAAGACGGAGGAGAGACGGACAAAAGCGATACCAAGATCATGGTACATTCCTACGCCCCCGGGTACTTGACACGCGATACTCCTGTGCGCACATCACATGCATGCACTGCAAAGCGGCGGCCCAACTTGTAACGCCGTGATGATGCTGACAAGAAAAGCAGGCCCAAACGTCAAAGCGCTCTCTCTCTCTCAGGTTCGCGCTCGCATCGCACCATTCATTAAAATCATTAGCAACAAAGCAGCGAGGTTTGTTTTCACCTTAGGTGTGTTTAGTTCGCGAAAATTTTTGGTTTCGGGTATTGTAACTTTTTTATTTTATTTGATAATTATTGTTCAATCATGGATTAATTAGGTTTAAAAGATTCGTCTCGTAATTTCACGGTAAACTGTACAATTAGTTTTTTGTTTCGTCTACATTTAATGCTCTATGCATGTGCCGTAAGATTCGATGTGATGTTTTAGGGTAAATTTTTTTTAAAACTAAACACCCCCTTACTTGCGTGGTACGGCAGAGGAACGATTCCCCGGCCCCACCCATGCTCCGATGCTCGTGCTCTCCGGCCGGCCCGGTTCGATCCCGTGCTCGACGCCTTCCGATCCGTCGCGGCGTTCACACGCGGCAAGCACTGCGCTGCGTTGGCCGCCGGCCGAACCATGTGACCTCTCTACGTACAGTACGCGAGCATGAATGTGTTTAATCGGCCGCCCACCGTCGGTTTGGCGCTATTAGTTGACTCGCCGCGCGACATCCGTCAAATCAGATCAGATTGCCCGCCACGTACGTGCGTACGTACGTAGTGCTCCGCATTGCCATGGCCTTGTTTAGGGTACCGTTTAGTTGCCAAGAATTTTGCCAAAATTTTCAGATTCTCCGTCACATCGAATCTTTAAACGCATGCATGAAGCATTAAATATAGATAAAAAATAAAACTAATTACACAGTTTAGACGAAATGGACGAGACAAATCTTTTAAGCCTAATTAGACCATGATTGGACAATATTTGCTAAATAACAACGAAACTGCTACAGTAGCATTTCGCCAAAAATTTTGCCAACTAAACAGCCCCTAGATACTCAAAAAGAAGATTCTCCATCACATCAAAATGTCGGCACATATATGGAGTACTAAATGTAGATGAAATCAAAACCTAATTGCACAGTTTTATTGTACTTTGCGAGACGAACATTTTAAGCCTAATTAATCAATATTTGGATAATTATTACCAAATAAAAACAAAATTGCTACAGTGTGACGGGACATTTACTATGCATATTTTGGCTCCAAAGTTTGGTAACTAAACAAGGCCCATGTCGTGGACGTGGACAGATCCGGACGACCGGACGACACCACGAGGACAAGGCAAGATCGAAGAAACTTGACCCCCTGGCCGGCTGACTAAATGCGCAATGATCAATGATAAATCAAAGTCCATGTTGCTAGAGTAATGAAATCCATCCTCCGTAGTGCTAGACTAGTGCATTTGCTATATTGCTCTGGGGCTATGCCTGCGTGTCATCATGTGGCTCATCATGTGCGTGTGTGCATGCGAGATGCCACTACGCGGCGCGGCGCGGCGCCTCCCTCTTTACTTTTAGCACCGGCACGGCCCACGGCGCCACCAGGAGTACTGTACACTTGTGGTGTGCTGTAGTATGCATTCAACACCCAAACCCAATCAGGGCTTGTTTAGATTGGAAAAAAAGTGAACCCGATAAATAGTATCACTTTCGTCTTATTTGACAAATATTATCCAATCGTGGACCAACTAGACTCAAAAGATTCATCTCGTGATTTCTAACTAAACTGTGTAATTAATTATTTTTTTTACCTACATTTAATACTCCATGCAAGCGGTTAAAAATTGATGTGATGGAGAGAGAGTGAAAAAATTTGGAATTTGGATGGCATCTAAACAAGCCCTCAATCAATGCTGCCGGTGCGGCGCTGCACTCGCAGTCGATGCTCGTAGCAGTACTAGGACTAGGATGCAGCCATACAGCAGTGGAGCGGCATGTGGGAAAGCACGTCCTCCTCGTCCGCCATCTCGCCATCTCGCCGCGGACGATGCAGTGCCCGCACCGCACCGGCACCCCCGCAGCCGCAGGCGGTAGCGGTTGCGCCGTAGCGGCAGCGCGTGACGTCCCCACCACCACCACCACCGCGTGGACGGGGATGGAAGCAGACACAGACAGGGCGCGCGAAAGCCGGCGGGGCTCGTTGACGAAACCGGTGAGCACGGTACCGTCACCCTCACCCCGGCACCTGCTGCTCGTAGCGAGGATCACTGATTAGGGAACCGGTTAACGAATTTTACAGGTGCTGCTGGTCTGGTACAGGCCTACAGGGAGTCTCGTGTGCCCGCAGTCGATGCGTCTCTTCAAATTGGGCTGGCACCCGGCCAGATCTGTGTCTGCGTGGACACCACGCCACCTGCTAATCCGCGGCGTGTTTACGCATATGCTGGGCCTAGATATGGCAGCAAATTTGCTTGAGGTCTTGTTTAGATTCCATAATTCACCATAAATTTTACTATGCAAAAAGAAGATTCTCCATCACATCAAAATGTCGGTACATATATGGAGTACTAAATGTAGATGAAATAAAAAACTAATTGCACAGTTTTGTTGTACTTTACGAGACGAACATTTTAAGTCTAATTAATCAAAATTTGGACAATTATTACCAAAAAACCAAAAGTGCTACAGTGCTCGAGGGTGGCACTGTGCAAATTCGGCCACCCGAGTTGGGATCTAAACAAGGCCTCAGCTCAACAAGGGTTGTGTTCAGTTAAAAAAACACTATGCAAAAAAAAGATTCTCCGTCACATCAAACTTGCGATACATGCATGAAGTACTAAATGTAGATGAAATCAAAAACTAATTGTACATTTTGGTTGTACTTTGCGAGATGAACGTTTTGAACCTAATTAATCAACGGTTGGACACTATTTATCAAATAAAACCAAAACGTGCTAGGATACTTTTTTTACGTCTTTTCGCGGAACTAAACACAGCCAAGGAGTCTGCTGGAGTCCTTCTTACCGGAACCGGACGGGGTGTGGCAGCAGTGCAAGGGTGCAACGGCAGGACCGCAGGAGCGTACGAGCACTCATCATAAAGACGGACACCTTGCTCGGCTGAGCTTATCAGCTGTGGAACAGTATTTTTCTCTCACAGCAAAACAGTCATAGCCAGCTTATAAGCCGAAAAACAGCCTGCCGAACGGGACGAGAGTATCGGGCGAGTAGGTGGCAGGCGGCAGGGACAGGGACAAGCGCACGGCCTCCGAGGCGGCCGGCCGGTACGGTAAAGCAAAGTCGCGCGCTGCGCACCAACGTTCCTCCACTCAACCCAACAGTTCAGCTGCAACTGCGATGCAACGGCTCGGCACGCACGGGCACTGGCACTATGGGAGCAACGCATCCGGGTTTCGAGCAACCGGACCCCACTTTCTCACGCAAGTCATGACGGTCCACGAGAGAGGCCGTGTTTAGATACCAAATTCATTCTAAATTTCACTATATAAAAAAAAGATTCTCATCACATTAAAATATTAACACATATATAAAGTACTAAATATAGATAAAATCAAAAACTAATTGCACATTTTTGTTCTACTTTGCGAGACAAATATTTTAAGCCTAATTAATCAATGTTTGGACAATTATTACCAAATAAAAATAAAATTGCTACAGTATGATACGATGTTTACTGTACAAACTTTGCCTCCCAAATTTAACATCTATAGTTCCCCAAAAATTTTGCAAAATTTTTCAGATTCCCCGTCATATCGAATCTTTAAACACATGCATGAAGCATTAAATATAGATAAAAAATAAAACTAATTACACAGTTTAGACGAAATAGACGAGACGAATCTTTTAAGCCTAATTAGATCATGATTGGACACTAATTGCCAAATAACAACGAAACCTGCTCCAAATCTTTTAAGCCTAATTAGATCATGATTGGACACTAATTGCCAAATAACAACGAAACTTGCTACCGTACCATTTTGAAAAAAAAATTTGCATCTAAACCGGCCCTAAACATGGCCAGAGATGAGAACGGGAAGAAGGCGGCGGGGGCCACATACCCGCACTGGCAAACACCTCACTGGACCGTTAGAAAACTTCCAAGTGACGAGCTGTGTGCATCTACCTGCTCTCTCTCGCTCGCTGCTCTCATGGCTCCAACTCAAAACCTCCTGCGCCTGCGAGTGGGTAAGCTTGGTTTTTAACCACGCACGCAGCGTGGGCGTGGCCAGCACAAAGCCAACATTTCTAACTCAACACTTTAACACCAGCCAGAACAATACATTAGGCTATCCGCACTCATGGTCCTCTATATTCATCATCTATATGTCCTAGTCAACAAGATTCTCTCCTCTATACTTAATTCTCCTGCACCCATTCATTCTCTATATCATCCTCTATCCACTCTATCTACTGTGAGACCCACTTGTCACTTTATCTAAATATATCCATGAGTGATCTAGTTTTGAAGGATTTATTGAGACGAATTTAATGGTGCAATCGAAATTTAATTTGGATTTTTAGTTTGTGAGTTATAGCATTTTTTTCCTTGGTTTAGCTAGTAGGGCCCGCCACTGTGCACTATAGAGTAAACATTGTACTACTCTAAATATAGAGTGAGAGAAAGGATAGAGTATCGTTTTAGAGTATCCAGTGCAGCAGTTTTTACTCTATATTCATACTCTAAAGCTTTAGAGTATCATTTAGAGTATGCCACTGCGGACAATCTTAAGCACCACTTTTTTACTTAACCCAAACACTTTTTAAGCAGCCAGAACAATACAGCTTTCATCGACCAACCGCCTTATCCTGATATCCTCCTCGCGCATCAAAGCTAGGCCTTGTTTAGATGACAAACTTTGGAGGCAAAGTTTACATAGTAAGTGTCCCGTTACACTGTAGCAATTTTGTTTTTATTTGGTAATAATTGTCCAAATATTGATTAATTAGACTTAAAATATTCGTCTCGCAAAGTACAACAAAACTGTGTAATTAGTTTTTGATTTCATCTATATTTAGTACTCCATATATGTGCCGACATTTTGATGTGACGGAGAATAAGAATCCTGCATAGTGAATTTGGGAGGCAAACTTTGGAATCTAAACAAGGGCCTACTGTCAGAGAGACAAACTCTGAGCCACTGCCCAGTGCCTGCCTTTTTCTTTACAGCATCCAAGGCCGGCTAACCCCACCAGTCACCGCCTCCATTAATTATGACTAATAAGGCGGCTGGCTGGCGCACTTCTTTACCCGCTAATCACTCGCTAATTAATTAACCGCTCTGTTCGCTCTTCCCCTCTCTCTCGGCCTCTCTGACAGCGGTTCAGGGTGCTCAGCAGCCCTTGGGCGCGAACCCCACGCGCTGGCCGTCGCCGTCGAACACCACGC
Source organism: Saccharum spontaneum (assembly GCA_022457205.1). Classification (NCBI taxonomy): domain Eukaryota; kingdom Viridiplantae; phylum Streptophyta; class Magnoliopsida; order Poales; family Poaceae; genus Saccharum; species Saccharum spontaneum. Next base: position 46,932,270 of record CM039590.1, read on the forward strand.
GGAACCCCTGCTGCTGGATGTTGCCGATGATGGACACCCCGCCGTCGGTGCCCGCGAACGCGAAGCAGAAGGTGCCCCTGGAGTCCACGGGGATGAGGTAGTTCTCGGGGGGCAGCGCCGCCTGGGCGCCGCCCGCGAAGTGCATCGACACGGTGGGCACCTTCACCACCTTGCGCCCGCCCAGGTCGTAGCACGTGTCGAACAGGGAGAACCCGCCGGGGGAGAGGCGGAGCCCCGCGGCCGCGGCGCGGAACGCGTCGCGGAGCGCGGAGTAGGACGGCCGGGCGAGGCGGGTGACCGAGGTGCCCGAGTCCACGATGACGCCGCCGCGGCCCGTGGACGGGTCCAGGCGGAGGTCGGACTCGGCGACGCCGGGGACGCGCGCGCCGCCCACGCTGATGCCCACGAGCTGCACGTAGTAGAACGTCTCCATGCGCGGGTTGCGGACCATCGGGGTGAAGGACGCCGACGCGACGGAGCCCGGGCCGAAGGTGACGGTGGAGGAGCGGGAGCCCGCCGCGGCGCTGGACGACGACGACGAGGTGCGGTCGACGAGGCAGTAGGAGAAGCTCCGGCCGTAGCGGCGGGAGATCTGGGTCGGGAACGACAGGCTGCCGCGGCCCAGCCCCAGCAGCCCCGCCGCGGCCACGAACAGGCCCTCGTTGTCGTGGCCGCACCCGAGCGCCACGCGCGCCACGCGGGCGCCCCCCGCGAAGGTGAGCGTCTCGGTGGCGAAGTCGCCCGCCGTCACGGAGCCGTCGCCGTAGGCGACCTGGTACATGCACGCCCTCCGGCGCAGGTCGCATCCCCCCGAGTCCAGCCTGCGGCACAGCGGCGCAGCGCAGTCGACGGCGCCGTACGAGCTGGAGCGCCGCGGGTCGAACACCGGGCCCGACTGGTCGTAGCACCGCCGGCACGGCGCGCACTGCAGCCACACCACGTCGCTGCCGGTGTCCAGCACCATGAGCGCCGGCGTCGCGGGCGTGCCCACCCCGATCTTGGTGAAGTACTCCCCGCTGCCCTGCGCGAGGCCCGAAACCACCGGCGCGGCGACGCCGCCGCCGCTCCTTGTCCCGTTGGCCGCGGCGCCACCGGCGGCCGCCGCCTTCGAGATCCGCGCCGCCCTACGCCTGTCCCGCTGCAGGCGGTGCTTGAGCAGCTCGGCCGCGGTGGCGTTCACCGCGAAGGCGTCCCGGTGGACCACGCGGAAGTGCACGGCCGACGCGGCTGCGGCCGCGGGGCCCTCCTCCGCGACGGCAAGGCTGCCGCCGAAGAGATCCTCGTCCGCGCCCGCAGCCGGAGCGGTGTACGCGTGGGGCGAGAGCGGGGTGGCTACGAAGCTGTGGTACTCCACGGCCTTGGCGAGCGCGGCGGCATTGGAAGCGGCGACCAGGAGGAGCAGCGCGGCGAGGGTCGCCATGGCTAGCAAGCGCTTGCTTCAGCTCCAGTGGAGTGTAGTGGCAGAGCGAGTTGGTGGCATTATATGAAGGGAGCGGGCAACTAGTCATTTGTCATTAGCGGCAGGTGAGATTAGATTAGGGAGGAGGGGGGGTTAATGAATGCGCCAGGAGAGGAGACGGTGAGCGGCGGGCTGGTGCTTGGGGTAGCGAACTAGCGATTACTCGACTAGTCCTAGCAGTTAGATTGCGGTGCATCTCCGGAGGATGTCTCGGTGCCGTGCCGCGTGCCTCGAGGCGACGCGGAATAAATGTTTCGGCCCGGGCGGTGTAGACACGTTAGTTGCCGTGCCGTGACTCGTGTCGGTGCATCGCCGCCTCGAACTCAGCACTGTCAACGTGTGATCAAGTTGGATTTCTGAAATAAATTCCTGGATAGTAATCTTCTTCTGCAGATTGTTTTGACGTTTTCTCATCTGGACCTGTCCGCGCCTCCGCGGTCCTCCAGACTTTTGTATTCTGGAGCGAACGGGAAGAGTCGAAGCGACTATAGGAGCCATACAGTAGTGTACAATGTACATAACCCAAAAAAAAAACAAGGGAGATCTGCAAAGCCTCTTGCCTTGTGGGCTGGGCTCTGCCGGCAGCGGATGCTTGGGGAGCTGGTGGGCATACCAGCAAAAGCCCGCAAACCGGAGTTGCAGGGCCCGGCCACCACAGGCGATCTATAGCTACGTCTGGTCATTTGGTATTTCATCGGATTTCGGTTTCAAAAATGAATATTTGGAAATTGCGGAAACTGAAATTGCAATCTTAATTTACTCCCTCTGCACCTAAATAAATAGATTTTTAGAGTTGTCTTAAGTCAAACTTTTAAACTTTGACTGAACTTCTAGAAAATCCCATCAAGATTTATGATATCAAGTTAGTATCATTAGATATATCACAAAATATATTTTAATAATATGCTCATTATATGTCACAAATGTTGTTACTCTTTCCTATAAAGTTAGTCAAACTTAATACAGTTTGACTTGCACAGATTCTAAGAATTGATTTATTTGGGGACGGAGAGAGTATAAACCGACCGAACACAGTCTGAACCTTTTCCGAACTTTGAATATATAGATCATAGTTGTAGATTTTTTCGTTACCAACATAGGGTAAAGTCTATCAATGTTAGGAAGAGCCGAAGAGGTAATCAACCAAACAAGAAAAAAAACTTAGATCACCCCGTCGAATAAATATTGTTCCAAATAAAACAAATTCAGATTATCTCATCACACTAATAAAAAAGGCAACTTGAAGGGCCATATCCCATGCAATATATAGTTAAATGATCCTCCTCTTAAAGTTCATTCAACCAGAATATTACGATAATGTTCTAAAGTTCTTTATGGCATTAAAGTTTTACTATCAATATGCAAATTGAAACACGCTAAATTAGACTAGCACTCTGCTGGGCTCAAAGAACCCCTCCTATGCGCCATAACACACAACTAAAACCAACCCATGTATTTCATAAGACGTCCACATGTAGACAAAAGTTTTATTGATAGTTTTTATCTTTGTTACAAAATTATGGATCAAGGACCTAACTAAAACTATATAAGTCGCTAGGATGAAAGTTAGATAAGCTTAAGAGTGTGCAAGTCTTATTTTATGTTTTCCAAACAAATATACCACACACCTATAAAAGTGCACCAAATACATTCAATATAATATGTTTGATATTATCTACCAAAAAAATTAGAATCACAAAAACCTTTTAAATTGTGTACCATACATAATCTTTTTTACATTGGACTTTGTGAGAAGCTATCAGCGGGGATACCTCGCTGATAGCAAGAACTCTTCTTCAAGGCTATACTGCCTACTTGACTCTTCCGTGCTTCTACCCTCAACTATTGGAAGTATCACATTTTCCTTAGATTTGCTTGGACCAACACTATGAAGCTTCACATGTTGTAGTGATTCTTGGATGCTTTCAAGGGTCAACTCCACTTGTCTCATGGTTGGCCGCTCCTCTGCTTTTAGCTTCACACATATAGTTGCCAATGCAGCTACTTCGTTGACTTCTTTACCTCCCTCTTCCATTACTTGAGGATCGAGTACACAAGACACGTTACCATGTGTAAGCAAGGAACTGAATTGTGCAATTAATCCATCATTCTCAGGTGATCTGTATGAAAATGGTTTCTTTCTAGTGAGCAACTCTATCAGAACAACACCAAAACTGTAAACGTCGCTCTTCTCAGTGAGTCTTCCCGTGTAGTAGTACATAGGGTCTAGATATCCCAGTGTTCCTTGGATGGCGGTTGTAACCCCTGTTTGATCAGGTGGAATGCACCTTGAGGCTCCAAAGTCAGACACTTTAGCTGTTAGAGATCCATCCAATAGAATGTTATGCGACTTTACATCCCTATGAACTATAGGGAATGACACAGCCATGTGAAGGTAGGCAAGAGCTCTAGCGGTTTCTGTTGCAATCCTCAGCCTATGATCCCATCCCAATGATGTTGGTCCTTCAATGTGAAGATGATCATAAAGTGTCCCATTTGAAATGAATTCATATACCAATAGTGGCACTTCGGTCTCAAGGCAGCACCCAAAAAGCCTCACTACGTTCCGATGATTGACTTGTGAGAGAATAGCTACCTCATTTATGAACTCGTCGATCTCTCTCTGGATTGCCACTTTTGATTTTTTAATTGCGACGACGTGTAAGTCTGATAAGATCCCCTTGTACACTGTACCGTGTCCTCCTCCACCAAGTTTGCGAGCATTATCGAAGTTGTTTGTGGCTTTCTCGAGTTCTACCAAGGGGATGATCATCCTCTCAGCGATGTCGGTGTTTTGGGGTACCAATTGTTGTAGCAAATGTCCACGGTTCTGCTTGAAGTACTTCTGCTTCAGGATTCTTGCCCTCCGGTTCTTGATCCCACGAGCCACAAAGGCTGAACCAAGAGCCAGGACCAAAAGACCTGCTCCACTGCCAACTCCAAGGCCAACACTTAACCCTGAGAAAGTAAGCATTTTTCTATCCGGGTAAGAGTAGTGACATACTTATTTTATATTAGGCTTTGAATTATGACATACGGAGTAGGTTTGGAAACAAAGGAAAAATGACTACCAATGAGTTCATACAATACCAAAACCGAGTAAGAGTATTATAAAAAAAACAGAGTACGAGTAATACGTCAAAGAGGTAATCGAGTGGTCCTCTGCTCACCAAGAGAAGTCTTGACACAGCCATCTGCCGTGTAGGGGTTGCCACGAGCACCGCGTGGGCACCGGCACTCGTACCCACCATCCCTGTTTGTACAGACGCCGGAACACTTTTCTGGAAGCGCGCACTCGTCGATATCTGTCGAAGCAAACACCAAACGGGCATGTCAGGTCAAAGTCAACATGTAAGTACTGCTGCACGCAACGGTGCCGGTGCGGCCGTGCATACCTTGGCATCCGCCGTCGCCGGCAAGGTAGGGGTTGCCGTCGTACCCATCCTGGCACCGGCACACGTAGCCGTTTCGGTAGTTGCCGGTGACGTTGTGGCAGGTGCTGTGGCTGCTTCTGCACGCGCTCCTCGCCGCGTCGACGGGGCAGGACCAGTTGCCGGTGTCCTCTGCCGCCGTCGATCCCGGGGGCGCTACCGGGGTGGACGCCACCACCCACTCCAGCACCACCGGAGCCGGAACCTGCTGGACTTGGGCGTCCGTCGCTGACTCGTTCAGCATCTGGGCGGCGACGCCGTCAAACCATCCGCGTTCGGCGATGCGCAGCGCCGTGGGCAACTTGCCCATGTACTCGAGGTCCAGGTACTTGAACTCGACGGTGTAGTTAGGGCGGCCGATGGGGATGGGCGTCTGGCAGCAGCCGACTCCGGAGCACGCGACCGTTCCGTCGCCGCCGCTCGTGTTCACCACGGGGTTTATCCAGATGTCCTTGATGGAGCAGAAGGAGGAGCAGCCGATGATGACGTTGCGGCTGTCCCCCAGCAGCGTCCCCTGGACGTTGCACCCGGTGACGACGAACTGGTTGCGCTCCTCCGAGAGGACGTACGTGTTGCCGCTGCCGGAGCCGAGGCCGCTCCAGGTGCCGTTGCCCTCTGGCTCGCCGTGGTAGGTGATGTTCACGGCACCGGCGGTGTCTATGGCGCGGACCGTGGAGTTGGCCAGCGAGATCTCCACGACCTGGAGGGTGCCGCCGTCGCCGAGCAGCAGCCTTGGCGGATGCTGCTGCGTTTGGTCGCAGGTGAGGTTGAAGCCGGGGAGAGGGAGGGAGCAGCCGTCGCCGATGCCGAAAGGGTACGGCACGCTGACGTTGCCGCAGGTGGTTGGGCAGCTCGCCGGCGGTCGTCCTCCAGCCTGGGCTGCCGCGGAGGCGAGCTGCAATACCAGTAGCAGTACTGCTGCCGGAAGCATCATCGCCGGCACAAAAAAGAAAAATTGTCCTACACTAGGCTAGTTATAGCACGCAGCTCGTGTCAAACTATCAATCCATCAGCCTCTAGTAGATAAATAGTATCGGCCTATCGGGGTCGCGCTTGCTTCACCGATTCAACAAATATACGAGGACGGACATGAGCCTAACTGTATCTTTGAACGCTTCCTGCTATATATGGTTGCTGAATTTTCATTGCCGCTTACTCGTCAATCTCCATTTTCCCACCACACCAACTTTCTCTTTTCACACACATCCCTCCTATTCCATCAAATGCTGTTTTTCTGGACTGATGGCTTTGACCCGGTCTGTGTGCGTTGCCACCGCCATCATCAGAGGACCTGCTCGGTCCGCTTATAATCCATACTTTTAATTTGTTGTTTTAGCTAAAATAATATTTTCTCTTAAAAAAATCAACAAAAACTGTATTTTAACTTATTTTTCAGCATAAGCGAACGGGACCGGAATCTGAAAGCTTTGTCCCCACCCCGCAGCGACAGAGTGGGAGCAGATTGTAACGACACGACAGTGCCAGTCGCTAATCCAAAGAGACCCAGGTGGGAAATTGTGGAACGAGTGAACGCCGGCCGCGGCCGGTGCGGTCCTGGCAAGGTACGTCATCCGAAGCTAACGTTGCTACTGCACCATGTGTGCACTGTTCAACAAGGAGACAGTGCATCATCTTCTCATTTTTACTTTTTTTTATATTTCATTTATATGGAATAAAATATAGTGAGGCGCTATTGTGTTGTTGCAAATAATATCTGGTAAGATACTACTGAGGTGCAGTAGACTTTGAGGCTCTGTAGCAAGGCCATGGATTAACAAGAAATACCGGCTTGTCAATTCTGTTTCGAGAGCTGGCCATGGCGCAGTAGGATCCACACCACAGGCAATTGAAGATTCAGACCACCCAGCCAGTCTATCACAGATGGATTCTAAGGCCGGTCTCAATAGAGTTTCATCAGAGTTTTATAAACATTAATTATGCTGACGTGACATCGTATTAATGAAGAGAGATGATAAGAGTTTATAAGAGTAGAGAAAGTTTCATAGAGATAAAACTCTTATGTACTATTATACTGTTTTTAAAATCTAGATGTCAGTGACATAAAATCCCAATGAGACTGCCCTAGCGAGCCCGAGCTGCGTCGGTGCAGCAGTGAGGACGGTGTTCCCGGTGGACGCGATGGCGACGCCTCCTCCGTCTTGAGCACCTTGCTTAGCATCGCCTATGTCCGCGTTCGTGGCATACATGCCCGCGCGAAGAAGCCTGGCACAAACAGGTGCGTGACGACGTGGGCGACGTGGCTGGCAGCACGGTCCGGGCATGACCGCCAACAGCCTAAGAAGCAATTTCATTTCATCCCTTCAAGCTGCCCTGAAAAAGAAAAGAGAAAAAAAATAAAAAATAATAAAAAATAATAAAAATTTCTAAATCGAAAGAATTCGTACATGCAGGATTATATATTTCGAAAAGCTTATACGAATTAAAGGTTAAAAGAAATGAGGCGCACGAATTACGGGCCCATATACCGGACCGTGCAGGACAGTCCGCTAGGCCAACTGGCCGACAACGACAATACACTCGTCCGACTCTTGGTCCAGCAGCAGAGCGCGCTCTCGGCCTCTCGCTACCGTCTCCCCTTCCAAAACCCCATTCCCCAACGTCAAAACCCTACTCCGATCGCCGCCATGGACGCCGGCGGCGGCGAAGACGGAGGCCCCATGACGTTCGCCCAGGCAGAGCAGTTCTTCACGTCCTTGGAGGGCCCGACAGCGCAGGAGCGCATCGACTACATCTTCCCCTTCCTCATCTCCCTCCTGCCCCGGCCCTTCGTCCCTGCCCCCGAGGTCGCCGGCGATGACTCCGACTCCGACGACGAGCGCTTCTCCCTCACCTCCTCCGACTCCGAGTCCTCGGGCGCCGGCGCGGACGCGGACCCCGCCGCGTTCCATCCGGCGGCGGTCGGCGACGGCGAGGACCACATCAGCCACCTCCCAGACGCGCTCCTCTCCAACATCGTCTCGCGCCTCACCACCCAGGAGGCCGCGCGCACCGCCGTCCTCTCCACGCGCTGGGGCGGCGTCTGGGCCGCCACCCCGCTCCTCGTCGACGACGCCCACTTCGTCGGCACCGACCGGCACTCCGACATCCCCGTCATGCGCGCCGTGTCGCGCTGCGTGGCCGCGCACCCTGGCCCCGTCCGCGCCGCGCGCGTCACCCGCGTCTCCTTCTACGGCAACGAGTACGCGCTAGAGCGATTGGTCGCGGACCTCGCCGACAAGGACGTCCAGGACCTCATCCTCTTCAACCGCCCGTGGCCGATCAACATGCCGCTCCCTGAGGACATCCTCCGCTGCGCCTCCCTCGAGCGCCTCTACCTCGGCGTGTGGCACTTCCCGAAGATCAGCGCGGCTCGCCCGTCCGTGTTTCTCAAGCTCCGCGAACTCGGCCTCTTCCACTGCGTTGTCCGCGACAAAGATTTGGACGCCCTGCTCGCGCACTGCCCGAAGCTCGAGATCTTCTCCATCGTCATGTCCTACGGCGCACCGTCACGCCTCCGCATCGTGTCCCCCAGCCTCCGTGTTGGGGTGGATTGGCAATCCACCCTGGATGAGGTCTCTGCTGAAGACGCTCCCTGCCTCGAGCGGATGATCTTCCAGACCATTGACACAAGGAGGTCCATCAAGATTGTAAGCGCACCTAGGCTGGAAGTGCTCGGGTTCCTCAACCTCAACTTACACAAGCTGGAGATTGACGGCATTGCAATCAGGGTATCTTTGTTTGATTGTGACTCGTGTTCTGCACTCGTCATTCATCATGTGGAACATTGTATGATAAATGGTGTGTTACTTAAATGGCAGGCCGGGATGAACGTGAGGGCCAGGGCCATGGTTCCGAGCTTGAAAATACTCGCTGTGACACTTCAGTTTGCATGCAACCAGGAGGCCAAAATGTTGCCCACCCTACTCAAATGCTTTCCTCGCCTGGAGAAGCTGCATGTCCTGGTAATGGCTGACGCCAAGTTACGTAGATAGCATCTTGTTCTAGTACTTTATTGCTGTAATCTGGAATTTATATAATATAAGATACCAGCTCATTCTATGATTAGTGGTACTTGATTTGCAGTTTTTGATTCAAAATGTGTTAACATCTCTTCTGCTCTATTCCAGGCCATTCCATCCAAGCCCCTTAACAGTGCCCATGGTCTAGAGTTCTGGGAATCCCTGGATTCTTGCGAGTGCCTTCAGTTGCATCTGAACACTCTTATTGTTCATGGGTGCCTGGTGTGTTGGAATTGATCTCTCACCAAGATGGCCCAACGGCCACTTGGGCCTTGATTCGCGCCTTGATCGGGGACGTCCAGCCCAAGCACGGCTGGTGGGCCCCGTCGCCCAGTGTCATAAATAGGAGGTGGGAGCCACTGGCTAGGGTTGAGAGGTTCAACGCCACAGTACACCCACCGTCCTAACCCTAGCCGATCCCGAGGGTGGCACTGCCAGCGGCGGGATGTCCCACCGGCGACGCCACTGCATCGCTTCTCGCCACCTACACCGACTCCATGACGGACTTCTCTTAGGCTGGCGGTCAGTAACGTCTCCCGTTCCCATCCTCCACTCTCTCTCTCTCTCTTTCATTTCTAGTACATGATTAAGATGGTTTATCCCAAATGTAAAGAGAACTACCCGCTAGATCTACCCTAGATGATCTACAGCTTACTAACAATGGTATCAGAGCGGGTTGTAGCCGTAGATCTAGATCGGGGAATGAAAATGCGGGAAGAGATCTCACCGCTCTCATGCGGGACAGAGAAAGAGCCGAGACATGGGCTCGGGCTCAAAGCACAAAAGGGAGCCGTGGGCTCCAGCAAAGAACACCCGATTTCGAATCGGGAAAAAGAACGAACCCTAACCCTAAGAATGAGGACGAAGGTGGGGAGTACCTACCTGGGCCTCCACCGCCGGCTGTCACCTTGACATCGGGCGAAAAGGAGACCCGCCACCGCTTGGCCGGCGCGCGGGTAACAGGGTGAGCCGACACCCGACGCGGAGTCACCGGCGCTGAGGCGCTCGCACGGGCTAGGGCGCCGACGCGGAGCCGCTCGACGGCGGCGCGCTCTACCTTCGGGGAGCGCGCGCGCCGGTGAGAGGGCCCACGGCGGCGCCGTTCTCCTCCTCCAGTCGTCATGGCGGGCAACTGCTGCTACACGGTGCAGCTAAAAGAGTGTGGGGGAGGGAGCACAGAAAGAAAACGGCAAGGGGAGCTTGACCGGACACGAGCCGGCGGCCCCTTGCCTCACCGGCGTCGGAGGTCACCAGGCCCGCCGCCGTGTCGCCCTTTTGGTGGAAGAGAGAGAACGGTGAAGATAGAATGGGAGTTAGGGTTTCAGTGCTGCAGGCCGACGGCGCTATTTTGATCCAGCGAGATCGAAGGGGAGCCGTCCGATTGCGATGAACGGCTGGAGCTGCTCGGGGCTTAGCAGGCCGGCGGGATCAGGTGGCCCAGAAGGTGCTTTCCCGGCCCAGGCCTAGGTTGCGGCCTGGGCGCGGGGAGCGCGGCTCGCGTGGCTCGGCCACAGGCCATTTTGGCCACTGGGCCGCGAGAGAGTGGCAAGCAGCAGCATGGGCCGTATTCGTTAACTAGGCCGCGCGCGCTGCTGCCCGAGCAGGAGCAGAGTGGGCCGCGCATTGCTGAGCGCGAAGGGTGCGCTGCGGGCCGGGCTTTTGCCTTCGGGCTGTGGCAGCGCATGCGCAAAGGGGCTGCTGGGCCGCCAAGTGAGCTCTCGGGCCAAAATGAAAGAAAGAAAAGTTTAAGGTTTTCTTTTTCTAGTAGCATTTTTGTCTATATATATTTAATATAGTTTTTATCTCTAAATCTTTTGCACCAACGGGTTTAAACTTTAGAGAGCAGATATATACTCAAAAATGCTTCTGGAAAGATAGACTACCTTTTACATGTTTCCATTGCAAAGCTGCAAAGTTAAAGATGATTGTCTTCTCATTAAATCCGAACCAACGGGAGGATTTAATTTGAAGAACAGTTATAGTTATTCAGTAAATGATAATAAAAGGTTGATCCTCCAGTTAAAGTTGGAACCAACGGGAATTTTAAATTGGAGGAATAATTGATTTATAGTTAAGATAAATTATAATATTGTTATTTTCTGACCAACGTTGATGATAACAATATTATAAGTTTATTTAAGAGTTTATGTTTAAAGAAAATTATGATATTGTTATTTTCTGACCAACGTTGATGATAACAATATTATAATTCTATGAGTTTTATGTTTAAAGTTTAAATCTCTAATGAATTTTGCATCAAAGTGACCAATTTTCAGAGAATAGATAAGAGACAATAGATGCTCCAGAGCGAGCAGAGTGTAATGTATTTTCATGTTTCCGCTGCAATGATGATGATGATATTCAAAATTAAATTCGAACAAACGGGAGAATTTAGTTTTGAAAAGGGTTATAAGATAATTGAGTTTTCATATGTTAATTCCATTTCTGCCCAACGGTGATGTGGAATTAATGTAGAGGAATATTGTTTTATTCTATTTCTGCCCAACGGTGATATAGAGTAGAACATAAAGTTTTAAAAGTTTAATGAACATTATTGTTGATTATTGATTAATGTTTTTCAGACAAAGAACTTCATGCCTTTATTCTTGAAGGGTGAAAAGGAAATGAGCTGGGTACTTGTGACTCAGAAGATGAAAAGTGCAAATTTTGCAGAAAGAAGACCATTGTGTAAGGGACTGCGGTCTCTTTAAAGAATGGCTTCAAAAGAAAGGAATTCTAGGATATTGATCCAAGAAAGAGAACATTAAGAGTTTATTTTAAAAGATGCCTTTTATGTACTCCTTATGAAGAAGAATTTAGTTTTAGTTTTTATCATCATGATAAAAGATGTAATAAGTAATATAATTTTAGACTTAATCATCATGATTTGAAATGTAATAAGTGACATGCATGTTTAATTTGACCAACGTCGGATTAAGCATGTGTGTTAAAGAGTATTTGGATTTATTTCTAAACTTGATGATTGAATATGAGCCAATATTGACATTTATGTCCCTTTAAGAAAATTATCTCGCATGACGGGAAAAAGTTTGTGATAGTACTCGTATGACAGGAAAAGTTTGAGAAAATACCCGCATGACGGGGTAAAGTTGGCATAGTACTTATGGTAATAAATCCTGCATGGCGGGAGAAATTTGACATAGTATTTATCCTGTATGGCGGGAGAAATTCGTGCCCTGATCGGGGGCGTCCAGCCCAAGCACGGCTGGTGGGCCCCGTCATCCAGTGCCATAAATAGGAGGTGGGAGCCACTGGTTAGGGTTGAGAGGTTCAACGCCACAGTACACCCACCGTCCTAACCCTAGCCGATCCCGAGGGTGGCACTGCCAGCGGCGGGATGTCCCACCGGCGACGCCACTGCATCGCTTCTCGCCACCTACACCGACTCCATGACGGACTTCTCTTAGGCCGGCGGTCAGTAACGTCTCCCGTTCCCATCCTCCACTCTCTCTCTCTCTCTCTTTCATTTCTAGTACATGATTAAGACGGTTTATCCCAAATGTAAAGAGAACTACCCGCTAGATCTACCATAGATGATCCACAACTTACTAACATGGTGCAGACAAACGAGATCGGGTTCCTGCAGTTCATGATCAGAGAGGGGAAAGCGCTCAAGGCTGTGGGCCTTTGTCCCTCACCTAATAACAAGGTGGCGATGGACTTGGTCTTAGCTTCTTTTGTTCAGAGCAAGGAAGCATCTTTTGTTGAGAGCAAGGGAGCATCAAGAGGTGGAAGCAGTGCTGATGTTATCCTTGCCAAAATGGATGGTAGCCGGATCTTCCAAAATGCCATTGACATGTCACTAGATGACCCCTTGTCCTCGGACAACATTGCACTTTCATCCTCAGACAACATTCCACTCTCATGTTTCTGATGCTGCTGTTGATGCTTTATTACCGCACATTCAGAAATTGGCTAGGGATTTTATAACTTTTATTCTACTTATTCACGGTGTTTTTGTGAATTCAGCATGGAGAGAAACTTAGACATGGGTGCCTGAAAGTGAAAGCCAGTTTATTGCATCTGATTCTAAGTTATGCTTCTATTGAGACAAATTAGTATTTTGAGTTTGCCAAGTACCTTTTCTGTATGTTGATTTGGTCACTTTTGCCTGTGATGTACTTGTATGCGCGTAATCTATCTGAAACTGCTATTTGTATAGAACTATGGATGGCAGTTCCAGGTAGTTCTTTTGCTATCGATTTGACCAATTAGCTAGTTCCTGAAATGCATTAATACATTTATATCTGTGTTGCATATTTCACTAATACTCCATGAGTTTGTATGAAAGAATGCAGTGAAACTTTGCTCTGTTTGCACAAGTCAGGTTCTGTTGGGTAGTTTCCAAATGCCCGCGGGGGGGGGGGGGGGGGGGGGGGGGTGCTCAAATCTTGTTTGCCTTGTAACAAAAACATTTCTTTTGTTTTTCTTTGCACTATAAGCTTTGCTTGGTAGTAATTTCAGGCCTCTGATTGCCAATTTCTTATTTTCCATTTGCATATTATAGCTTAGCAACTTTGCCCATTCATTTGATTGGTGAAGATGGTATCACAACTGAATACATCAAGAATAATTTATTGATTGATGTTGAGATGTGGTTGCACTCAACGAGTTATAAATTTCTCCTGGTGTTTAAATAGGAGAATGTAGCATGCGTAGGGAAACTTACCACATATTTGATCGAAAAGCTTGAACACCCCTTAAAAGTTGACAGCATTTTACAGCTTAGTATATAAGTTTTGACCACTTTAGTGGTGTTGCAAGATGCCATTCCAACATATTTCTGTATGTGGTATAGTGATTCTTGAGCAGGCAGTGGAACAGATTATGGTTGGTTTGTTGCTCATTGGATGCTCTATTACTTGATAGCTCAGGTAAGAGCTATGGGATCCATTTACTTCTTGCTTGTATAGCAAAATTTCGATGTTTTGGTCATGGTAACATGACTTTCTTGGATGGCTGGTCTCTTCACTTCAACTGTAGACTTGTTGGTATTGCAGGATAGGATGTAATATAGCAATTTATTGTTTTGTTTGAACATTTATTGATTCATTTCATAAATACTACTTTATGTGCTCATATTATTGAAATTGCTGGGGGACGACTATGGTGTACTAGCGATAATTAGTAGTAAGATCAGAGCATCAAGATGTTAATTTAGTTGTTTTTTTTCCTATAACATATCCAATTTTTAGTTGTTTCTTAAACTTAGATGGTTCTTAATAGCAAGAAGGAAATTGTGACATTTGTAGACAGTCACAAAGAGTAAATTATGTTGATGGAAAAGAGTGTGCGAGGTGGAATATTTCTTAGTAATTTGTTTTGCATGAAAAAAATGATTTGGTATTTACTGCATTTCTCTGGCACACTAATTTAGTGCAGGAAAAACAAATGGTGAATTGATCACTTATACATTAGCTCTTTTAAATTCTGTTTTCCTTGTCACCCTGTCTGTTCTCATATAATTAGGTACGTTCCTGTTTAATGGGCTGAGAAAACATAGGATTATTGGCTCTCTGTTGCAGGAGCTGATATGGTCATGTCGTTCCACTAACAGCTTTTCGAAAGTTCTATTTTAATTACTTGATTGATTTTGATTCAATGTCAGTACCTTTTTTTTATGCTTTGCCAATTAAGTTAGCATGTCTTATTTGAAGAGTGGTGCTTGGGGAGAAGAGCAGAATATGCTCACAGTAGCGTCATCGGCCTATGGAGCGATGTTTGTCGGCTGCTCTAGACCTCTTGGCGCGCGGCAACTTTGGAAAACCGCTGCACCACCGCGTATCAAGTTCTTCTTTTGGCTTGTTACGCATGGAAGATGCTGGACGGCACATAGGAGATGGCGTCATGGACTACAAGAGAGCAACACTTGCATCATCTGCGACCAAGCAGTGGAAACAATGGATCAATGAGCCCGTTCGCTTCGCTGAAAAGTCATAGCTAAAAGTACTGTTCGCTGCTTTGTTGTGAGAGAAAACAATGTTCCGGCTGAAAAAACAAGCTGAAAAGTACGAATTATAAGACGAGAACATGACATCCTTGGCTGCGTTTTCAGTAGGGAAGTGTGGGCATCATGTCTGAGAAGATTTCGTTTGCAGGATCGTGTGCTTGTTCAGGAAAGCGACATCATGCTGTGGTGGACGGACTCGGTGCTTGCCCAAATCAATTCATTGCGGTTTCGATTCCTTGTTCCACCTTGTTGGTTGGACGTTGTGGAAGGAAAGAAATGCACCATGTGGACTGCGGCGGGGTACCGGCACTTGGGTGCGCTGGACTCGCATCGTCAGGCGGTTTGAGGATGTTCGTCGTCTTAGTCGCATTTTTTGTTTACTGTGTAATTACAACCGCATGCGAGTCTGGTGAGGGGGAAGGCTTTGGATTACTGTTTGAGGGCTTTGGTTGTAACAAAACTCTATTCTTCTGCTGAATGAAATACATGCCAAAGCACGTTCTCGAAAAAAAGAATATGCTCACAGTAGTTGCAGTTATAAGGATGTCTTTGCGCATGATTTATTGTCATCTAGGATTATTCATAGCTTGAACAGTCCCCACACCATCTCCGTGGTGTTACTTGTTTGATAACAGAAAGAACATAGATTTTATTGTAGAATGCTGCTTTGGCTTTATAATTTCAGTGTTTGAAATCAATTATTTATATACAAAACACAATTGATATTGCCGGAATTTTAGTTTTGATGCTCCAGTTATAATAGTTATACAAATATAATATGAAACATTTCTCCAGTTCACTGTACTGTCATTTCTACAGTCCTTTCTTCTTTTAATATTCTCCCATTTTCCTGAAAGTTCGTGCTAATGCGATGTAACTGTTCTAATGAATAGAATGATGAATCTAGCTGTACACATAATAGCCAATATAATTGATACTAGCATATGAATGGAAGTTCATAGTACACATAATGATGTAACTGTCTTTTTTCTTCCCTGCTTCACATCTTGGATGGATGCTGCAGTAGGAATCGTGGTGGAAGTGGCCTTGCTCATTTCAAAAGAGTTTTTTTTTCATTCTTGAATTTGTCATATGCTGATATTGAAAGCCAGTATAAAGGCTTTATTTACTCAGTTTGAACTTCGTAAAGCCAGTATACTCAGTTTGAACTTGGTAAGCCAGAATAATCACGCCTATACCATGGTAAGCCAGTAACTTGGGATACCGATTTCCATTCGAACTTCGCTTATTCAGTGCCCTGCCTCCCTATCGTTTTTCCAAACAAATTTTGTCCAGGCATCAGGGGTTGCGTTTGCCGTCTTGAGAGCTCTGTATATGGCTGATGTGTCCAAGTCCCCATCTGGTTTCAGCAGTAAGCTCTTTCTTCTGTCTTGTTCCATGGTCAGGACTTGCTGGTTGGCTATTTGCATTGTTTCGTAGAGCTGCTCCGTGGCGACCAAAGATAGGCCCCGTTTGGCAGAGTTCCGCTCCCTGATTTTTCAATTCTGCCTCCTTGATTCTCCGATAGAGTGATTTCACTGGATTTCTATGAGGGAGTAGGGTGGGGATCAGCAGAGAATTATATAGGGAGCTGGAGAGAATCTAGAGAAGCAGATTTTTTTTGGCTCCCTCGCCTCTATACAAAATAGATGAGTGTGGATTCCTAAGAAAGCTGGGTTGTTTTTTTGCGTTTGACGGCCGGAGGAGTGATTCTCCAGAATCTGCTCCACGGGGCCATAGTCGCGCAGCTAATGAATCCGTGAGCCCCATCGCCCCCATCCTGCGCTACTTGCTGCGGTGTCACTTCCTGATTGTTGCAGTGACTGTATAGTTCAGGGAATCTGTCAGCCATGGAGTCTTCACCGTTCCAAACATGGTGCCAGAAGGATGTGTTGCACCCATTGCCAAGCTGGACAGTCGTGATCGCCCGGTATAGTGGTAGTAGTGATCGCAGCATCTCCCCAGTGTTGACCATGGGTGAGGGATCGGATGCAATGCAAGCGTTGCTTCGAACCCAGGTAGCCCACGACGAAGGATAGTCTGATGCAACATGTGTTCTGGATTCTCAAATCCTTCAGACCGAGCCCTCCACTATCTTTGGTGTCACAGCATGATCCCAAGCAATTCGGCCCTGTTCGGCTGTGCTGATAAGCCGGCTGAAAAATAATGTTGACTAATTTGTTGTGAAAGAAAAATACTGTTCCGGCTGAAAAAACAAGCTGAAAAGTACGGATTATAAGCCAGATGATTAGGATCGTCTCGTTTCGTAGCGCGATGGCGCACCCGATGTACGGCTCCGGGCCACTCCGATCCTACTCTTCCAAATATTTTTTTTGAGGGGAATCCTACTCTTCAAATAAGGCTGTCTCTAACAGGGTATTCATTGGGTATCCAAACCCAAAATAGGTCTTTAATAGGATACATATAGCCTCCAACAGAATACCTATTTGAAAAACTCATTTTGAGTGTCAGGAGATCCATATCTCAAATATGAGTATTCTCTCTTCAAAAGACCCATTTATAGAAATAATCGTCTTTTGGATCTTGTAGTTGGAAAAGACTAAAGATAGGTATAGAACCCTTTAACTGTAATGTTACCTAAAGGACAAATAAGTCTTGTATTTTGGGTTGCGGTGCTGGAGACGGTCTTAAGAGTGCGTCGGAGAGCACCGTCGGCATCGACAGAATTTGAATAGTCAACGGCCACTGACGACATTGCGTTGTGGGGCCGGTGTTGACTTTTCTGACGTACGTGTGGGTTGCTGAGTTGGTTTTCCACAGTTGCTAATATAATAACTTGGTATAGTCCGCATTCGTGGAAAATGTATTGTTCGTAGATTTCAATTCAATGTGACCTGTTAACATTTTTTTTTTGACAACACCCGTTAACAGTTGAGTCGCAGGCCCAGTATATACAGAATTGAATGAAAGCACACCATGTTGGTGTTGTTCATTTAAGGGGTTTTTCCCTTTTATTATCTTGTTTTTTAGGGGACCCTTTATTTTCTTGTTGGAAAATAAAATAAAATAAAGTGAATGACCGAACTGGGTCACTTCAAGGCCTGTTGGCCGAGCAGCCCAGCCCGGTAAGCACTCCTGCCTTCTCACCCTACGGGAGAACAGAGGGACTCGGTCCCGACCGGATAAAAACGGATGAGATACGAACAGATATAATTAATATTATATTTGTTTTTATATTTTTGTTCAGATTTGAATTTGAATACGAATATTTTTAACCATGACAAATAGAATATGATTGGATATTGACATCATAAATATGTAATTTGATTATTCGGATACAAATATGGTATTGAATGTTGAATATCCGGATTCAGATACGAACATATCTGAACTCCTCTAAACAGCAGTCTCGAATACGCTCAGTAAATATCCGTTGTTTTTTCACCTCTCGACCGAGTCGCACGGAGGGAGCGACGGGCGGACAGCCCCTGACGGCGGCGGCGTTCAACGTTCGCCCGCAGGCGGCATGTCCAGCCGAAGGACGCGGTCGTCCGCGACGACTGCGACGCTCCTCGACTCCTCAAAGGGGTGCGCCTCTTCTCCCTTGGCTCTCTATCGGAGAAACACCGGTTCTTCCTTCTCCTCCACTCTGACTCTTGAATCCACTCGATCTCGGTGATTTGCTCCATTGGAGGTCCGGCAGCTGCTCCTCTGAGGTTCGATTGGTCGGCAGTAGCGCCTGTGACGCATTCGGCACTCCTCCTCGCGGTGGTGTGCACGGTCACTAGCGTCCGTCGTCAGGGAGCTGTGCTGATTCGTGTGGTGGGCGACCGTTGCTGGGCAGCGTCTTCGTGCGCGTGCCTGGTGGTGGTGTGGTGTTGTGCTGCTGCTTCTAACCGGCGGCGTGATGCTGTTGCTGTGCGAGCGCCTGTGTGGTGCTGTGCGGCATTGTTCTGGTGCTGTCAACCGTGGCCTGGTTCTTGGGCTCCCTGCTGCGCGGTGTACCTCTGCTTCTCGGGTTGGTGCCGTGGACGTCTCCCTCGGCTCCGACAGTAGTATCTTCGTCTACCACCAGTTGTGCAGTCTCGGACGTGAGCGGCGGAATTGGTTTTCTGGGACAGAACCTTGTGTTCGCTTGAGCTTATCTTCCCACGTAGACAATCTACGTGCTGTGAGTTATCCGTTGCCTTGCTCGGTTTATAGTTCAGATATTTACATTTGTGCAATCAGCTAGTGCTGTGTTACTTCGGTGTAATTGCAATTGCGTGGGTGGATTAAATTGCTCGATGATACAAAGCGGTGTAGTGAGTCAAGGGTCTTATTACTTGCCTAGAATTTATCTCTCTACTGTTAAACTGATTGCTTGTTGATCAGTTGTTTAACCTGTGAGCATATAACCTGTGTTACTTCCATTATTACTGCACTGTTCTAAAACTTCAGTGACTTGGTACTCGGTTATATTGCTGTCATTTTAGGCTCTTAATTTTTGATCTAAAAACCCTGTAATTTTCTAAGGATGTCTGTCACGTTGGTCTAGGATCTGAGATCACCAACAAGCGTTGGAAGGTTGTCTCGTGCAGCAACCCGCTGATTTAAGAGCAAATATAATTATATAAATAAACAAATATGTTTATGTTATTAATCTGCCTTCTTCATCTACATGCCATGTTTAATGTTGATATGAGCCTGAGTAGCTGTATTTATTGTATACAAGCTTTGGATTACCTCATGTGCATTTATATCACATTTTTATATGGCCTTTCTCTGAGTAATATGCTTGTTATATTTGGAATTAGATTATCCAACCGGGCAGCTTGAAAACCAAAACTGTTACAAAGTGGCCCAACAACGAATGCCAATCCAATCCAGTTTCCATGCTAAAACCCTACACAGCCGCCACCGCTCTGCTCGTTCGTTTCCCTCGATATCCAAATCGAGGCACGCCTCAACCCTTGATCGGTCCCCGTCGGGCGGTCGCCGCCGCCTGCTACTCCGTATTAGAATTAGACATTGAATTAGTCTGTTAGACTCGTTATTTAGACTCTGTTAAGATCAGAGGCGCCGTAGGAGGAAGCGCTGACCCTATCTTGGGTTCAGCGTATGTGTTGCATGTTAGATGAGATCGGAAAAGCCTCGATCGTTGTGGCGTTACAAATAGCAAAGGACCACCTGAAATACCGGTCAAGAAGAATGTAACGAAAGGTGACTATCTCCTATTCTTAACCGTGTACTACACATGCATAGAACTATTCGCTTGACCGTGTACACCAGGTGGTTTAGATTACACGCATGCATACATATCCAAAATATACTATTTCAAACATACTCGTTGACACGCCAGTCGCATCTTGCGCGTGTGGTGGTGAACACTTCCTGCGTGCTGTTTGGGGCCCTGCTGAACTCTAGCGTTCTGCGTTCATGGCCTGTGTAAACTGTGGATCTGCTGCCACCGAGCCCTCCCTCCACACTGGCTTTGCTACCCTCTGTCGATATGTTATTTTTAGAAAAGTCTTTAGGGACCCACTTTTGCCAATTCAGGTTCCCTAAGGTGAGGCATATGGTTGTGCAGCTATGAAAAAAAACTAGATTGACTCCATGCCTGGAAAGCAAAGTTTTTAAGGTTCTACATTTGTCACGACATATGCATCGGCAATCACCGGCGTCGCGACCATCACGGTACATTAACGGTGTGGTTGTGTGATGTAGTTGAGACTGACTTTATCAGAGCTCTCCACCATAACATGAGATGTGCCATTCCTATCAAAGTCAACTCATTTCATAACACGGGTGGACCCAGACATCTTTAACGAAATTGCATTATTTCACCAAAATAAACGCTACTTTATTGCCTACGATAAGTTATTTTTAGAAAAATCTATAGGGACCCACTTTTGCCTATTCAGGTTCACTAGCATGAGCCTATAGTTCTGTAGTTGTGAGAAAATCTAGCTCAATTCCATGTCCAGAAGGCAGATTTATCGAATTTTTTTTTATTTTTAGCCCAAATTTGAAACAAATTTTAAATTTAACCCGTGTTTGAATTTTTTTTTAAATCTAACCCGTTTGGCCCCGCCACCATACATGGCGGGGCAAATGCACTGAACCCCGCCATGCATGGTGGCGGGGTGCAGGTCCGACGTGGCAAAGGTGGCAGCGCGCCTCGCCACGTGGCAGGGGTGTACCCCGCCATGATCCGTGACGGGGTACCCCTAACCCGCCACCGATCATGGCGGGGTACACCCCGCCACAGATCATGGCGGGGTGCGGCCCAATATAAGCGGCCGCACCCCGCCTGCGGCCGCACCCCGCCACGACCCCCGCGCCTCCCTCGCCGCCTCGCCGCGCCGCCGGCCCCGTGCGCCGCCCACCTCGCGTCCCGTGCCGCCGTGCCGCCCCCCGGCGGCCGTCCCTCGCCTCCCGGCCCCCGTGCCGCGCCGTCGAGCCGCGCCGCGCCGCCGTGCCGCCCCCGCGACGTCGTGCCTCGCCCGCGCCGCCGTGCCTCGCCCGCGCCGCCGTGCCGTGCCGCCCCCGCGCCACCGTGCCGCCCCCGCGCCGCCGTGCCTCGCCCGCGCCGCCGTGCCGTGCCGCGCCCGTAGCCCGTCGTGTCCGCCGCGCTGCCGGTTGCCGAGCCCCCGCACCCCGGTCCGGTCTCCGCCGCCCGACCGACCTCGCCACGCGACCTCCCGTCTCCGATTAACGGTATTTTTTTAATTTTTCTTTGTTATTAGTTTTATTAAATTATTATTATTAGAATATTTATTAGATTATTATTATTAGATTATTATTTGTTAGTAATTATTTATAAATTTTATTAGAAGTTTAATAAATAGTTATTATTATTAGATTATGTAAATAGTTTAATAAATAGATATTATTATTAGATTATGTAAATAGTTTAGTAAATAGTTTAATAAATAGATATGTAAATAGATTATGTACCATGGCGGGGTACCCCTAACCCGCCACCACCCATGGCGGGGTTGCCCTGAAACTACGACCGCGCAGGAACTGCACTAAGAAACTGCATTTATAAACTGCATCGATAAACCACACAACAATCTTAGTAAGTGGACCGACAAATGAAACGAATGAAGATGTGATAATGAAAATTATTACAATGACATGTTTCAAAGTACAACACTGACAAACTACACGATACAAAGTTTCCAAGCCACTAGAAACGACATACACTAACAACGACAACGTGAAGACGTGACAATGCAAATTATTACAATGACACTTATACGTCAATCAAATTGCGTGCACCACTGCGTAAGCAACTCGTCTTCGGACTCAGAATCCTCCAACCACCTCCTTACCCTTGCTGGCCTTGACTGCCTTGGCTTGGGAGGCCTGCTGGCGGTAGTAAGCCGCCTCCACCTCGTCCGCGGCCTGAGAGTACAACTCGGCCTCTTCTTCGGTAATGTCTGTTGGCCCCCATGCGTCGAACAGCGGTGTCTTATGGCTGTGGTACGCTGCCTGACCCTCCTGTACTTCAACGTCCTGAGGGTAGCCCAATTCTTCGGCTAGACGAATGAGCTCGCCTATCCTCCCGGTGTCGTCGTCTTCCTCCGGCTCGGCCTCCTCTTCAACCACAATCGGACGGCTTGCGGTGGCACCAACTCCTGCGTGCCGCTTTACTGTCCTATTCTCCGTGTACCTAGCACGAGCCATATCTGCTTGCCAGCCGCCGGTGCATCCAATCTCTGCAAGTACAAAATACAAACAATTAACAGGATCTTTGCAATGACTTTATTGACAGTAAAACAAAGAAGATTGAATTTCCAAAAATGCAATGACTCACTCGCACATAATGAGTCAATAGTATCGTTCAAGCCTTGCATCTCTGCTCTCGCAGCCTCCTCTGCAGCCTTCCTTGCATCCTCTTCAGCCTTCCGTGCTTGGTACTCCTCTACATCCTTCTTCTTTTGCTCGTACCACTTCTTCCACGCAATACTCTCCGGGTTACGAACACGTAGGTCTTGGGCCCGTCGCAGCATTTTCTTCTTATGGTTCTTAATGAAATCAGTGACGTAGCTTGCAGGATATCCTCTGGTATTGCGAAGTGCTACCATTGTCTTATACTCATTCTTGAAATTATACACATCATCATATGATTCCCAGTTGCATTTCTGAGTGCTCTGTTGCAACAAATAGATGAATACAAAGTTAGCGTACCAGAGTTAACAAAATAAAACATTAGCACTAAGTGTCAACAGTCCTAGCAAACCTCGTCATAATCGATCATGTGGCCACAGAAGTGCCCAATACCAAGGCCTGAAGGGACAAGGCCGTAGCTAGCTTCAACACCACATTTGCACATCACAGGAGGCGCAATAGACCTCCTCTTCTTCTTCCAGTCTGGCACCTCCTCATTCTTCTCCGGCTCCGGCCAATGGCTCTTTGGACCATAGATCCATTCCTTGAAACGACACTTTGAAAAATCATGATCCTACAAAATCAAAACAGTAAAACACACATATAGGACATGACATTCCAAGGTTCACTCAAACCTTACCTCATGTCGTAGAGGACAAATGAACTCTTGTTCATTGCGTGGGTTTATCACGGCTTGCTCTCCGCAAAGGCACTTTGGAGGATCCTCGAGCCGCCGTGCCGATGCTACGGCCTTCTCTTCATCCGTCATAGGAGGAGGGTTTGGAGGGGGCGGAACCCAGCGAGTAAACACCTCACGCTTGCTATGATCAATGCCGGGGTAGAAAAGGAGAATCCTTGGATCAAACTTGTCCGGGCCGTCGATCCATTGGAAGAAAAAGCACCGGAAGTAGGGCTATACAAAAGTTTCAATTATCTCATCGCGAATACAACATCAAAAACCAATAAGAACAACAAAGGGTACAATTACTTACGCTACAACTATAACATGTGTAGAAGCAACGAGCCGCAGTATCTAGATGTCTCGACTGGCCCACGTGTGTCGGATGACCACAGTCACAGTTAGGTATAGGTTCATCGGGAGGAACGGGCGCATCCTTGCAAGACACGTCGGGGTACATCTCTCTAGGACGACCCTTTTTCCTCCAAATCGACTCACGATACGAGTCCTCCATCTAATAACACGAAAACGATTTCAACACAAAACACTTTACTAACTACATTAACCAAACATACTGCAACGATGCACGCAGAGAAGGGGTGGCCGGAACAAGTACCGACAATGGGCCGATACCTGACGGGGAGGAGGGAGGGACGCCGGAGAAGGCCGCTGAGGGGAGGGGAGCTCGGTCCTGGGGCGGAGAGGGACGCTGCGGGAAATGGAATGGATGAATGGCCAAAAACAAGCAGTGTCCGGGCTTTTAAATGGCCGGGGTTGTACCCCGCCATGCATCATGGCGGGTTAGGGCTACCCCGCCACGGATCATGGCGGGGTACACCCCTGCCACGTGGCGAGGCGCGCTGCCACCTTTGCCACGTCGGACCTGCACCCCGCCACCATGCATGGCGGGGTTCAGTGCATTTGCCCCGCCATGCATGGTGGCGGGGCCAAACGGGTTAGATTTAAATTTTTTTCAAACACGGGTTAAATTTAAAATTTGTTTCAAATTTGGGCTAAAAATAAAAAAATTCGATTTATCAAAGTTTTACTTTTGCCACGACATATGAATGGACAGTTCCTGGTGTCGCGGCCATCATGGTACCTTAATGGTGTGGTTGTACGATGTAATTGATATTGACTTCATCTAAGCTCTACACCCTAACATGAGATGGTCCATTCCAGTCACAACAAACTCGTTTAGTAACACGGGTGGACCCAGCCATCTTTGATGGAATTGCATAAATTCACCGAAACAAACACTTCTATGTTGCCTAGGATAAGTTATTTTTAGAAAAATCTCTTGGGACCCACTTTTGCCAATTTAGGTTTCCTAGGGTGAGGCTTATAGTTCTACTACGCCGGAAGTTGAAAAAGAAACGGAGGCGAACGGCGGTCACTGTGGTGACCGGACGCTGCACCGGACGCGGTCACGGTGTGACCGGACGTGTCCGGTCAGTTCTCGCAGCAGTCAGGCGCGTAGGTGCTAGGGTTTGCAACCGGTGCGTCCGGTTCCTCACGGAACCGGAGCGTCTGGTTAGGCACCCAGAGGGGCAGAGCTGGTCGTAGAGCCGACCGGACGTGCGGCGCGTCTGGTCACGTGCGATCGGACGCGTCCGGTCGCGGTGGGAGCCTACTGGACTCCGACCGGACACCAGGTGCAGCGCGTCCGGTCAAACGCTAGAGCGCGTCCGGTCACGGAAACGGTAACTTCTAATGCGCACTGTTCACGCTTGTCCTGTAGTGACCGGACGCGTCCGGTCACCCTGACCGGTGCGTCCAGTCAGTACGTTTTTCACTGCGTCGTCCGGTAACGGCTAGCTGCGTACCCCTTCGCTATAAATAGAAGTTGGCAGGGGTTTGAGGGTAACTCTTGCACATTTTGAGACCTAGAGACATCCTTTGAGCGAGAGAACAACCTCTCCACTCATCTCTTTGCTTAGTTGCACATCTTGAGTGAGATTGAGTGAGATTCAAGTGCATTGCTTGAGAGTTGCATTCTAGAGGCACTTGATCTTCGAGTTGCTGTGGATTTCTTGTTACTGTTCCGTGTTTCCCGACACGGTAGACGGCTTAGAGCAGCGGAGGTGATTGAGCTCACAATTGAAGATTGTTGGAGCCCTCACCAAGTGTTGTAAGGGGTTCTTGATCCTTCCCCGCGGGAGTTCGCAAATTGGATACTCTTGTGGAGCTCGTGGCTTGGAGGATCCCCATCTTGTGTGCGGTTGTGCGGCGTCCGCCGAGGGCTCGACTCTTGATAGTCGATTAGCTCGCGAACCGATAAGTGGGTGCATCACCACAACGAGGAGTAGCTTGCCGGGAAGCAAGTGAACCTCGGTAAAAATCGTGTGTCATCTCTTTGCCGAGGATTTCTCTTGTGGTTGATCATTATGATTGATTCTTCGAGTGCATTATTTCTCTACACAGTTGGTATAAGAATCTAGTCACTTGCTCTTTACTTTCTTGTACTTATCTTAGTGTAGCTTTTATCACATAGGATTATTGTGGCAGAAGGGCCAACTGATGTAACAATTCCAATCAAGTCCACAAGAGCATTTGCCTCAATGCTCGCAATTTTGCACATGTTATTGCCAAGCTGTGCAACGTCTATCCACAGTTTGGAACAATGACTTAAACTGCTGTGTATCTGATGCTCCTTTGTGGTGCATGAAAAACTGCTAACATTTCACATGGTCAATAATACATGAGCATCCCAGGTCTATGTTAGTAGGTTAGCCTAGTGTATCTAAGTACTTTCTGCTATTTTCTCTTTAGTCCCTAAGTGTAGTTGTTGGGTTGCCTTGGTGAAGAAGATGTACTTCCCTTGGCTGCCAAGTTATCTTAGAGGATCTACTTTACCTTTCTAGCATATTCCTCTCCTGGGGATTAACCCTTTGCCTATAAGAGCTAAAGGGGGGAGAGAACCCTTGTGTTGGAGTATATGTGTATTAGGCCCATGAGGAGAATACAATTCTAACACCTTGTACAATTCATTACAGACTTTTGATTTCAATAGAAGGGTCCTTGTGACCAAGTTCTCCCTGAATTGGCTTTGCAATTCTGTATCTATGCTAACAGTCTATTCCTCATCAACTCTAGCTTTCTGCCTTTCACAAACTCTGATGTTTCGTCAGCAGAGTTTATTTTTCTCACATATTATCTTAGTTTCTACTTGTTCTATCATTCTTTTTATACTGGGCAGGTCTTCAATCACTGGAGAACAAGGAGATGCTGGAACTTGAAGCGGAGGTACCAAAAGGGTTAGCACTGCACTTTCACCTGCAGGAAGCAGAACATGGCCAAGAAGTGACATTGTAACCCATTCATCTTTGTGAACCTGTAAGATGTACGGTTCTAGGAAGAACTATTTGGGAAAATAAAGAGGAATGGAATATGAGGTGTTATAACCAAAATATTGTATTACAAAAATCATGTGTGTACTACAAACCAAAACAAAAGCAAGACGAATTGTACATGAAGGAACGACTTGATGTATCCCAACTTGTTATGGTGGGAGGTGTGGTTGTCATTTTCATCCTGGCTGCATCATTCATAATTGGATGATTGAAGATGGGAGTGATGAATTCAATGTACCAACTGCCGACGATGAGGACACCCACCACACCACATGTACTTGGACAGCAAGTGAAAATGCCATTATGCTAGCGTTTAGGGAAGGCTTGGCTGACCAAATGTGGGCAGATCATCTAAGCCATGGAAACTAGTATTGCTCAATGTAATTTGTGTTTGTATTTTATTTGTTTGGACAATATAATAATTGTATTTTATTGGTATTATTTGTTGACATATATTGCATTGTTTATTTTGTAGGGGAATGGAAGCAGAGGGTAGTACAGGGACTGCTGGACATGCTACTTGGAATTCAACTTGGTCAACCCACATGCTCGAATACCTTTCGGGTTTAGTGGTCAGTGGCATCAAGACTTTATCCACCTTCAAGATGGTTCACTACAATGGGTGTGCAAAGACTCTCCGAGAGAAATTTGGCATTGCGCGCAGTGGTGACCAGGTTAAGAATCACCTTAAGTATTAGCAAAAGAGGTTTTGAAAAGTATGTAGGTTAATGGTACAAGGCAAAGATAGCGGCGACTTGTATGACCGCTGTTGCCTCAGTTCGTAGACGACCAGACTTTATTTCCATTAAAATATCATCAACCTCGATAAGTTTCTCTGCTGGAACACCTAATTTGTTTCTTAATAATGGCAGTCCACCATTGAGTTGGTGTGTGTTTGTAAGCATCAACGGCGGATCCAATTTTCCCTTCTGCAGCCCTAGAACAGAATTTACCGCGTCCTGGGTTATATAAAGCTTTCTATTGCCCCCAAAATGAAGAATCGGTGTGCCCGGGTCCTGGTCATCCGTTGCACCGTTTCTGGTATTCCGAGGTCGTCTCAATGCTCTGTGACGTGGACTCTTCCGCTGGAAAGAAACCCCCGCCACACAGCGTGCTTCGTTGCCCACGGCTCCACCTCTGCTTCTCTGCCAATCCCCCATTCTTCCCGATCGGCCATTTCCAGGTGGTAATGCATGAGTGTGGGACGGCGGATCCAATTTTCCCTTCTGCAGCCCTAGAACAGAATTTACCGCGTCCTGGGTTATATAAAGCTTTCTATTGCCCCCAAAATGAAGAATCGGTGTGCTCGGGTCCTGGTCATCCGTTGCACCGTTTCTGGTATTCCGAGGTCGTCTCAATGCTCTGTGACGTGGACTCTTCCGCTGGAAAGAAACCCCCGCCGCGTAGCGTGCTTCGTTGCCCACAGCTCCACCTCCGCTTCTCCGCCAATCCCCCATTCTTCCCGATCGGCCATTCCCAGGTGGTAATGCATGAGTGTGGGAAAATATAATGGCATTCTAGTCGGAAGGCTGAGACGAGCCACCACCTTGGCTGAAGGGCCTTCTTTCGATGTTGTAACCACCAATTGCCACCATCTCTCCTGCCGAAGCCCTAGCTGCCGCCGTCTCCCCTATCGGAGCCCCAGCTACCACCACCTCCCCTGCCAGAGGCCCGCTGCCACCATCTCCCCTGCCCGAGCCCTAGCTGCCACCATCTCCTGACCCGACCCATTGATGATGGGCTACTAATGGAGTAATGTGAATATCGCACTTAATTTATTGCTTTCTAACAATATAACACATGTTCAGCTCAAATTAACTTAACTTTTTTCGGAACACGAGCGGTTTTCACCCTGTAGGGGACGAGTGGACCATGGAAGACTGAAGTTGTTAAGGTCTTCTCTAGTCTCTCGCATTTCAAAATGCACTCAGTCTTAGCTTGGGCACCACATCAGTGAAGGTCTTTGATCCTGTTCTTGAGTCCAGTTGTCATGTCCTTAGCTGACATGATTAGGTCACCATTCTGGTCAATGTCAAAGGTGACAGTGATCTGGGGTACACCCCTTAGCGTCGGGATGATGCTGGTGAGCACGAACTTGCTAAGTAGGTTGTTTTCGATGACCCTCTCTTTTTTCCTCGTACACCTGGATGACTACGGCAACCTGATGTATGTGTTTAAGGTGCTGAAACTGCATGCCAAACTGCTGCATGGCTGCTCGCAATGATTCAGAGAAGACAAGCAATCTATACCAGCCTGGCCGATTGCTTTACCAGCCTGGCCGATTTCTTTACCAGCCTGGCCGATTGCTTTACCAGCCATTGATTTACCAGCCTGGCCGATTGCTTTACCAGCCTGGCCGATTGCTTTACTAAGCAATCTCAGTACTAATAAGATCAAGTATATGACACCAATAGATTTATAGCACAAATTACAAAGCAACTGATAAAAAGCATACCTCAAATGGCTAGTTCACTAAGCAATCTCAGTACTAATAAGATCAAGTATACGACACCAACAGATTTATAGCACAAATTACAAAGCAACCCATAAAAAGCATAGTTTGTATCCCTCTTGTTCTACAAGTATCGAACACCTTAATTGGTATTTTAGAATGTCGACCAAAATATACAGAGATCATGGATGATGATATCTCAGGAATTGATGATACCCATGATACCCTCAGGTAGTGAATTGCGTGCTTCATTCAAGTTGTGATTGATCAAGTACCACAGAATCTGACGCTTAATTGGTATTTCCTTCTTCTTGTCCCAAAATGCCACCTTACGAGCATCTGGATTGTAATGCTTCAAGAGCATCATCGCAAAGAAGCTGCTGCTGCCATGATTGTCTTGCTTAGGGACAGAAGATATAACTGGCACGCTCCACTTTTTGATGTTGGACTCTTTCTTTGTGATCTTCGAAATAGCTTCATCCAGTTTCGTCCTTATTTTAGAGCTACTTGTATATGCCATGTTTGTTTACTTTTGTGCCCTTTCAACCTGGAGTCCAACACGTCGATTTGATCATACTTTTTGTTGACAACGTATACTGTCCAGTGATTCCTACTGCAGACGGGCAAGAGAATCTATGCAAAAAATAACAATGATACTGTCAACTACATGTCTAGCTATCAAAATTTGCAACAGCAATATGAGCAAAATACTTACATGGTCGGCTTTCAAAATCTGATCAGCACTGTATTGTTTTCTCAGTTCTTCAACAACTGAATCAACATTGTAATCTATCTTAGTAGCCATCAGCAATTCCTATGACGAGATGATAAAAGCAACATTATAAGTATCATATATTTTCTTTGCAAGGCATTTGATGTTGAAAATATCAATGAGGATAAAAACACATTATAAGACACAAAATTTTCACTTACAGAAATTTTAGGATACAGGAAGATCCTGTAACCCGCAGTGGCTGGTCCATAATTACTGTCATCTTTAATGAGACAGCTCACATACATCGATATCACCATTGATTCATCTAAACCTCCCGTTCCAAAGCTTTTAGAAAAATCAGATCCCGAAAGCTTCCAAGAACCCAGACTCATGAGAATAACACTGGTGTTGGAAATGGAAATAAATCATTATCAGTGCAAGTTTCAAGAACTACTGAACTAAAAGCAACATCTACAAGTAAAGAATGTACCTCGCGTATTCTTCATTCTTAATTATCTTCTCCCAGAGTTGCAATTCCAACTTTTCATCAACCGGATTTTGCTTCCAAATATCTTTATTGAAAGGGGAGACCCATGAGCTGACTCTTTGGGCTGTTGTCCTTGGATTAGCTTGCAATGCCTTTCTGATATTTCTTCCGTCTAACGACTTCTTGCTCCTATTATTTGCGCCAACATTCCCGCCAACATTCCCATCATCTGCGCTTCCTCTGTCTGATTCTTCCGCGTCTGTGTCCCCATTCCCATCATCTGCGCTTCCTCTGTCTGATTCTTCTTCGTCTGTGTCCCCATTCCCATCATCTTCTCCTCCTCTCTCTGATTCTTCCCTTTCCCTGTCCCCATTCCCATCACCTGATTTTTCCCCACTTGTCGTCCCCCCATTCCTGTTATCTTCCACGCTGCTCGCATCCCCATCACCTGATGTCTGTTCAATTCAAACAATGAAACCAGGTTACGGCAGGCAAAACCCAGGTTAGGCAGGTAATAGCCCAGGTTCTAGACAGGTAAAATCCTACGCTGGTAAACTCTTACCTTTTGTTTCTTTTTCTTTCTTGCATCTTCCAACGGATGATGTGTAAATGCGCCTCTCTTCACGTTATCTTCGTGCTCAAGGAGGAACCATGCAGTTTGTTGGCGGCATATGAGGATTTCGTCCTGCATTTTTATCAACAATGAGCACAATCAACAGAATCCAATCTACAAGAGAAATATGATAAGAGCTGCCCAGTTACCAAAGCTTGTGACTTGCTACAGAAAAGACAGGACTAACCTCACCAATTTTCAGGTAGTCTCCATCCTTATATCTCATTAAGTACAGTAGCGTATGAAAACCACAATCATCATTGCAGAAATAAGAACGTGAGCACGAATTGAGGTATGAAATTAGCAAATAACTTGATAAAGTATGACATTAGGAAATAGCTGAAAATTTACAGGTTATTTTGCTTCAGAACACTTGGTGATGAAATTTCTAAGTCAGTAAAGTCTAGTCCTTTTGAAGAAAGAAAGTCTATCAGTTTGCTTATCTGCAAGAGTGCAATGGATCAGTTGCGGCAGCTTAGGGTGTAACGAAACAATATCATATATTTTCTTTGCAAGGCATTTGATATTGAAAATATCTAACCAGTCCTTTATGACGTTTTTTGGATTCCTTCAAGTCATACAAGGAATCAAGTACAGTTACAACATTTGAATCTGGTTCCAACACAACCAAGGACCAGTGGTCACCAGAACAGAATGGGACAAAAATCTGCAAAAAAAAGAATCAATCAAATTATTGATGGTTATGGCATAACGGGCCAATTGGGTCCAACTAGCCCGCATCATAAGATCCATATACAATTCCTAAAAAAGCTATTCTTAAACAGCTACTGCCATATCATGCAGGTAAAATCCCAGGTTGACAAGAAAAATCCTAGGTTAGGCAGGTAAAATGAAAGGTTCAAGGAAGGTAAAAGCCAAGCTTTCGCTGGTAAACACCTAGGTTTCAGCCTCAAGGTGTGTGTGAGAGAGAGAGTTCAGAGTTTAATGAATCCTAAGCTAACAACTAGTACATCAAAGAGCCAAATTTAAGAATAGAAATAGAATTGGAAAAGGTACAAACCGTTTTTAATTTCTTTATCTACTTCTCATTGTCATAGTATATGAATTCTCTTTCGAGAAAACCAGATCTTCTATTTTGCCCTAACAATTGTTCCTAGAAAAAAAAGCATGGTGAAAGATATCACTAAACAACATATATAGGAAGCAGTAGTAATATTGCTAATTGGCACTTACCACAGCACCCCTAGAAAGCATAATCGTGTGACGCTTCCATGATTCCTTCAATATTAGCCTGAAAATTTTGATGACATCATCACACAAGTGACCACGTGGTTTGAAACCGTGCACAAACTGTGACTCCGTCATCTGAACATCATGTATTTGCACTACAACATTTCTATCCATCCTCAACACTTTTTTTCTCTGTAATTTGGGCCTTGTCTTTGATCTTAGTATACAGCTGAGACCATTTTGAACGTTCTACAACAATGGCCTTTAAGTCTTCATTAGTTTTGTCCCTTATTTCCTTTACCGTGGCTTCACCATACTCAATCGTGCTGTTTAATTGTCTCACAAGAGCACCCCTATCACCCTCATCAACCACCTCACATTCCTTGAGCAGATCATCCACAGCTAGAAATCCAATTTGTTGTCCTGATTTGTTTTTGGAAGCTGCTTGTTGTCGTGGCACCTGAAAGCCAAGGGAATAAAAAAATGACTGATAGCATTGATTTTAATGGATCTATAAACGATCTAAATTAGGGATTTGTCCTAACCTGTTGTTTTTTGGAAGCTAGTTGCTTTCCCTTTTGGGGAGCTGTCTTGGGCTGGTACTTCTCAACCTGCAATGCCACCAATGTAAAGACAATTTTTTAATATTCTGTAGTAGAAGAATGGCACACTTTGTTGGCAACGGCAACAGCCAAGCTGCTGCCCAGGTGAGCTCTCAACTCACTCCCAAGTGACCAGAGGTAGGAGAAAGGGGAGAGGAAGAGAGAGCACAGCACACACATACGCCAACTCTGTGCACAATTGCTTTTGGTGCTGCTGAACTGCTGAGAGCTACTGCTGCTCTCTACTTTATACATAGCAAAGTCAACGTACTACCTAATATGGCTGAGCAAAAGGGCATGCTTTGCCCTTCTACTCATTGCCCTGCAGCTCTATATGGCTTAGCAGTAGGCACTTGAGGAGTTCTTGCCCTATATGGCTTAAGAGGAATTCATGGAGGAGCTTAGCAATTACTTAACACACTTACCTCATTCTGGATCTCCAGAGAATTTTTAAGACGTTGTAGCATAGACTGAACTTTTTGGTCATTATAATTTTTGATGATTGGAACCAATGGTTCTTCCAGTCCAGGTTGTGGCTCCAATGGTTCTTCCAGCCTAGGTTGTGGCTCTAGAGGTAGTGGCTTAAGAGAATCGAGGAAACACATCTGTCAAGCAGCACAATCGGTCAAAGCACATTTTTTAGTAAGTTTGTAGAAGAAATTATTTTAAAGATCCTCACTTACCAAGAGCAAAACCGAGCAACCTTCGACCTTTGATTGGCTTGGCTTGTTTTTCCAGGCAGCAATTTTATTTTTCATATCTTGACAAAGATATCTGCACCAGTTAAAATTTTTCACACAAGTAAGGTCTGAGCCCATCCCCACGTGCTGCCTTAAAATGTAAAGGCCATGAGTGGGGAAAAGAAGCTTCCCTAGCACAATGTATAACCAAGCACGGGCTTGCTCATCCTTATCATCTTTGATAGAATCTATGTAAGAATTTACAGCAGCGACAGTGACGACATCTTATTTTGTTTTTAGAAACCCTTTAGTGATCAGCTTCTGCTTAAATTCCTCAAACTTCGTGCTCCAGTTCTCCATGTTCAGATCTGAACTTCCATCAGAGGTACCATCAGGGAGATCAAACACACGTTTCACCTTCTCAGGTGTGACCTCTATTTTGTTGTCTTCAGAAAGAACAATTGTGAAGATGGACCTTCACCGCTGACGTCGCACTTGCTCATCATATAAACGATTCTAATAATATAAAAATTCTTCGTAATCTGTAGATGTAGCAGGCCACCAAAACCACAACCTCTCAGTACTTCCTTCGTCTCTGGTTCTAGAAGTTCCATAGAATCAACCACGTCTGAAGGTACAGAGCGCAAGCCTAAAGTAGATCTTTTCTTGCGCTTTGTAACCTCCGCCTGTTCAGAGGTCTGCAAAAAAAAAATTCAGATTTACTCAGCTGTAGTTAGACACCTGCCACCAACAGTAAGCCAACAATGCAAAATGATACAGTATGATTGATAAGCGCACAAGCACAACCAGCGAGCGCAAATTCTACTCATGGCGAAGAAACGCACAAACAAAATGAAATGTGGCAAGGCTTGCAAGGAGGATTGGATACCTGTTCCGGTTCATCATCTTTCTCCACTTCCGATTCATCATATTTCTCCACTTCCGATTCATTCTCCTCTTCTGATTCAGCCTTCCGATTCATCATGTTCCAGGGGAGAAATATGATGAATTAGAAGAGGATTGGATACCTGTTCCGATTCATCAAGTGGAATATGATGAATCGGAAGGCTGAATCAGAAGAGAATGAATCGGAAGTGGAGAAATATGATGAATCAGAAGGGGAGAAATATGATGAATCGGAAGTGGAGAAAGATGATGAACCGGAACAGGTATCCAATCCTCCTTGCAAGCCTTGCCACATTTCATTTTGTTTGTGCATTTCTTCGCCATGAGTAGAATTTGCGCTCGCTGGTTGTACTTGTGCACTTATCAATCATACTGCATCATTTTGCATTGTTGGCTTGTTGTTGGTGGCAGGTGTCTAACTACAGCTGAGTAAATCTGAATTTTTTTGCAGACCTCTGAACAGGCGGAGGTTCCAAAGCACAAGAAAAGATCTACTTTAGGCTTGCGCTCTGTACCTTCAGACGTGGTTGATTTTATGGAACTTCTAGAACCAGAGACGAAGGAAGTACTGAGAGGTTGTGGTTTTGGTGGTCTGCTACATCTACAGATTACGAAGAATTTTTTTGTTATTAGAATCGTTTATATGATGAGCAAGTGCGACGTCAGTGGTGAAGGTCCATCTTCACAATTGTTCTTTCTGAAGACAACAAAATAGAGGTCACACTTGAGAAGGTGAAACGTGTGTTTGATCTCCCTGATGGTACCTCTGATGGAAGTTCAGTACTGAACATGGAGAACTGGAGCACGAAGTTTGAGGAATTTAAGCAGAAGCTGATCACTAAAGGGTTTCTAAAAACAAAACAAGATGTCGTCACGGTCGCTGCTGTAAATTCTTACATAGATTCTATAAAAGATGATAAGGATGAGCAAGCCCGTGCTTGGTTATACATTGTGCTAGGGAAGCTTCTTTTCCCCACTCATGGCCTTTACATTTTAAGGCAACACGTGGGGATGGGCTCAGACCTAACTTGGGTGAAAAATTTTAACTGGTGCAGATATCTTTGTCAAGATATGAAAAATAAAATTGCTGCCTGGAAAAAGAAGCCAAGCCAATCAAAGATCGAAGGTTGCTCGGTTTTGCTCTTGCTAAGTGAGGATCTTTAAAACAATTTCTTCTACGAACTTGCTAAAAATGTGCTTTGACCGATTGTGCTGCTTGACAGATGTGTTTCCTCGATTCTCTTGAGCCACTACCTTTGGAGCCACAACCTGAGCTGGAAGAACCATTGGAGCCACAACCTGGGCTGGAAGAACCATTGGTTCCAATCATCAAAAATTATAATGACCAAAAAGTTCAGTCTATGCTACAACGTCTTAAAGATTCCCTGGAGATCCAAAATGAGGTAAGTGTGTTAAGTAATTGCTAAGCTCCTCCATGAATTCCTCTTAAGCCATATAGGGCAAGAACTCCTCAAGTGCCTACTGCTCAGCCATATAGGGCTGCAGGGCAATGAGTAGAAGGGCAAAGCATGCCCTTTTGCTCAACCATATTAGGTAGTACGTTGACTTTGCTATGTATAAAGTAGAGAGCAGCAGTAGCTCTCAGCAGTTCAGCAGCACCAAAAGCAATTGTGCACAGAGTTGGCGTATGTGTGTGTTGTGCTCTCTCTTCCTCTCCCCTTTCTCCTACCTCTGGTCACTTGGGAGTGAGTTGAGAGCTCACCTGGGCAGCAGCTTGGCTGTTGCCGTTGCCAACAAAGTGTGCCATTCTTCTACTACAGAATATTAAAAAATTTTGTCTTTACATTGGTGGCATTGCAGGTTGAGAAGTACCAGCCCAAGATAGCTCCCCAAAAGGGAAAGCAACTAGCTTCCAAAAAACAACAGGTTAGGACAAATCCCTAATTTGGATCGTTTATAGATCCATTAAAATCAATGCTATCAGTCATTTTTTTATTCCCTTGGCTTTCAGGTGCCACGACAACAAGCAGCTTCCAAAAACAAATCAGGACAACAAATTGGATTTCTAGCTGTGGATGATCTGCTCAAGGAATGTGAGGTGTTTGATGAGGGTGATAGGGGTGCTCTTGTGAGACAATTAAACAGGACGATTGAGTATGGTGAAGCCACGGTAAAGGAAATAAGGGACAAAACTAATGAAGACTTAAAGGCCATTGTTGTAGAACGTTCAAAATGGTCTCAGCTGTATACTGAGATCAAAGACAAGGCCCAAATTACAGAGAAAAAAAATGTCGAGGATGGATAGAAATGTTGTAGTGCAAATACATGATGTTCAGATGACGGAGTCACAGTTTGTGCACTGTTTCAAACCACGTGGTCACTTATGTGATGATGTCATCGAAATTTTCGGGCTAATATTGAAGGAATCATGGAAGCGTCACACGATTATGCTTTCTAGGGGTGCTGTGGTAAGTGCCAATTAGCAATATTACTAATGCTTCCTATATATGTTGTTTAGTGATCTCTTTCACCATGCTTTTTTTTCTAGGAACAATTGTTAGGGCAAAATAGAAGATCTGGTTTTCTCGAAAGAGAATTCATATACTATGACAATGAGAAGAAGATAAAGAAATTAAAAACGGTTTGTACCTTTTCCAATTCTATTTCTATTCTTAAATTTGGCTCTTTGATGTACTAGTTGTTAGCTTAGGATTCATTGAACTCTGAACTCTCTCTCTCACACACACCTTGAGGCTGAAACCTAGTTGTTTACCAGCGAAAGCTTGGCTTTTACCTTCCTTGAACCTTTCATTTTACCTGCCTAACCTAGGTTTTTTCTTGTCAACCTGGGAATTTACCTACATGATATGGCAGTAGCTGTTTAAGAATAACTTTTTAAGGAATTGTATATGGATCTTATGATGCGGGCTAGTTGGACCCAATTGGCCCGTTATGCCATAACCATCAATAATTTGATTGATTATTTTTTTTGTAGATTTTTGTCCCATTCTGTTCTGGTGACCACTGGTCCTTAGTTGTGTTGGAACCAGATTCAAATGTTGTAACTGTACTTGATTCCTTGTATGACTTGAAGGAATCCAAAAAACGTCATAAAGGACTGGTTAGATATTTTCAATATCAAATGCCTTGCAAAGAAAATATATGATATTGTTTCGTTACACCCTAAGCTGCCGCAACTGATCCATTGCACTCTTGCAGATAAGCAAACTGATAGACTTTCTTTCTTCAAAAGGACTAGACTTTACTGACTTAGAAATTTCATCACCAAGTGTTCTGAAGCAAAATAACCTGTAAATTTTCAGCTATTTCCTAATGTCATACTTTATCAAGTTATTTGCTAATTTCATACCTCAATTCGTGCTCACGTTCTTATTTCTGTAGTGATGATTGTGGTTTTCATACGCTACTGTACTTAATGAGATATAAGGATGGAGACTACCTGAAAATTGGTGAGGTTAGTCCTGTCTTTTCTGTAGCAAGTCACAAGCTTTGGTAACTGGGCAGCTCTTATCATATTTCTCTTGTAGATTGGATTCTGTTGATTGTGCTCATTGTTGATAAAAATGCAGGACGAAATCCTCATATGCCGCCAACAAACTGCATGGTTCCTCCTTGAGCACGAAGATAACGTGAAGAGAGGCGCATTTACACATCATCCGTTGGAAGATGCAAGAAAGAAAAAGAAACAAAAGGTAAGAGTTTACCAGCGTAGGATTTTACCTATCTAGAACCTGGGCTATTACCTGCCTAACCTGGGTTTTGCCTGCCGTAACCTGGTTTCATTGTTTGAATTGAACAGACATCAGGTGATGGGGATGCGAGCAGCGTGGAAGATAACAGGAATGGGGGGACGACAAGTGGGGAAAAATCAGGTGATGGGAATGGGGACAGGGAAAGGGAAGAATCAGAGAGAGGAGGAGAAGATGATGGGAATGGGGACACAGACGAAGAAGAATCAGACAGAGGAAGCGCAGATGATGGGAATGAGGACACAGACGCGGAAGAATCAGACAGAGGAAGCGCAGATGATGGGAATGTTGGCGGGAATGTTGGCGCAAATAATAGGAGCAAGAAGTCGTTAGACGGAAGAAATATCAGAAAGGCATTGCAAGCTAATCCAAGACGAACTTCCATTCGCTGAAGCAGCAGGGAGATGTTTGTGCAAAAAGAGCATGTTGCAAACGTATGTTTCAAGTGTTTTATATTGATGTTGCAAAAGTACATTGGGATGTTTCACATGTTGCAATGACTATACACGTATGTTTCAAGTGTATGTTCCAAATGTTTCATCTATACCAGAGGTATGTTGCAAGTGTTTTTATCTAGATGTTGCAAAAGTAGATCTGGATATTGTATATACACGCATGTTGCAAAGCGTATGTTTATACGTCTGTTGTAAGTGTTTAATGGACGTTGCATATGTTTGCAGTGGCTTCCAAGTGTTTTCCAGATGTTTTGCAAATGTTTCAGATGTACGTGTAACACCCAAATTTTAGAGATAACAAAAATTTAAATAATTTAGATAACAAATAAAGTCCAATTTAAAATAATAATAAAATAAATGTTGTGTTGCATTCATGCTGTTGCATATATTTTTATTGAGTGGTGTGATTTTGCTTACATTTGATTTGAATTTGAAATTTCTTTAAATGGTTTTGAAAATAAACAAATAAAAAAAGAAGAAGAAAAACTCACCTGCTTACCTGCTGGGCTCGGCAGCCAGCGACCGTCAGCCCAAGCTTGTTCTCTTGCTCGCGTCGGTGGGACGGCCCAGCATGCTGCGCGGCCCGATCCGGTCGGCCAGCCCGAAGCCGCGCCCTTCTCTTCCTTTCCGTTTCGCTGACGACCGGGACCCCGTTGCCAGTCTCGTCTCCTTCCTTGAGTCGTAACCGAACCGGAGTCAAGAAAACTACCGACCGACTTCACCGAGCAATCCGGGAAATATGTGATGAAATCCAATTGATCGCGACGGGTTGTTATAAAAGGGAACCGCTGCTATTTTCTATCTCTTTTTCCTATCTACGAGATCCGAATTGCCCTAGCTGGAGGTTGCGGTCGGCCGAAGCTCGAGTTCCGCCGGGTTGAGGGATCATCCAATTCGTTGTCGCCTTGTGATAGTAAGTCTTGCAATGAGTTTTGCTACGTTCTCTTGATCGTGGTGAATCTTTTTCCCCACCTTGTTCTTCGGTACGATGATTCATGGCGACTTGCCGTCGGGTGCAGGGACCGCCGCCGCCATTGTTTGTTGTACTCCGCGACCGAGTCGACACCGCCTTTGATTCTTGCTTAGGTGAGCTCGCCTTCATCTCCTCTCTCTGTTAGTATTTTTGCTTTGCTTAATTGTGGACCGAGCTGTCGGATTTTGGGAGCGCCGCCGTTGATTTCTCGTCGCCGGCAGGGTAGCCACCGCGGGTTACTGTTGGTGGCCGGAGCCGCCCTTCTTCTTTCCTTGTGAATCTAATCTGGCTCATCGAATGGAGATCCAACGGCCAGGGTTCAATGTACCCTTTCGGCCATGACTTTTTGCTTATGAGTCCCTGAACTTCTTCTAAATAAACCCGCGGTCCCAAGGCGTAAAGCTGAGATTACGTTTTCGTATTTTGGAAAGCGTATTTTCAATCGGTTAATTCAAAAATACGTTTTCAGTAATTTACAGTTTTGCCACTAGCACTGTTTTAGCCATAAAAACTTCGTTTTAACTCCGATTTGATCCATTCAAATTGCGTTAGGTTCGTAATTGCGAACTCTACATGTTAGTATAATTTTACAGTTAGTTTTGATAATTTATTTTTCGAGTTTATAATTAAGTATTTATTGATCTATAGGAAATCTTAGAAAATTCATAACTTCTACGTTTTAACTCCGATTTTGGTGATCTTTGCGTCTGTGTGATCGTAGAAACGTGTAGAAGAGTTTTATAAACTTTTATTACTGTTTTGTTACTGTTGGTGTACTGTTCTAATTATATCTATTTGTTTCCTTCGTGTATGTTTGATTGGATGCATGTATGTTGTTGATTGATGATCGAGTATAGAAGGTGAGCAGTACTTGGACGATTCGGAGTATTACTTTGAGCCAAGTCAGCAGTATTATTTGGAGAGCTTTGATCAAGGCAAGTATAACACAGGACTATCCTTGTTACCTATTCATTGAATTATCATACATATGCATGTGTCTACCTTGACAACCTTAGAGATTTTAACTTAGTGATTGATATCTTGATTCCTTGTCATCTATGGGATAATGCATATGGGTAGCTTGGCTAGTGCTTGATTTATGAACATTGATCTTGTAATTTGACTAATGAATGGTGCAATCAACCATTAAGATGATTTAATTCCTGTTACAAGGGGACTAGAGCATTATGTTGTTTGTTTGTTGCTCTAGTTACTCTCCATAAGGACTTATCTGTAAGCATTAACCGGGATTGACAGTACAGCTGTGAGGGCTATATGGCTCTGGCTTTAGTTGTTCAAGAGACCTTTTCTAGCTCGTTAGTGGTTACCTTAAATGGCGTAAGAATGGCTTGACACTTTGGGTGTAGTGCGAGCCCCTGGCCTAGTGTGTATAGGCTGCGGTTGTTGTGCCACAGGGAAGGGGGGGTTCTACATCTGCCTGCCGAGTGAATCTAATGGCCCTAACTTGTTAGACGAACTCTTGAGTGGCTTTATATGGTTTTTGGGTGTTTGGGCTTGATCTCCCCACTCATTTGGAAATCATGACTCACAGTGAAAGTGTACACCTCTGCGCAGAGTTAAAAACTGGTATACTAGCCGTGCTCACGGATACGAGCGGCCTTGGGTATTCTTACGGAATAGATGATCACCATTGTCATATCTTGTTAATTATTGTTGTTATTATTATGCTCATGTTAATGCTATTCCATTTTTCATATTACAATTGATCAAATGTTCATTAACGGGAATTGGTATACCTTGATGCTGCTCAACTGCTAAATTAATGATGACTAAAAGCTAAAAGCAGTCAAAACAGTGTCTAGCCATTTGAGCCTCATGAACCCTGTGTTATATTTGTTGAGTTCGACATGGACTCACTCTTGCTATTTCCACCATAACAGATGAAGATTATGATGAGGATTATCGTAATGAGTACTAGTCTTGGTGTCAACCAGTCAACCGTGTCCCTGTGTGGAGTTTCCGCTGAAGATTATTACTAGATATTATTATTTATTGTTCAAGACTATGTTTTAAACATATATTCGTTATGTAATAAGCACTGTGATGATACTATGTAATTTGTCTGCTTATGTGTGCGATCATGACCTGGGGCGCACATGAGTACTTTATGCATCCTATTTTTGTCCTTAAAAATGGGTGTGACAGATTGGTATCGGAGCCGTGTTGACTGTAGGACGCAAGCCTAGTTAGAATGGTCGTTGATAGCATCCATACTTCACTTAATTCATGCTTCTTCTTTTCGCCTTGTTAATTACTAAAGTTTTATGCTTCCTCTACTTTATTCTATTGCGAAAATACATTGATTCTATCTAATCTATGTCTAAATCTTGTAGATGCCTCCTCATCCCCGTCTGTCAGCTGCACAATATGTTGCTCGTTTCAAACCCCAGGAGCCAAAGGAAGAGGGTGATCAAGAGCTATCTGATGCTGAATCAAGAGTTGGTGATACACCTATGGAGGATGTAGTTTTGGGGTGGACTACAAAGTCTCATATTGTGGCTCCTAAGGCTGATGCTTTCTTCCATGATATGTTGACAAGAACTTTGGACAACTACTACTACGACTGGGAGGCTACTTTAGAGTATCGCAGTGCAGAGTATAGTCATCCATGGATGGATTCCTATTGGAAGACGGAGTTATTGGTCAAGAAAAGGGATCCTACCACTAAGGAGCCTAAGGTGGAGTCAAAGTTCATTACCCGAGTGAGCCGGGCAACCGTGGAGACAAGCATGGAGGATGTCGCTTTCAATGCATTTGTTTACTACCATGGTCTACGCTCGGACAAGACGCTAAAGGGTGCACTTCGGCATTTTCCTTGTTTCTTGCATGACAAGGGAATTTGGACCGTGCCACTTGCGGATGATTCCTCCTTGACTTTGCAAGCTACGGTGGCATTAGCTCGTGAATTGGCTCTTCATGAGGCGGACTTGAAGGATGAGTTGCTGAAGGAAAAGGAACTTAAGGAGCAAGCTTACAAGGAGATTGACCAATTAAGGGCGGAGTTAGGTCGTCCTAAGATTTATGAGAAGCTTAATTAGGAAATAGGAAAAATCCCTATGTAATAAGAACGATAGTAGTTGCGAGTTAATTTTGAGTTTGGATTGTTTTAAGAGTCAGTTTGTGGTGTGAACAATTGTGTGATTGATGGATTGTTATTATGATAATGTGTGATTTGGATCTTTGTAATGTGTGCTGGAGTTTTGTTGACATGCTTACAAATTCCATAGTTAAGAATATTAAGTTTGATCAAGATATATTAGTGAACATGAGATTAACTTAGTTCTGTCCTTTGCTGATTTCTGGATCAGTCTGGGATGTTTTAGAAATAACTTAAAATCCGTTCATGGAAAATTTAAGAAATTTTACTGGGAATAATTAGACTTCTGTATCTTTTCAATCCCACAAGAATCACCTTAATATCTATTATGAGTTAAGAGATATACTTGTTTCAAGTTGGAGTTACTGCACATTCTGGAATTCTGGAACAGTTTCTGTTAAGTTCAGTTTTTGACCAATTTATTGACAGAATCAGAAAAAGTGTTGTGAATACGAGTTGTAGATAATTTTATAAGCTTTCCAATCATATAAAGATCATCTGATTTGGACGTCTGTAGCTCGAGATATGACAGTTTTACTGAGTTGCTGAAATTGGAGTTCGCCCAGAAAATCAGATTTTGTTTATCTATTGTATACATCATCTCGGTTTGTACTGAATTCCATCTTCTGTGTTTTGGAAACAGATGTCAGGCAGAGGTCGTGGCAGAGGTCGTGGGGGTGCTAATCCACCCGTTACTATGGAGGAACTCATGCAAACCCAGAATCAGTTGATGCAGATGTTTATGCAGCATATGCAGAACAATCCCCCTGTTGGAGGACCACCACCTGTTCAAGTAAGGGATAAGCGTGGAGAATTTTTGAAGGGACGCCCTCCAGTGTTTTCTCATGCTGCTGATCCTTTAGAAGCAGATGATTGGGTGAGGGCGGTGGAGAAACAGCTGAATATAGCCCAATGCAATGATATGGAGAAGGTGTTGTATGCATCTGGTCAGTTACAAGGGACAGCTCAGACTTGGTGGGAGTCGTACCAGGCTGCACGTCCTGACAATGCTCCTCCTATCACTTGGAATGAGTTTGTTAGAGATTTTCGAGCTCGTCATATTCCTGAAGGTATAATTGAGCTGAAGCAGGAAGAATTCAGAAACCTGAGGATGGGACAGATGAGTGTGAGTGAATATCATGACAAGTTTACTCAGTTGGCTCGCTATGCTCCCAATGAAGTTAGGGAAGATGCAGACAAGCAGCGTCTTTTCTTGAAGGGAATCTATTATGATCTTCGCTTGCAACTAAAGGGGAATAACTATGCTAGTTTTCAAGAGCTGGTGAACAAGGCTATTGTGCTGGATAATGAGCGTAAGGAGATGGATAGGAAGAGAAAGATGAAGGTGCAAGGCTCAGGAAGCAACAACCGTCCACGCACAAATTCTCAGCATGGCTTTCATCAGAAGTTTCAGGGACCGGTTAGCCAGTGGAATCGCAATTCAAATCAGAAGTGGTCTCAGAATTGGCAAAACAATCAGTCGCAACAGCATTCATAATATCCACAGCGCCAACAGTATCAGCAGACTGGGCAACAGACTCCTCGCACTGGAAATCCCAATGCTACCCCCATGAAGAATAATTCTCCCAGTACTCCTATTAGATGTTTTGTCTGTGGTAAAGAGGGCCATTTGTCTTATAATTGTCCTGAGAAGCAGAACCAACAGACTCCTCAGAGCCAGAAGAGCAGCCAGAGGCAATTGGGTACTGGAAGGGTGAATCACGTGTCTTCTGATACAGCTCATAACGCACCAGAAGTTATGATTGGTACGTTCAATGTACATTCCACTCCCGCAACTGTTCTTTTTGACTCTGGAGCATCTCATACATTCATATCCAATATTTTTGTTAAAATGCATAGTATACCCATGCTAGCTATGAAAGAACCTCTCTTAGTAAATTCACCTGGAGGTACCATGCAAACCAGTAATCGTTGTCTTCCAATTAGTATGGTA
This sequence comes from Saccharum spontaneum, assembly GCA_022457205.1. Classification (NCBI taxonomy): domain Eukaryota; kingdom Viridiplantae; phylum Streptophyta; class Magnoliopsida; order Poales; family Poaceae; genus Saccharum; species Saccharum spontaneum. Next base: position 46,976,898 of record CM039590.1, read on the forward strand.
TTAAGGGGGGTAGAGTTTAAGATAACTCCTATAGTGTTGAGGACATCTGGGATTGATGTGATATTGGGTATGGACTGGATGATGCAAAATCAGGCAGAGATTCAGTGTCAGCAGAAAGTGGTAGTTGTGACTGCGCCTAATGGAGATAAAATCAATGTGGATGTAGCAATGCAGAAGCAACCAACCGCGGTGGTGAATCAGATTGAAGATACTATTAATGAGGATTCAGTGATTGAGGAATTTCCTGATGTCTTCTCTGATGAATTGCCAGGTATGCCACCTGACCGAGACATTGAATTTCTTATTGAATTATTACCTGGAACTGCACCTATAGCCAAACGACCATATAGGATGGGAGTAGATGAATTAGAAGAACTTAAGAAACAAATTAAAGAATTACAAGAAAAAGGTTTTATTCGACCTAGTTCATCACCTTGGGGAGCACCAGTTATTTTTGTTGATAAGAAAGATGGTGGTCAGAGGATGTGTGTTGATTATCGGTCACTAAATGAAGTAACTATCAAGAATAAGTATCCTTTGCCCCGGATTGATGACTTGTTTGATCAGTTGAGAGGTGCTTGTGTGTTTTCTAAGATTGATTTACGTTCTGGATATCATCAGTTAAAGATTCGTGCCTCTGATATTCCAAAGACAGCTTTTACTACAAGGTATGGATTGTATGAGTATACTGTTATGTCGTTTGGATTGACCAATGCACCTGCATACTTTATGTATATGATGAATAAGGTGTTCATGGAATACTTGTATAAGTTTGTGGTAGTGTTTATTGATGATATACTGGTATTTTCCAAGACAGAGGTAGAGCATGCTGAACATTTGAGATTGGTATTGCAAAAGCTTAGAGAGCATAAACTGTATGCGAAGCGAAGTAAATGTGAGTTTTGGTTGAAGGAAGTTTCTTTTCTTGGTCATATTGTTTCTAATGGAGGTATATCGGTGGATCCAGGCAAGGTGAAGGATGTATTGAATTGGAAACCACCTACAGATGTTAGCGAGATTCGCAGTTTCTTGGGTTTAGCTGGATATTATAGACGGTTCATTGAAGGGTTTTCTAAACTTGCTAAACCTATGACATCTCTGTTAGAAAAGAATGCTAAATTTGTGTGGTCTGATAAATGTCAAGCTAGTTTTGAGGAGTTGAAGAAGAGGTTGACTACAGCGCCAGTTTTGGTTTTACCAGATTTGAGTAAGAAGTTTTCTATTTATTGTGATGCTTCTCGTCAAGGTTTGGGATGTGTTCTTATGCAAGAAGGTAGAGTTGTGGCTTATGTATCTAGGCAGTTGAGAAAGCATGAGTTGAATTATCCTACACATGATTTGGAGTTAGCAGCTGTTGTTCATGCTTTAAAGATTTGGAGACATTATTTGATTGGACATAAGAGTGATATATACACTGATCATAAGAGTTTGAAGTATATTTTCACTCAGTCAGATCTGAATTTGAGGCAACGCAGATGGTTGGAGTTGATTAAGGATTATGATATTGAGATACACTATCATCCTGGTAAGGCTAATGTAGTAGCTGATGCTCTTAGTAGGAAGAGTTATGCCAATGAGATAAGAACATTGTCTATGGCTAGTGAGTTATGTGCTGAATTTGAACATCTAAACTTGGGAATTGTTACTAATGCAATGGAATTAGTAATAGAGCCTACTTTAGAGCAAGAGATCTATAAGGGTCAATTGAAGGATGAGAAACTAAAGAAGATAGCGGAGGATATAGTGATTGGTAAGTCACCAGGCTTTAGAATGGATGATAATGGAATTTTGTGGTTTGGAAAGAGGCTGTGTGTACCTGAGGATCAAGCTATTAGACAGGCAATTCTTCGTGAGGCTCATGAGTCAGCTTATTCTATTCATCCTGGTAGTACTAAGATGTATCTGGATCTCAAACAGAAGTATTGGTGGGTTGGATTAAAGCGTGATGTGGCTGAGTATGTAGCAATATGTGACACGTGTCAGAGGGTAAAAGCTGAGCATCAGAGACCTGCAGGATTGCTGCAACCAATGAAGATTCCTGAGTGGAAGTGGGAAGAAGTTGGTATGGACTTTATAGTGGGGTTACCTCGTACTCAAAAAGGTTATGACTCTATTTGGGTGATAGTAGATCGGTTAACTAAAGTTGCTCATTTTATACCGGTTAGAACTACCTATCAAGGACCAAAATTGGCAGAGTTGTATATGGAGAAGATAGTGTGTTTGCACGGAGTTCCGAAGAAGATTGTATCTGATCGAGGTTCGCAATTTACATCACATTTTTGGAAGGTTGTACATGAATCTTTAGGAACTAAGCTAAATTTTAGTACAGCATATCATCCACAGACAGATGGTCAGACTGAAAGGACCAACCAGGTATTAGAGGATATGTTGAGAGCCTGTGCATTGCAATATGGAATTAGTTGGGATAAGAGTTTGCCTTATGCAGAATTTTCTTACAATAACAGTTATCAACAGAGTCTTAAGATGGCACCGTTTGAAGCTTTGTATGGACGTAAGTGTAGAACTCCATTGTTTTGGGATCAGACAGGTGAATCTCAGGTGTTTGGTACAGATGTTCTTAGAAACGCAGAAGATCAAGTGCGAGTGATTCGTGAGAATTTGAGAGTGGCACAGTCTCGTCAGAAGAGTTATGCTGATAATAGGAGAAGAGATCTAGTTTTTGAAGTAGGTGATTATGTTTATTTGAAGGTGTCACCTATGAGAAGTGTGAAGAGATTTAACATGAAAGGTAAACTAGCACCAAGGTATGTTGGACCATTTAAAGTTATTGCTAGACGTGGGGAAGTTGCTTACCAATTAGAGTTGCCTGAGAATTTATCTGGGGTGCATGATATGTTTCATGTTTCACAACTTAAAAAGTGTTTGAGGGTGCCTGAGGAGCAGATACCTTTGGAAGAATTGACTGTTAAGGAGGATCTTACATATGAAGAGGTTCCGATTAAGATTTTAGAGACTGCTGAGAGGGTTACTCGAAGTCGGATTATTAAGATGTGTAAAGTACAGTGGAATCGATATTCAGAGGCAGAGGCAACTTGGGAAAGAGAGGATGAATTGAGGAAATCATATCCGCAGTTGTTTGAGTAAGCAATCCAATCTCGAGGACGAGATTCTTTTAAGGGGGGGTAGAATTTGTAACACCCAAATTTTAGAGATAACAAAAATTTAAATAATTTAGATAACAAATAAAGTCCAATTTAAAATAATAATAAAATAAATGTTGTGTTGCATTCATGCTGTTGCATATATTTTTATTGAGTGGTGTGATTTTGCTTACATTTGATTTGAATTTGAAATTTCTTTAAATGGTTTTGAAAATAAACAAATAAAAAAAAAGAAGAAAAACTCACCTGCTTACCTGCTAGGCTCGGCAGCCAGCGACCGTCAGCCCAAGCTTGTTCTCTTGCTCGCGTCGGTGGGACGGCCCAGCATGCTGCGCGGCCCGATCCGGTCGGCCAGCCCGAAGCCGCGCCCTTCTCTTCCTTTCCGTTTCGCTGACGACCGGGACCCCGTTGCCAGTCTCGTCTCCTTCCTTGAGTCGTAACCGAACCGGAGTCAAGAAAACTACCGACCGACTTCACCGAGCAATCCGGGAAATATGTGATGAAATCCAATTGATCGCGACGGGTTGTTATAAAAGGGAACCGCTGCTATTTTCTATCTCTTTTTCCTATCTACGAGATCCGAATTGCCCTAGCTGGAGGTTGCGGTCGGCCGAAGCTCGAGTTCCGCCGGGTTGAGGGATCATCCAATTCGTTGTCGCCTTGTGATAGTAAGTCTTGCAATGAGTTTTGCTACGTTCTCTTGATCGTGGTGAATCTTTTTCCCCACCTTGTTCTTCGGTACGATGATTCATGGCGACTTGCCGTCGGGTGCAGGGACCGCCGCCGCCATTGTTTGTTGTACTCCGCGACCGAGTCGACACCGCCTTTGATTCTTGCTTAGGTGAGCTCGCCTTCATCTCCTCTCTCTGTTAGTATTTTTGCTTTGCTTAATTGTGGACCGAGCTGTCGGATTTTGGGAGCGCCGCCGTTGATTTCTCGTCGCCGGCAGGGTAGCCACCGCGGGTTACTGTTGGTGGCCGGAGCCGCCCTTCTTCTTTCCTTGTGAATCTAATCTGGCTCATCGAATGGAGATCCAACGGCCAGGGTTCAATGTACCCTTTCGGCCATGACTTTTTGCTTATGAGTCCCTGAACTTCTTCTAAATAAACCCGCGGTCCCAAGGCGTAAAGCTGAGATTACGTTTTCGTATTTTGGAAAGCGTATTTTCAATCGGTTAATTCAAAAATACGTTTTCAGTAATTTACAGTTTTGCCACTAGCACTGTTTTAGCCATAAAAACTTCGTTTTAACTCCGATTTGATCCATTCAAATTGCGTTAGGTTCGTAATTGCGAACTCTACATGTTAGTATAATTTTACAGTTAGTTTTGATAATTTATTTTTCGAGTTTATAATTAAGTATTTATTGATCTATAGGAAATCTTAGAAAATTCATAACTTCTACGTTTTAACTCCGATTTTGGTGATCTTTGCGTCTGTGTGATCGTAGAAACGTGTAGAAGAGTTTTATAAACTTTTATTACTGTTTTGTTACTGTTGGTGTACTGTTCTAATTATATCTATTTGTTTGCTTCGTGTATGTTTGATTGGATGCATGTATGTTGTTGATTGATGATCGAGTATAGAAGGTGAGCAGTACTTGGACGATTCGGAGTATTACTTTGAGCCAAGTCAGCAGTATTATTTGGAGAGCTTTGATCAAGGCAAGTATAACACAGGACTATCCTTGTTACCTATTCATTGAATTATCATACATATGCATGTGTCTACCTTGACAACCTTAGAGATTTTAACTTAGTGATTGATATCTTGATTCCTTGTCACCTATGGGATAATGCATATGGGTAGCTTGGCTAGTGCTTGATTTATGAACATTGATCTTGTAATTTGACTAATGAATGGTGCAATCAACCATTAAGATGATTTAATTCCTGTTACAAGGGGACTAGAGCATTATGTTGTTTGTTTGTTGCTCTAGTTACTCTCCATAAGGACTTATCTGTAAGCATTAACCGGGATTGATAGTACAGCTGTGAGGGCTATATGGCTCTGGCTTTAGTTGTTCAAGAGACCTTTTCTAGCTCGTTAGTGGTTACCTTAAATGGCGTAAGAATGGCTTGACACTTTGGGTGTAGTGCGAGCCCCTGGCCTAGTGTGTATAGGCTGCGGTTGTTGTGCCACAGGGAAGGGGGGTTCTACATCTGCCTGCCGAGTGAATCTAATGGCCCTAACTTGTTAGACGAACTCTTGAGTGGCTTTATATGGTTTTTGGGTGTTTGGGCTTGATCTCCCCACTCATTTGGAAATCATGACTCACAGTGAAAGTGTACACCTCTGCGCAGAGTTAAAAACTGGTATACTAGCCGTGCTCACGGATACGAGCGGCCTTGGGTATTCTTACGGAATAGATGATCACCATTGTCATATCTTGTTAATTATTGTTGTTATTATTATGCTCATGTTAATGCTATTCCATTTTTCATATTACAATTGATCAAATGTTCATTAACGGGAATTGGTATACCTTGATGCTGCTCAACTGCTAAATTAATGATGACTAAAAGCTAAAAGCAGTCAAAACAGTGTCTAGCCATTTGAGCCTCATGAACCCTGTGTTATATTTGTTGAGTTCGACATGGACTCACTCTTGCTATTTCCACCATAACAGATGAAGATTATGATGAGGATTATCGTAATGAGTACTAGTCTTGGTGTCAACCAGTCAACCGTGTCCCTGTGTGGAGTTTCCGCTGAAGATTATTACTAGATATTATTATTTATTGTTCAAGACTATGTTTTAAACATATATTCGTTATGTAATAAGCACTGTGATGATACTATGTAATTTGTCTGCTTATGTGTGCGATCATGACCTGGGGCGCACATGAGTACTTTATACATCCTATTTTTGTCCTTAAAAATGGGTGTGACAGTACGTTGCAAGTGTTTCAGCTATTTTTGGACATATGTTGCAAATGTTATGTCTAGGTGTTGTAAAAATAGATATGGTATTGCACATATTGTAATGAGACCCATCTGTCGCAGCCACCTAATGCAGTTGCTGGGTGACGTCCGGGTGACATGGGCTAGCTGTCGGGGCGCAGCCGAGCGAGCGCAGATGGGCCCGTGAAAAGGGGCTCACGCGGTGGGGCACGTAAAAAACAGGCTGAGCGAGCTCCTCCTCTTACGCGCACAGCACCATCCGACGCTAGTGCCCCGGATGCACCGGCAAGTCTACAAAAGCAAAGGGCAAGAGGAGATAGGGGCAGTGGAGGTGGGTGAGACATATGGGTAAGGGAGAGGAAGGGGATAAATGGGAGTAAAAATATAAGAAAAAGAAAGCCAACTCGTCAAAGGAGAAATAAATAAAAAATATAAAAAAAGAAAAAAAGAGAGATATTATAGACATTTTTTCCTTTTTATCTACGTAAGAAGCTATTTTGCCAAATATTTTCTAACAAAAATAGTTGAAGGTAAAAAAATTGCTCCACTAAAGCTAGAGCAAGAACTCTACCAAATGTACCCTAAATAAAATAAAAACTAAAAGGGCCTATAATTGCACTTACATGTTACTCCCTCCAACTCAAAATGTAAGGCCTGCATGTATTTTAAAATTCAACTTTGTTGTATCTAACCAATAATTAGCCTAATCATATAAAAGTTTATAGTACAAAAGCAATTCGTTGGGTTTGTTTTTAGAAATACTTTCTAAGGATAAAACTTTTGTTACCATAAATTATATATTATAAGGAATGAGTGGATAAAATGTGATTGCAACATGTGAAATACCTTCTATTTTAAGACAGTTTATTTATCACCAAATAGAGATGAATATTATACAATAGTAGCAGGAAATTGTTTGTCCTTGAGTCAGGGTATTCATGAAGAACATGTTCTTTGAGCCAATTCCTGACTATTGCATGGGAACATATTCATGTTATAAGTATTTTTCCTTTCTAATATTTTTGTATTGGCGGTTTACATGCCTGCAAAATTGTCTGCCTAAAACAAAACAACACAGATTTGTGTAACTGATGCACACTCCGGGATTGGAGAAATTTATGATACATGGATCTGTATGGATATTTGAAGTTATTGCACCTGAGAATTGACAAATTTCTGGTTTTTTGGGCATTTATTTACATAAAAAAGTAAATAAAAAACCCACGATATTGTAGCAATGTTACATAATGTTTAATTGAAAGAGTCATATATTATCTTATTCTCATAAAGCAATAACCACCTTTTTTTTCGTGAGAGAACAGGTAAACATCGATTTGTGGTACACCCTTTTTGTTTGGATGATCATGAATTCAATTGCCGCACTTGATCTATGAGGCTGCAACTTCCTAACCTAAGCATTGTTCAACACCCATCTCATCAAAAAGAAAAAGAAAAGCATTGTCCAACTTAAAAGCGGAAATAATAGAAAGATCAGCTAACAATGGACAAATTGCCGTGTGATTGTACGCTTGGTCAGTAATGCTTTAGTTAGATGCTACATTGCTCTTTTGCTTGTTTGTAAGATAACAAAACACGTTTCCTATTTCCACCATTTACACCAGTCCACAGTTTCTATTCACGAGAGAAGCGTTGCAAACCTTTTCTTGACGAAAAGATTCAGGTGCACCCTTTCATCATTAATATAGATCAGGGTGTACAGAGACGTTGCAAGTTTGCAGTTACTTTTCACGTTAGACAGCCATGTCTGTTTCACTGATTTCTGAGTGCATCACAAAGCTTGGGAATACCATAGTAATGTCCCTGAGGAATATGAGCAACCAATAGTAAGTCAAAGAAGAGTATTCATAGTTTCATCAAAAAAGGAAGGACATTTATAAAATCAGTCAAGGTGCACATGGCCACCCAAAAATGAAGGCTAAGTCTGAATTACTTGCATTTACAAAACCCAAAATCAGTTTGGGTTCATGCCTGGTAGGTCGACCATGGAGGCAATTTTCTTATTACGACAATTGATGGAGAGATATAGGGAGCAGAAGAAGGACTTGCACATGGTCTTTATTGACCTCGAGAAGACATATGACAAAGTACCAAGAAATGTCATGTGGTGGGCCTTGGAAAAGCACAAAGTCCCAACTAAATACGTTACCCTCATCAAGGATATGTATAGGGATGTAGTGACGTTTGTCCGAACATGTGATGGTGACACCAGTGACTTTCCAATTAAAATAGGACTGCATCAGGGGTCAGTTTTGAGCCCTTATTTATTTGCTTTGGTGATAGATGAGGTCACAAGGGACATACAAGGTGATATCCCTTGGTGTATGCTCTTTGCTGATGATGTGGTGCTAGTTGACGACAGTAGGACAGGGGTTAATAGGAAGTTAGAACTATGGAGACACACGTTAGAGTCGAAAGGGTTCAGACTTAGTAGGACCAAGACCGAGTACATGAGGTGCGATTTCAGCGCGACCAGGCATGAGGAGGGGGACGTTAGCCTCGATGGGCAAGTGGTGGCCAAGAATGATACTTTTCGGTATTTAGGATCGATGCTACAAAAGGATGGCGACATTGATGAAGATGTTAGGCATAGAATTTCAGCCGGCTGGTTGAAATGGCGTCAAGCTTCTGGCGTCCTCTGTGACAAAAGGGTGCCTCAGAAGTTGAAAGGTAAGTTCTATAGGACAACGATTCGGCGATGTTATACGGTGCTGAGTGTTGGCCTACAAAAAGGCGACATGTCCAGCAATTGAGTGTAGCAGAGATTTGTATGTTGCGTTGGTGTTGTGGGCACACAAGGAGGGATAGAGTCCGGAACGACGATATTCGGGATAGGGTTGGGGTGGCACCAATTGAGAAGAAATTGATTCAACATCGATTGAGATGGTTTGGACATGTTCAATGGAGGCCTCCTGAGGCGCCGGTGCATAGTGGGGTTCTAAAGCGGGCCGATAATGTAAAGAGCGGTAGAGCTCGACCTAAACTAACTTGGGACGAGTCCGTTAAGAGAGACCTTAAGGAGTGGAATATCTCTAAGGATTTAGCTATGGACAGGAGCGTTTGGAGACTGGCAATTAACGTGCCTGAACCGTGACCTCTTTCTGTCTTGTGCCATTTTTGTCCCTTTATGTGTCTCCCTGTTTATCGTCTCTTTTGGGTTTCATCTCTAGCCTACCCTAACTTGCTTGGGACAAAATGCTATGTTGTTGTTGTTGTCGTCGTCGTCGTGCAAATGCAACCCACAGGGCACGAATTAGATGTAAAACAAAGAAAGACATTCTCCCACCACAAACAAAACTGATGCAACCCTAATATCCTTCTATGGTCACATTTATATTCTTTTTTCAAAAATGTCAAATAACAGGGCAACTCTATTGATCAAGTTGTCCTGCTAATATACCATTGAGAAATATTACGAAAACTCATGCATACTTACTTGAGGTAGGGAAGGGTCATATTCCTCAGCACATATGGATTATCTTTAGCATATGCAGTCCATTCTTCTTGATCTATCTTCCCATCACCTTTTGTGTCAGCCTGATCAAATGTCTATCAACAACCAACATCAAAAGATTCAGCACCACGCAAAATGGATGTTTTTGTTTTGTATTCTTGGGCTTTAGGACACCGCACCACAGAGGAACACATGGATGAAATATTTTCTTACCCTATCAACAATCATCTCGACAGCATCGCTCGCAATATCCAAATCTGATTCATCCAGCAGAGCCAACACCATCTCCTTTAACTGCAATGTAACTGAGGATAGTGAGAAATATTCCTAATAATCATATTTTAGGCAGAACTGACATGCTCACTGCAATAGACATGACTATTAAAGGGATAAATGGTCAAAGGACCATTCACAAAAAGTCCAGCTAAGACAACCGGTTTATCTATTGACATTTCAAAACAAAGAGAACAATATACAGCAATTAATTGGTATTACATCATAGTTATCTATCAAGAATGAAATTCTCTACAGGCCATATATTACTCAGAAATACAACTGAGTAACGTTTATCCATCTGATCCTGATCTATTATATTTGAAATAAGTTTTCAAAGATGGGCTTTCTCAAGTTTTTGTAACTTACTACTTCAGATGCCACTGAGCATATACTAAGGTAGTTTCAGAAGGAACTATTTTCACATGATTTCAAAAGTAATCAGTTGGAAAGAAAAAAAAATATTAGTTGGCAATGTATCTGGCTAAGGAATGCCTTTCCGCTGGCCGCTGCAATCTATTTTGTTATTTTCCCATTGCAGAAACACAATTTCTTGTAATTGATCTCGATTGCTGTGTGCTTACTGCAGATTTCAAGTGGAAAAGGAAAGACATGAACGCCTAATATCAATATTCAATAACAAGGAATCAGGGAAGCAGCCATAGTGCAATGGGATACAAAGAATGTACATCATTATGTTCATTCACTCAAAGCCAGAAAGTAACTAATGAAAAGAAAAACAATGCTTACCTCATGCCGTTCTATAAAGCCTGTCTGTCTTAAGTCATACAACTTAAATGCAACTGCAGTAATCAAATAAAAATAATTAGATAAAGAAATTAAACCTAGAACTTTCTGGTTCTGAGTCTTAGTAGAATAACTTTCTTACATGCAACTTTTTGTTCTTCTGGTGTATCTGGATGAAACACACTAAGAGATCGAACAAATTCACCAAATTCAATTACACCATTTCTTTTTTGATCAAACAAGTCAAATACCTGCAATTTGTTTTTGAGCTTTGTTATAATAAATTTTATAGACATACAACTGATTTAAGGCTATAAAAAGCTAACACATTGAATTTATCCTTGAACTAAAGCATAAATCATCATCATCATCGACCCTATGTTGAAGACTTGAAGCCTTGTATACCACACTCTGTCAATCCATGATTTAAAACTGCACAGAAGCTACAGCTATGACACTGAAGTAGAAATGTTTTTACAGAGCTGACAGATAGGTGCTAAGTTTACTGAAAAATGCAATTAATAAAAAAAATGTCATAAAAAACAATCATTAGGTATTTGTTAGGGAGGAAAAGACTTAGAGAAGCTGTTCTTTTTACAATAAATAAAGTCGTGAGCAACATTTTGAAACTAACAACTTGACATAATTGATACTCTTACCCTATCAACAAAGAGATTTTGCTTCTTCTTGCTCCTAAAGAGGGCAAGGTGGAATTCTTCCTGGAAAAAAGGAAAAATGGAAAAGGAGACATATTAAATTAATTTATCACAAGATTGTTACCCATCCAAAATTATGCTTAGGAGACTACCTTGTGAATTAGATTATCTTTGATAATTGAATTACTTATTTTCCGGAAGAGCTCATGTAGTGCTTCAACTTCACTCACTGTAACTGCAACAATAGGCGGAGGTTAACAAATTAGTTCTAAAACACAAGTACACAAGAATACATGAGTATCAGATTAGTCAGAGAAGTAGCAATGCCACAATGTTTTCATTAGACTTGTTTGACCCAAAAACTACGAAAAAGATAATGCTAGCCTGCACTATTGATGCGTCTAAAATCTACAACATTAACACATGGATGTGAGCAGGAAGATGTGGCAGTATATCTGAAAGCAATCCATCGATTCCTATTTCTTATGAAAGATGGGATTCAATTCTCACGCGGTGTTCCAGTAGCAATATTAACAAAATTTGGAAGATCCACTTTCTCACAGGATGTTTCAGCAGCAAGGGCTACAGCTTCCCGTGTATCTAGCAAGTGTGGCGATCGACGGGCGTGCTTTGTTTGCAGACAACCCATCGGCAGCGCTTCCAGTGGAATATCAAGCAAAGTGCAAACTTCGAGAAGATCTGCAAGAGCACAGTTCAATTGAAACACATATGACAACGGCCTTATGAGCTTCAGGAGAAACAATAGTAAACTAGTACAAGTATACATCTAACGATAAGGATGCCATTGGTTTTAAACACTGTTATCTCCGTCTCAGGGGAATCTGACCAAAACACAACCTCGAGAATCTTGTGATCGTATTCTGTAAACAGTAATGTCTAAGTTTCTGCATTCAATTCAAAAGTGAAGTAAAAGTCACTCCTTGCCAATTCAACTGTACAGATGCATTCAAATGCGAGAGGTTGTGAAGTTGCAGGGACAGAACCTGTCTATAGCTTATAGTTTCGAAATTTAACTGAACATTCCATACTGTCGGAAAGGAGGAGGAGGAAAATTTCTGGTGTTGCTTGTGCATATTTGACAATATAACGGCGCAAGAATCTTCCTCGTTTTGATGGTACAAAATTTAACCCCCTAACTAAGATTAGATGGGCGAATCTCCTAAGCGAAATGAAGGCAAATGCGTAGCAGTACATTTCCCGCAAGAAATCAAGAAACAGGAGCACCCAGAACACTACTGGGATGAATCCATCTCAGCTCAAAGCGGGACTCAGGAATCTAGTAAAAGAAAGAAAGGCAGGACGAGTTCTAAGAAGAACATACCGGACGGAGAGGGAGATCGAGAGGCCAATCCCTGGCCGCCGCTGGCTCTGTTCCAGACTTCCAGTCTTCTGTATTGCTCCTCCTGGTCTGTTGGTTCGCAGTCGTATAGCGACCGTCTAAATTGACTTCGAGATAGAACATAATGGGCCGGAACAACAAGAAAAAAGAAAAAAAGAAAAAAGAAATGCTAGAAAAGTGTCATGAATCCGTAAGCGTTTTGGCTTCTTTTATTTAATTAGTTTAATTTGTTCGCTTGTGCAGAGCCTGGTTTAGATTCTAGAATTCCTCCAATTCTACTATAAAAAAGAAGATTCCTCGTCACATTAAAATACCGACACATATATGAAGTATTAAATATAGATAAAATCAAAAACTAATTGCACAGTTTTGTTGTACTCGGTGAGACGAACATTCTAAGCCTAATTAATCAATATTTGAATAATTATTACCAAATAAAAACAAAAATTCAAGAGGTGCCAATTCCGGCATCTAAACGAGGCGCAGACTGCAGAAGTGCTGAGGCAGTCCGTACAAACAGAATGGGTGCGCTGGGGCCTTGTTTAGATACATCAAAAGTTGAAATTTTTTCACTCTCTCCATCACATCAATCTTTAGATCCATGTATGAAGTAGTAAATATAGATAAAAAATAACTAATTACACAGTTTAGTTGGAAATCATGAGATGAATCCTTTGAGCCTAGTTGGTCCACAATTGGACAATATTTACCAAATAAGACGAAAATGATATTATTCATCGGTTTGAAACTTTTTTCAATCTAAACGAGGCCTGGATGCCGTAAGCCGAGAGATGCTGCTTATTTTATTTGTTTTCTTGGCTGATCACTTGATGCTCAACCGCCGCGGAGTCAATAATTGCGCCTTTTCCGCTTCTTTTTCCGTTTGTTTTTGCTACCGCGACAGCTCGTCAACTACCAGAGTCAGTGCTTAATTTAGGGCCTTGAGGCAACCTTTTGGTGGTATAGTATGCAAATGCGGTTCGAGTGACCTTCAGCAAAATAAATTTGTAAACATCACTGGGTCATAACATATGATCGTATGAGATACTGACTTGCATGGAGGTTTCAGCCAGAGCGTATCACAAAATCCAGTTGTGTTTACGACATGCATGATGGTGCTTAGGGTCCTTTGGTATCAAAATGTAGCGTAGGAAAGAGCTCTATCAAACACTAGTGTGGAAAAGTGCTTTACCGGTGAAGCTACAGAAGAGCCTGAGCCATTTTAATTATAATTAGGGAAGAAAGTGTTAGGATTTATAGCTTCTCCACAAAAGTAAAAAATAGAACTGTTTTTAAAAGAGCTAGAACACCTTGTCAAATAGGCTCTTATATACAACAACAACAACAACAACAAGCTTTTTGTCCCAAACAAGTTGGGGTAGGCTAGAAATGAAACTCAAAAGAGACGAGAAACAGGGAGACACATAAAGGGACATAAAGGGTACAAGACAAAAAGAGGTCACGGTTCAAGCACGTTGATTGCCAATCTCCAAGCGCTCCTAATAAGCTCTTATAGGAAAAAGAAAATGATACTTATTGGTTATGGTTGACCATAGAGTTGTTAGAATTTTAGGTAAAATTAAGCACAATTTATTTTAGAAAATAGTAAAATGTCTGCTCAAAGTGGTGGACAACAGGTGACACAAAGAAGATCTGGATCGAAAATAACGTATCAAACGCCACGCTCGGCTCGGCGTGTGACATGCCTTTTGCTTATTCCACTTCACAACAGATACACAATAAGATACCAATTTGAGTTGAATTAACATTTAGTAAAAAATTCATACAAGACTAAAGTATATCTAGCATTTAATATGGGTCTTAGAATTTATCTAACAAATACACATAAGATACGAATCGAACTAAAATTGAGCCAAACCCAATTAAAATCAACAAGCCATTTTTTCGCCTTCGTGCTGTGTCACCTCTCCGAATCCTCAAATTGAAAGAGAGATTGAGAGGGACAAGAGTCCTAATTCTCGTTATTTGGGATGGATCCAATTCTATCTTATGCAACGGCAACATGGCTGAGCATTAAAAAAACATGACTTACCAATGTGAGCTGTATATGGATAACACAGCCTAATTATAAAATCTTGGGCCTGCGTGGAAGGAAAGGAGCAACTCCCAACAATCTAGCCCACCCTACAATCCAGCTCGGCCCACTGTCCCATCTTCTTCGCCCGCTTCTGTTCCTCCTCTCCCCATTCCCCCTCGCGGAACGAAAAATATCCCCGAACAAATTCCTAGCTAAACCCTCCTTCCTCGCTGCTCCGTCGCCGCCATGGCGCTCTCCAAGCCTCTCATCTCTCGCCTCCTCCCCCTCCCCCTCCGCCTCCGGCCCCAGGCCCGCTTCCTCTGCCTCGCCACCCCGACCCCGACCCCGAACCCCGCCCCTATCGACGACGCGCAGGCCCCCGCGGACGCCGCCGCCGAGCGCCGCCGCCGCAAGCGCCGCCTCCGCGTGGAGCCCCCTCTCTCCCGAGGCCCCGCGCCGCAGCGCGCGCCGGGGGCTCCCCGCCCCGCGTCAAACCCCAACGCGCCCAAGATCCCGGAGCCGGCCTCGGTGCTCTCGGGGAAGCGCCTCGACCTGCACCGCCGAATCCTCACGCTCATCCGCGAGAACGACCTCGACGAGGCGGCGCTCCTCACGCGCCACTCCATCTACTCCAACTGCCGCCCCACCGTCTTCACCTGCAACGCCGTCCTCGCCGCGCTGCTCCGCCAGGCCCGCTATGCCGACCTCCTCTCCCTCCACCGCTTCGTCACGCAGGCCTCCGTCGCGCCCACCGTCGCCACCTACAACCTCCTTCTCCAGGCCTACTGCGACTGCCGCCGCCCCGACGTTGCGCTCGAGCACTTCCGCCTCCTTCTCAAGGACGACTCGCCCGTGCTTCCCTCCCCCACCACATACCGCATCCTGGCGCGCTCCCTCGCCGAGAATGGCAAGCTAGACCAGGCGCTCGAGCTCAAGGATGGCATGCTCGAGCGCGGCCTCGTCGCCCCTGATACCCAGGTCTATGCCTTCATCATGGGCGGGTTTGTCAATGCCGGGGACGGTGAAAAGGCAGTTTCGTTGTATGAGGAGCTCAAGGAGAAGCTTGGCGGGGAGCCTATTCTTGATGGCGTGGTGTATGGGAACCTAATGAAAGGGTATTTTCTGAAGGGCATGGAGAAGGAGGCCATGGATTGCTATGCAGAGGTGCTTGGAGAGGGTTCCAAGGTGAGGTTCGGTGCCGTGAGTTACAACATGGTGCTTGATGCGCTCGGGAGGAATGGGAGGTTGGAGGATGCACTCAAGCTGTTTGATAGAATGTGCATGGAGCATGACCCACCCAGGACGATTGCTGTGAACCTTGGGAGTTTTAATGTGATGGTTGATGCATACTGCCGTGCTGAAAGGTTTCAAGATGCAATTGAGGTGTTTGGGAAGATGGCCGAGAAGAGGTGTGCTCCAGATGCACTCTCCTACAATAATCTGATTGACTGGCTAGGGAAGAATGAACTTGTTGGGGAGGCTGAGGGATTGTACAAGGAGATGGGTGAGCGAGGTGTAAACCCTGATGAGTACACCTATGTTTTGCTCATTGAGTCTTGCTTTAAGGTTGATAGGGTGGAAGATGCAGTTGCTTACTTCAACAAGATGCTTGATGCTGGCCTGAGGCCCAACGCAAATGCATTTAACAAAGTCATAGGTGGCTTAGTGAAGGTTGATAGGCTCAGTGAGGCACAGGGGTTCTTTGATATGATGCCTGAAAAGGAGGTCAAACCAAACATTGCTAGCTATGAGTTGCTGTTGAAGGCATATATTGATGCTGCAAGGTTGGATGATGCGATTAAGATAGCCAAAGGTATTCTGTTGGACGAGAGTGTCACCTTTAGTGATGAAATGAAAGCACTTCTGGAGGAGGCACTGGACAAAGAGGGGAGAGATGGGGAAATGACAAAGTTGTATGAAGACGTTGAGAGGGAGAAAGCAGAGGCGGCTGCACGTGCAGCTGAAGAGAAGGCTAGAGCAGAGGCTCTTGCTAAAGAAGAAGAGGAGAGGAAGAAGGCTGAGGCAAAGGCTAAGGAAGAAGCGGCTGCCAGGGCTAGCCGAGCAGCTATTGAGGCAGTGCTGGGTCGCAAGAGGGAAGCAGAAAAACAGGAACCAGTTGATGGACTGAACGTTGAGGGGGCAGAGGTTGTGGAATCCAACAGTGACACCAGCGATGTTTCTGGAGAACAGAGTGAAGGCGATGAGCAGAAAAAGCAAGAGCCTGCTGAAGCCTCATCGTGTTCTTAGCTTCGTCATCTTTATAGGTTCCTTTCTATCATGAATGATCTTTAGTTCCATTTCAGTAGTATAATGTGATTGGGAGAGGCTATCTGAGGAGGTTGGCTCAATGCTTTTATATGAAGTTACATGGTTTCAAGTCGTGCTGATTGTTTGCTGCATTGATGCAATCTTGTGTGCCACATCTAGCATTTCTTAGATAAGAGATAAACATAAGTTATAAATTTTCTTTATCCTTGTGATCTATGAATTCACTGTTTTATATTCTCTATCTCTATCTCTTCTCTACTCTCTTTCTCTATCTCTACTACTTAAAAAAAGTAGATACATGTAGTTCTTGTCCTCGCTCATACTAGGTTGTCGTGTGCTCCCCTCACACACATCCAGTTTATGAAATTTCAGCATAAAGTTTTACTTAATCTGTCATATTCTATTCTATCAGTTAAAACCAGAAGGAAAAAATCTGTGTAAAGGTAAACCCTCTCTATTCTACTGGTGTCTCGAATTCTTTCTGTTCGTTTGGCTTTAAGTTATGGTTTAGCTAAATGATCCTTATGAAAGAAGCACACTGATAAATTACCAAAACGTCAATTACTTGTCCTATTCAATTGGCATGTAAAGGATAGTGTTGTGTGCAGTAAACTGTAAATATTTGCTTGAAATTTTTGGACCATTTATTTGTATGCAGAAATCTATGTAGTACTCACGAGCATGCCGCGCATATCTTGGCCTCATAGCCTCTGTATCTAGCTTTATATTCCACAAATTAAACCAGAAAAAGCTGCCAGTTTAGCAGCACCAAAAACCCTGCGAGTTCCTGTTCATCTTCCAGATCGCGTGAGAGGGAGAGATCGCCAGCGACAACCATCCCGGCGGTAATCTGACAAACTGTTGTTTGCTTGTTGGAACTATCCAACTTTTCATCCTAATTTTGGTGAGGTATGCAGCCTAAAGAAATGTTGTTATTTGTTTTTTGGCCACTGTAAATGCATTGTGTGCGGTGTGCCTTTAGCTAAAATGCAGCAAAAATTGCTCTGGTCCTTGTCTTTCATATTTGCGTTTCAGCACTATAACCTGCTAAAGATAGTGCATCAATGTGTTCTACAGTTTCAAGTGAAATGATGCCTATAGAGACTTTATCATATGTTCTGGTATATCATTTGTGCAACTATTGCTCCAACGAGGACATGAGGTTGCAGAATAGTTTCATTTTATCTTTCTTCGTTCATTAACCTTACTCAGAGAACATCTTGCTAGAAGAGGACATGAGGCGGCAGCCAGTTTGGCAAACAATGGTTGATGTACCACCCTAGGGACATATGACACATATGACTCTGTCCACTGTTTGATGAGTTGGGAGCTAACTGTGAGCACATTTGTATAGACTTTAAAGATGCAGATGCTCACAAATTTGCCCATCTATGAGAAGCATGCAAAAGAGAATCTGCCAAGTGCCAAAGATGCTGTACTACTGGCGACGCCTCTGGGACAAACATCAGTCGATTCTCAAGGTAAGAGTAATAAGCGAAGAAAGGAAAGGAGTGTGAAAATGAAGGTGGTGCCTATTTTTACCTCTGCAATCTATGTTAACAAATGCTCTCAGTGATGTGTTTTAGAGTGTATCATTATGATGAGAGCATTGTTGAGTATGCCTCTATGGGTATTTTATTGGAGCAATGCTCACCCGATGCTAATTTCTCGTGATTCCATTACTAATTGTAATTTATGACTGGATAAGGACTTACTATTTTGTTACCATGAAAATATGTCTGAGTTAATTTGAGCAATGGATAGAAGAAACAAATAGTTACTCCCTCCGTTCTAAATTTTAAGTCGTTCTGTACATGGTTTTTGCTACGCACATAGATATACATTATAGGCTCTGGAAGAGGTCGAGAAAAATATCTCGTTGAGATTGTTGATCTTTGATGGAGAAGTAGGACCAAATCAAGAGCAGATCGTCCAGAATCTGCCTTCCTTGGGTTGGGGAGTACGTTAGCTCTCCTTTAATCTTCTTTTGTGACCGTTTTAAAATTTTATGATGTGTTTAACTGATTATTAGCTCTGTGGTTAAAGGTAAGAAAAGATCTGGTTCACTGCTGGTGCATTTTGCTTAGGCAAAAGGCTGATGAAACTTATTGCTGCGTGCAGAAAATCATCTGGAGCTTTTAGATTTCCTTGTTGGTTGGTAAGACATCCATTTGTTGATGTTATATTAACATGACAAAATAATTCATTGATTCATGAAAGGTAATTTGGAGGTAATAGCATGATTGTAGTTAGGAAGATATATTTCAACAAGCTTGTACCTGCTTGTACTTACACATTCTCCTTTTTGGACCTTTATAATTGTCAATGGTGTCTTTAACTAGCGTGTAGCTAAGTGTGTTGAGCTTTGAGCCTTTTGGTACATGATTTCCATCTTTTTATGGTACCAGCTTATTACTTTCTTGGTTCCTTTTCTGTTTCTGCATTATATCCTTTATATTAAGTTTAACTGTTATTTTTCAACAGCTACAAGAACTTGGATATTGCATTGAACTGTGGGAATATGTTAAGAGAATGCATAAACTATGGGAATATGACAATTGCTACTTAAACTACAGAAAACAATAGTTTACCTCTGCCAGTATTTAAGCTGCTCTACTATCTCAGTGTTACAGAAAACAACAGTTTACTTCTGCCAGAATTATGTATATCCTGACTCCTAGGCCCTCTACACCTTTCTCCTTTCAGTTCAGGATTGGTTTGGTCAACACCATTTCAGCTGCTGAACAAGCTATATAAGGTAGAATTTTCTGACAACCCATGTGCCATTTTTAACCTATGAATAATATGTGACATGTAGTATGCTTCTTGAAAGAATGAAAAATTGCTAGGCAGTCTTTGTCATGAAATGGGCTGCTTTGTGTGCTTAACATTTATGATTATAAAAAAATTTGGCTACACCATGAAAATTTTGAACTATCTTTCATATGGCTATACTAAATGAAAATATCGTGGGAGGTAACAAGATGAAACATTATCTAATGTTTTTACTTCTCAGTCATGTGTTTGGGAGAGATGACTACTCAGAATGATGAAAAATGTGTAAGAAAATTATTCACTGCCATTGGAAAAGTTTTGACAGCTAAAGAGAAATATTTTCATACTCAGATCTTGGACTACTTGCACATTTGCTCATTAGCATTGAACATTCAAACTTTGCGGAGAAGGCATGAGTTTACCTTTTTTTTTTTTTTGCTTAATACAATTGTTGCTTTGACGCACACCTCCTGGAACATTACAGTTACTGCATAGAACATTTGCTTGCAGTGCACAGTAAAGTAGTGTAATGAAATCTGGGCAGAACATTGAAAGGAGTTATTTGGACAACATAATTACTAGTTTGTATATGATGAATCAGGTGAACAAGGTTGCATCTTGAAATTAGTAATTTTGAAAGCAGTGTGGAGGCAGTAGCAGCAACATGTCTGGCAAGGCAGAGCAGAACTTGGGCAGATTTGGTTACTCTAAGGCAGGGATGGCCACAACGTGCTGCTAGTTAGAGCAGCAGTAGCCGATGCCCGTACAAGCAGCATGGGAGGAGAAACGGTGATGTAGAATCTATGTGAAATTATTAGTCTCTAAAGGATAGTTTGTGAATCTATATGGAAAGCATACATTTGACAGATAAAGGGATTCGTGAGGATTGGTTGAAATTTTGAACTGAAGCATATGGGTTTGGATTTAGATACCCCCATGGCCCCATCAAACAGGCCATGAAGGATTACTGGATTAGTTAAAATTTGAACTGAATCTTGTTTCTTGTGGCAAGTGGTGGAAATTGGTTTGAGTTGTGTGTGCTCTTTGCCATGAGAAACAATATTTGGACAATGTACATGTTCCTGCGATGTAGGCTCCGTTCGGCTGTTCGGCTGTGCTGATAAGCCGGCTGAAAAACACTGTTGGCTGATTTGTTGTGAGAGAAAAACACTGCTCCAGTTGAAAAAATAAGCTGAAAAGTACGAATTATAAGCCGGATGAATAGGGCCGTAGCTTCTTTTTCCCGGTGGAAGTAGCAAACTTTGAGTGGGACATGCATTTTTCTATGAGACTTATGTTAGATTTTTTTAGATAAAGGATAGTTTATATCCGGTTTCATCTACCCTAGGGTAGAATCAAGCCAATTATTATAAAGTTCGGTCCAGCGACCAACACACAACTCACAGGATTCTCAAGCTTACAAGTAGAGACAACGAAAACAAAGCGGGAAGTAAAGTTCCGACTAATGAAGACCAATAAATCTAGTCGATAACCATCCATTGGAATTAAAGAAGTGCAATGCTGATGTCTTCAAATGCTGCCCAATAAGGATCAGCTGATCTCGTAGATCATCACGCCGTTGCAGCCTTGCCCATTGCCGTAGCCAATGGGTTCCTCTGAATAGTACCTGTAAAAAAGTTTTTGGTCTGCATTTGTCAAAAACTACTTCGTTTCTTGTTAACCAGATTGTCCAACATAAAGCTGACGCTGCAGTTAATAACAATGAATTTTTTATGTTACCACCTGTCTTAGACCAATTAACAAATAACTGAGGGGGTGATAACCCGAACATTAAGTGTACAACGCGCCACAAGAATTTAGCATAATAACATTGGAAAAAAGGTGTTGAATAGTTTCTGGATGGTGACAGAAGCAACATTTCGTATCACCATTTCAGTTTCGTCGTGCAAGATTGTCCTTGGTTAAGATCACACCTCTTTTTAAATACCATAAGAATATTTTTATTCTTGAAGGAATTTTGATCTGCCATAAATCCTGTGACACTCTGACCTCATTGTTAATTAGTGCAACATACATAGATTTAACAGAAAATGTACCAGATGAATGTAATGCCCAAACAAACACGTCCCTTTCTACCTGTAAATTCACATCTTGTAAAGAGGCAATAATTCTATGCCAATCCCTTAGATTCCTACCCCCTAAATTCCGGTGAAAGAAAATGTTCAGCGGGATTGATGCAAGTACATTTGCCATAGAATCCTGCTTTCTTCTCACAATATTGAACAATGAGGGAAATTTATCTTTTAATGGTTGGTTTTCCAACCAGGTGTCCATCCAAAAACGAGTTTGTAACCCGTCTTTTACTTTGAATGAACCAAAAGTCATGAAACTATCTTTTACATTCATCAATCCTTTCCAGAAGTGAGAGTCAGTGGGCCTTTTGATACAGCTCCCTAGAGTTTTATTTTTTATATATTTATTTCTTAATAATTCTTGCCACATGCCATCCTCATTTAGTAGCTTGAAGAGCCATTTACTCATCAGACATTTGTTTTGTAAATCCAAATTATGTATGCCTAAACTACCCTGTATTTTTGGTTGGCACATAATTTCCCATTTGACCAATCTATATTTTCGCCTGTGATGGTCGCTTTGCCAGTAGAATCTTATCTAAAGCAGTCGATCTTTTCTAATACTCCTTTTGGGAGTTCAAAGAAAGACATCATAAACATCGGTAAGCTAGAGAGCACCGATTTTATTAAGACCAAGCGACCTCCTACTGAAAGCATCTTACCTTTCCATCTGCTAAGCTTGTTTTCAATTCTGGTCTCTATTGACAGACAATCTTTATTACTCAGTTTCCTAGTGTGCATAGGTAAACCAAGGTACCGAAAAGGGAAACTTATCCACCCCACACCTAAACAACTGCAAATAGAAAACCTCATGCTCTTTTGCTTTACCAAAACAAAATATTTTGCTTTTATGAAAATTAATTTTGAGCCCCAAAAGTTGCTCAAACGTGCTTAGTATCAATTTCATGTTTACCACCTTCTCAACATCATGGCTCGTAAAGATCACTGTATCATCCGCATATTGTAGAATAGATAAACCATCTTGGACAAGATGAGGAATGACCCCTTCTATTAGGCCTGCTTCCTTGGCCCTAGCAATTAGTATAGCCAACATGTCTGCCACTATATTAAATAGTATTAGAGACATTGGGTCACCTTGCCTTAGGCCTTTTTTTGTCTGAAAATAGGAACCAAATTGGTCATTGACTTTAATGTTTACATTTCCTCCTTGTGTAAACTGCTGCACCCAAGAACACCACTTCTAAGAGAAACCTTTCATCGCTAAGGTTTGTTGTAAAAAGTTCCATTTTACTTTATCATAAGCCTTTTCAAAGTCTATTTTAAAGATTATTCCATCTTACTTTTTCGAGTGGAGTTCATGAATCGTTTCATGGAGAATTACTGCGCCCTCCATGATGTTTCTTCCTGGGAGGAAGGTTGTTTGTGTTGGTCTAATGATCTTCTGGGCAACAGTAGACAATCTATTAGTCGCAACTTTGGTAAAGATCTTAAAAGAAACATTCAACAAACAGATCGGTCTGTATTGTTGAATGACTTTCACATCTTTCTTCTTTTGGTAACATAATTATAGTTCCAAAGTTGAGACTATTCAAAGGCAGAGTTCCCGCATGAAATTCCATAAAGAGAGCCATCAGATCGTCTTTTATTAAATCCTAGAAGACCTGATAAAACTCAAGTGGAAAGCCAGCCAGTCCTGGTGCCTTATTGTGTTTCATCTGGAACACCGCTGCTCTGACCTCAGACTAAGAAAACACATAAGTTAAAAACTCATTTTCCAGATCAGAGACTTGAGGTATGTCTTGGACCTGGTGCTCCTCCAACACTATAGAAGAGCTCTCCGGGGGACCAAATAGGTTTTTATAATAGTTAGTAATATGCTGTTTTAGTTGAGCATCACCTTCTATTATATTATTGCCATCCTCCAATTGGAAAATACGAGTTTTTCAATGCCTACCATTAGCTAACAGATGATAATATTTAGTATTAGCATCACCCTCCAGTAGATGTTTTACCTTTACCCTTTGGTACCATTTAATTTCCTCTTCACGTAGCAGTTCAGCCAATCTCTCATTTAACACATGTTTAAGATTTAATTCCGTCTGATTAAGCAAAGAGATTTCTGCCTTTTTGTCTAGCTCATCGAGTT
This sequence comes from Saccharum spontaneum, assembly GCA_022457205.1. Classification (NCBI taxonomy): domain Eukaryota; kingdom Viridiplantae; phylum Streptophyta; class Magnoliopsida; order Poales; family Poaceae; genus Saccharum; species Saccharum spontaneum. The sequence goes on from CM039590.1 coordinate 47,000,712, forward strand.
TGTCTAACAGTTCCTTTTTTTTCTTCTTATAAGCCCCACTCACATTTTTTGCCCAGCCTCTGAGGTACTGGCGAAACCTCCTGATCTTCGCTTGCCACCTCTCTAATGGGCTGCCCTCGACAATCACACTAAGATAAACATCTCGCACCATGTCATAAAAACCATCCCTAAGCAACCAACCCAATTCAAATTTGAATTGGGGTTGGTAAGCTGAAAATGGACTATTTGTGCTAAATAAAAGTAAAGTGTGGTCAGAAATCTCTCTGCTCAAAGCAACCACAGTTGAAAGCGGATACTTAGACTCAAAATCCGTGCAAACTAGAATCCTATCTAGTTTCTCAAAGGTCTAATTTTGTAAGTGATTAGCCCAAGTAAACTTTCTTCCTGTCAGCTCTAATTCTCTAAGATTTAGTGTGTTAATAACTGCATTAAATAGAAAAGACCATCTATCATTATAGTTTTCATTATTTTTCTCATCCGGACTACGAATAATGTTAAAATCACCACCTATAATAATAGGTAGGGTGTCTTTTGAACATACTCTAACCAGCTCAGATAAGAATTGCGTTTTTAGATCTAATTGAGCAGGGCCGTAAACCGAGATTAAATTAAATTTAAAATCATCCTCCTTGTGTCTCAACTTGAAACGAATAAAAAATCCTCTTCTTCTATCTGACCAATGTCAAAAATTAAAGGGTTTATACCTAGCATCATACCACCGGACTGACCCCTTGGAGCCATGCAATTGTAAGGTCCTAAATGGTTAGAGGAGGGCGAATAGCCTATTTAAAAATCTACAAGCTTTACTAGACAAGTGAGTTAGTAAAATAAACGGCGTAGCAAATCTAGCACTAGCTCACTAAGCTATGCAAGCCACCTACACAAGTCTAGTTCAAGGCTAAACACTAACTACACCAACAACTAACTCTACTCCTAATCAAGAACAAAACTACACAAGCTAGAGACAAAGAATAACAAGCTACACGACTAGCAAGGTAGATAAGTAAACAAAGGAGTGAGCTAGGATTGTTATACCGACATTGATGAGTAGAGATATGTCCAATGAACCAATCAATCAACGCAATCACATACACAAGATGAAATCCTCGGCAAAGAGATGACACAAGATTTTTTACTGAGGTTCACTTGCTTCCCGACAAGCTAGTCCTCGTTGTGGCGATACACCCACTTGATGGATCGCGAGCTAATTGACTATCAAGAGTCAAACCCTCAGCGGGTGCCGCACATCCACTCACAAGATGAGAATCCTCCAAGCCACGAGCTCCACTAGAATAGCCAATTGGCGAACTCCCGTGGGGAAGGCTCAAGAACCCCTCACAATCACTTGGTGAGGCTCGAAACAATCTCTAATCATGAGCTCAACACCACCGCTGATCCAAGCCGTCTAGGATGTTGGGAAACACCCAAGAGTAACAAGAAATCCGCAGCTAACTCAAAGATCAAGTGCCACTAAATGCAAATCACTAAGCAATGCACTTGAATCTCACTAGAGTATGCAACCAAGCAAGGAGATGAGTGGAGGGGAAGTTCTCTAGCTCAAAGTATGTCTCAAGTGTTTAATGAGTCAAGAGAGAGGTCCCAAAACCGGCCAAATATGTATATATAGAGATACCCCTTCGAATAGAGCCGTCGGGCAAAAATCAGGGGCACCGGACGCTCCGATGCATAGGCATCAGACGCACTCAGCAGCGTCCGGTGTATCAGATCTCGCCACATGTCTCGTGCGTTCAAAGTTCAATGGTCGTTTCAGCGAGCACCGGACGCGTCCGACGCCCAGCACTTAGCGTCCGACGCCTAGCGTCCGATGCACTCCAGTAAGCATCCAGAGACGATTTACGCTCATCGGACGCGTCCGATGGTGGGTCAACGGATGACACTGCGTCTGGTGCACACGAGGGTTCGAAGAGGCTGTTGACGTCACAAAGCCACCGGACGCTGCACAGTGTTTGGCCAGCGTCTGACGCCATAGCGTCAGATGCACCGATGACCACTTTGTCCGCGTGCGCCTCTGCAGTGAAAACACCGGACGCTGATGTCAGCGTCTGACACTGCCATAGCCAGCGTCCGACGAGTGTTTCTCACCCGCAACTTCGCCTCCGGTTCTCGCATCCGGTGCAATGGAAAAAGGCATTTTATTTTCACGAAAATGCCGAATCCCGAGAGAGGAACCCCAAACCCCTCTCTACCCCTCAAACTCCACCTCCTTTGCAAATGTGCCAACACCACCATGTGTATATCACCATGTGCAAGTGTGTTAGCATATTTTCTCAATCATTTTCTCAAAGGAGTTATGTTAGCACTCATTTAGATCTAAATGCATATGTTCAAAGATTTTGACCTAGTAGCACTTGATTCATGAGATGACCGTGATTGTCCCTGTTGATAGTCGACTAACAATCCTAAACCTGGTCAATCACTTCTCTACTCATCTTAGACCAGCAAAAGAAAAACCCTATGAATATACCTTTGCCTTGATCATCTTACTCCGAGTCCATCTCCAAGTGCTTGTACTCCATGATCATCATCTCCATATTCATGCACTTCTTTGTGCTCTTGTGGTCATTACTCCATGCCACCATACACCTTCATCACATGTGTTGCTATGCCTAGCTCAAAAAACACTCAACACAATGGCATTAGCAACTTGGTGTCATTAATTACCAAAACCAAACTTGGGCTTTCAGCAATGAAATCTATACTTGGGAAAAGTTGGCTCTCCCGGTCTCCGATAAGGCAATGAAATCTAGGTTCTTTTCTTTTGTCAAGTCAGACAGAAATCTATACTTTTTATGGTCAGCAAAACCATTGCAGTTCCAAAAAATTCCTTTCATTTGGATTGACTTTTAGCTTTTTTTCTTATTAATTTTGGACCTAGATTTTTTGTAATATGATAAAGGGGTCTGTAGACACAAAGGATCACAGCCCCCATTACCAGGTCTTCAGTAATCTCCGCACAAATGAGATTTAAAGCATCTAAATCCATATTTTCTTCTAAAGAGCAAACAGATGAGACATCATCCACTAGGTTCTTGCTAGTTTCTTCTAAATTAAAATTCTCAGACAGTCTATGTGACTCTACATCTTTTAAAGATTTTAAAGAACAGGAAACCTCATGCTCATTAACCCTGAGAGAAATTCCTAGTGCACTAGTAGAAGCTAGCAAAATAGAATCATCAAGAGCATCAAATGAAAGTGGTTGTGATTCTTTACCTTTGATCGAAGAGGATTCCAAATTTTTTGCGCGCTTTTAACTTCATTGCCTTCTCCAACGAGTCTTGCTCCGAAGTAGACGCGTTTCTCTTGCTATCTCTCACTGGTGACACTGCCCCACCCATCAGCGCCTTAGTTTTTTGAGGAGACTAGAGTCACTCTTAGACTGCAACAAACTAGCCTTCCATTGTGTAGTGCCATCAGGAGTCATCCCAGTCTGAGACAGTAACACCACTGGCTTATTTGCAATTTTCTTCTCCAGGGGGTCTACACCTGCACCAATCCCCACACTATGTTGTGAATCAACGTCCCTTGGTAAGTCCGGCTGGTCAGTCATGACTTCACTCATGTGATGATCAGTAGGTGCACCAGCGGCAGCCTTGTTCTTTTGCTGTCCACTTGGCGCAACTGAAGCATTGGGCTACGTATCAGTCGCTTGACCAGATGGCGGATCACCTGTTTTGTTAGCATCATGATCCATGTTTTCTGGTTCCTCCTCCTCAGGGGCTTTGTCCTCGTCCATGGTAGAGTCCATGTCAATAAGCTGAGGCTCACCATCAGACAAATCCTTTTCAACTCTAAATTGTAGATCATAAACAAAATCCCCAATGACTACATCCACAAGATCTGGGATGAGGTCAGGATTCAGCACTGCTACTTTCATTCTAGCTCTGCCATATTTCTTTGTGAATTTCATATCAACAGCATGAGATACTCCTAAAATTGAGCCAATTGCCTAGATAATAAGAAATTCTCGTAATTCCTTTGGGAGGCCCTTGAACTACACTCAAACCTTGTCAATCTCATATTTAAAACATCATTTTCGGCCCCTTTCTCGAACCGAATATTTCCTTTTACTGTCTTTGTGTCCATTGGTCCCCAATTCACCATGTGGTTGAGCACTTCAGTAGAAGGGAAATTAGTGATAAAGGCATCGTTGCCCTTCTTTTCAATTACCCAACTATTCCTAGGCAGTAGTTTGTCAAGTTCCACTGCTAACTGGTCAGCAGTAAGAGAACCCTCCAAAACATGTACCACATCGGATTTATCATCTGAAGCAATCTTTGGATTCTCTACGACATGTATAAAATAGAAACCCAGACCTTCTACATCATAGCCACAAGGTATAGCAGTAGAATGCAAATACTTGAGATTTGGACACACTTTTTTCACATGATCACCAAAACATAAATCACAGCTAAGCACTGCCGTACAAACAGAGATGGTATGCCCTTTAGTATGACATCGATAGCAATATGGTTTGCCCTTACTTTTTTGGTTTCCTCCTTTCTGGGATGACTCCGGTACATCACTTGCAAAAGCTGCGTTGCTGGAGCCTGGCGGGGCAGTGGACGAGTTGAGAGCTTCAGTTGCTGCCGCTGCCGTCTTGGTAGATGAAGTGGCTTGCGACGCTGCCCCCCCGTGTTCGGCTGGTTGGGGGCCATACTCTGAGCCACCCCGGTTGCCTCCTCTCCTCCCTGGTTGGCCGGCAGGTTGGAGGTGGTCTGATGACCACCTGTGCTCCCATGCACGTTCTGCTGATGGAGTGGTTGGCCACCCCCCAAGCTAGGAACCGGTGCCATGGACGGCTGGTAGTGCGGTTGCCGGCTAGGGTTCGGCCAAGTACCGCGCTCTCGGCCACCGCTGTATCTGCCTCCATGGTTCCGTCCTCCACGACCCGCTCCATGGAAACCATGTTGAAGTTGTTGTATCCGAAACCTCCATAGCCGCCATGCCCGCGACCTCTTCCCCGTGGATGGAAGTGGTCACGTCCGCGGCCTCGACCTCCAAACCCCGAATCAAAGCCCGGCTAGAAACCGGGATTATATCCCGCTCCCCTTCCTCCACCACGTGCACCGAGATCGCCAGCGTTGGCCGACCCCTGCCCCTGCCCCGCCATGACCTTGCGTCCTTGCGTGACACCAACCAAGGGTTTCCCTCTACGTACGATATCAGCGAACGAGGGACGAGATGGCGTCAAGGGCGGTGGTGGCGGCTTACACGCAATGCGCCTGGTCCCGGTACGCTGGAAGAGAGCACAAAGGCCTTTCGTGGGCCAAAAAAATTTGTCGGGCCCAAACTGCACCCGATCACCAACTCCAGTACGACCTCGTGTCTTCCTCGTATCCACACCGATCGTGATACACGCGGCCGTAGCCGAAAGTACCGCGCTAGGTGGCGGAGGAAAGCCCGGATCGGAGTCCTAGATTTTCCGAATTTCAAAATTTTTTGAAACGGCTGCCTGACTTGCCGGACTAGGCCTCGCTGGCGATGTCGATCGTCGGAACGACGTTCCCGATCTGCCTTGAGAACCCAAAGTCCGGTGGGAAGCCTTCGCCAAACAATCTCCTAGCGTCCTCGGTGGAGACACGCGAGGAGCAGGCAAAGGACCCTGCCGTGGCGCCCCTGCTAGTTTCTTCTGTGCCAGCGTGGTGATGATGGACTTTGGGAGATGAAGATCACTGGATGGCGGAGACTTACCTGAGTCCAGGACGCGTTCCGCTCTAGATAGCTGGTCAAGCATGAAGCCTGCATCCAAGGCGTCTTTGATGAACTCCGAGGTTGCCGGAGTTACCGGACTCTGCACCCCCATTTTCTCTGGCTCGTCGTTCTCAGACTCGTCCCCCCAGCCCAAAACTTGGACATGATTGGGGACGCGCATGAAGGTCCCTGGACGCCATGGACCGAAGATGGTCGTCGGCACAAATCCGCTGCCAATGCCACAACCTTCGACAAAGCCTCGCGTCCCTTCTGGCAACGCCAAACCTCATCGCCGTCTTCATCACAGTCACTGACATCCACTTGAGCGGGCGATGGATGCAGTGCGATCTTGACCGCTGGGGCGAGAGTAAAGCGCCTCCCCCTCGGCATCGCTCGAATCGAGGAGAAGCCGTGGTCGTGGCCGCGGCCACTCGCAGCGGAGACCGCCGTGCCTTACCACCATGCAGGCCAAGCGGGGAGGCCGTCGCTGCGGCACGCACCGCCTTACCACCGTGTAGGCCAAGCGGGGAGGCCGTCGCTGCGGTCACGCACCGCGGCCACCGCCGTGTCGTGCCACCGCTTGGACCCCTCGCCGCGCCGCCTCACAGTCGCGTGGACTCTCACTCGCTATCCTGTTAATTTTCTATTGAGAGAGAGAGAGAGAGAGCAGAGTTATGTTAGATGGTTTTTGCATATATGGAGTTCTGGACTCTTGATGTGTTTCTGTTTCATATTTTAGTTGATGTCCTTGAAAATTCTTGGAGCATATGAATCTGCATGGTAGTAGCAACCGATCTGTTTCAATTTATTTTTTTTTACTTCTCTGTTTGCGTTCAAATTTCATATAAGGCACCAGCCGTATGCTTCGACGCCTATAACCGCTTCGCATCAGACGCCCCCGTGCTTGCATTAGATCCAAGCGCCAGCGAATCGCGTCCAACCGCCCGCGACCAGATCCCGCGCCAGTAACCGCGTCCAACCATCCGTGACTCGATCCCCATCCTGGTTGCACCTCCGGTGTCAACTCCGCCGCGCTCCCTTCCCCCGCCATGCCGCGCTCCTCCCACACTGCACGCGCTCCTCCCCTCGCCGCAGCGCCATCTCCGTGCACGCCCCCGTGCTTTTGTCTCGGCCATGCTCCTTCCCCTGTCCTAACGTCTCATCACCTGTGCAACATCCATCCCCGTTGTAACGTATACAATATACTAACATACTTGTATAGTCCGTGCAACATACTTGCAAATGTATGTTCCAAATATTTCACTGACTGTACAAGTATGTTTCAATAGTATGAAACATGCGTCTGAAACAGCTGAAACATCTGAAACATACGTCTAAAACAAATGAAACATGTCAAACATACACTTGAAACATATGTGTGTAGCCATTGCAACATATGCAACATCAGATCCTTTTGCAATATCAAGATGAAATATGAAACATACAGATGAAATACGTGAAACATATGTATGAAACAACTGAAACATATACTTGCAACATACGTATATAGCCATTGCAACATACACAATATACAGATGAAACACTTGGAAACAACTTCTGAAACACACTAGAAACAAAACATGGCGCCGCCAGTAGCCATGGCCTACCTGGTGGGGAACTGCGGTAGCCCGCAAGCGGCTAGGCATGGAACTGCGGTAGCCCGCAAGCGGCTGGGCATGGTGAAGATCGCCGTGCCAGAGCAGTCGCCGTGGACCATGCCACATCAGCTCGAAGAACTCGGCGGTGAGTGGTGAGTGGCGGTGAGGAGACAGGAAAGCAGGCGGCGGCGCTTGGGCGCGGTGTAGCACGCCACTGCATTGTGCCCGTGGTGGTGCGGGCGCGGCAGCACGGTCACGGTGGAGCAAGCCACGGTGATGCTGGCACACAGAGTTGGTTCAAGAATGGATGGGGGAAATAGTGGCGACTCGAGAAAAATGTGAGAGTGGCAATTTTTTATTTTTATTTCTGTGTAGATGACGATGTTACCTGTTGGGCCGTTCGGGCGTCGAGGCCCACTAATGCACTTCGGACGAAACGGATGCCCTACCCACGACATTATCGTATAATAATACTTGTTATCACTAATGAGATAATGGCAGAAGGTCTCATGTTATAAACATTTCAACTGATTGATAGCACCTACACATATATCTTCTTCTGTTGTATCTGCTGTAAGGGACTAATTCAAATTACGCTTAGTCTACCTAGAAATTTGTCCCCTACAGAGATGATACTTCTTTCGTCTACACCAGATTATGCACCCAGAAAACCCCCTCACATGAAAACCGACGACCTAGATATGTTCTACGGAGGCTTCACCGCGATCGTGCGGCCACGGACAATTCAAGGCTTCAACGCACCGCCCCGCCTCCTCGCCCGCCCACGCCGTGACCACCCCACCCATGAACAGCGCGCCGTGGTAAAGGAAAGAATTGGCATGAGAAAGGAAGAAATTGTAGGTACCCTCGTGGCCCGTGCCCCCGCACTCCGCCCCCATCGTCGCGCCGCAAGGCCGCCGCCGCCGCCATGGCCCGTCCCGCGCTGTCTTCATTCCGCCCTGTCCTGCCGCCCCGCCTCACCTCCTAGTGGTGATCTTGACCTGCATGGCCGCGCCGGACCTGCTCTTCGGTGGCGCTTGCCGCGCCTGCTCTTTGTGGCTTGCCGTGGCACAGGACCCGTTCGCGTGGCGCTGCGTCGACCTCCGCGTTTGGCCACCCTCACCTCCAACCGGCACACTGCGAGACTGGGACACTCTAGCTCTCGCGTACCTGTCCATACAGCTCTCGTCGGCATCCTGGAGGTCGCCGCGGCGCCGCCAAGTTGGCTGAAGGGCGGATCAAGGCTGTACTACTCCCTGAGTTTTCTGGTGAGGACCATCTCTTGTTCCTCGCTGAGAGGTGAAATTTCTTCTCCCTATCCCTTCGATCTTGTCTGGTTGTTTCCCGTCAGGAAATGTCCGTTGACCTTTTAATTAGCGCCTTATTGATGGTAGAGGTTAATCAGGTTATGGTACTATGACTAGGAGGTGTTGTATATTCGCATCAGTTCCTCCCGAATTCGCTTATTTAAAGATAGTTTCGGTGAATGTGTTTCTTTTTCATTTCTTAGATAGGTTCCAGATTCCTGTAAGCTCGCATATGGATGCTTTGCTGATTTTCTTACGAGTTTTTGTGATGTTCAATTGTAATGTGTTATCGCAGAGATTATAGTAGAGATAACAATCTGTAAATGATGGTCAGCATACCTTGAGGATTTCTATGATTACATCAGCAGGTTTTGTTAAGCTCAACTCTATGTTACCAAGTTTGTTATTTTTAAATGGTCAATGCTTATTCCTGGTTTTTCTTCTTCTAAGCACCATGGAAAGATTTCTGAAATAAATGGGTGTTAATTTGGTAACTAGGTAATTGGCCATCCCTTAACACTATACGTAGGGAAGGATCATACTGAGACCATATTCATTTGAAGGTCGGACTGCACTGTGGATTGTAGTCATAATAAACTATACTTCCGCATATTAGCGTTGATAGGTTGTTGGTTGTGTTTTTTAATTTTAGAAATCCGTATCATAGTATCATGTTATGCTCTTACTGTTTGAGTTGTGATCCCTCCTCGACCCGCCGCGCGTCCTTCGCCTCCTGGGCCGCCGGCTCACCTCCGTCGACGAGCATTGCCCTCACCCGCTGGGCGGAGCTTGATTCAGGGCCTGATGCCAGGTGAGGTTTCTGTTCTGCAATTTTCAGTTTACCAGCAGCAGTTTGGTGGGTGTCTTATTGGTGTGGTATTGGGTTTATTATTGATTGCTCTCAGACATATTTTAATCCTTGTTTAATCGCCAGCTAGCTGTTGTAACAGGTCATATAGTTTCGTGGAGTTTGGGTAGCTGAGCGTGGAGGCAATCCTTGTGCAATTCATTCTCATGATGCAGGTGCAGCATGTATTCACATTTGTCAAATGTCACTACAGCGTGCAATAGTGGATTAACTTTCCAGACTAACTAAAGATTAGATCCTTGCTTGTGTGTATCTCAAGTTATTTATATTAATTAAATGCTATGCTTCCGGTACCTTCTTGTATGCCAGCGCATACAAGGCTTTAGCTCTTTGCATGGTTGCATATGTTTCAGTATGAAATTTATTTATTAAATGCTTGGACAGAGAGGTCTGGTTATTGCTTGCTTATTAAATTTTGAGGCATGAGATACAATTCATCTATGTGTTCCGATGTTATTGCTTGCTTATTAGAAAAAAAATTAGGACGCATTGAGTCGAGGTTCAGACATTCAGTGCTTCCTCTGATATTAATTAATTTCTTGGATATCAGCACCATGAGCTCTTAGTGCAATAGTTACAAGAGCCAAAATCATGTTTCACAGTTGAAATGGTATCTCCCTAAAGAACTTTGTCAGATTTTTTTAGCATGATGAGTAATACAAGTGCATTACATGTCTATCAATAAAAACTGGAACTCTGTTGCATCGATAATTAAGTCTTGCACAAAAAGACTTTTCTTCAGTCTTACCAGATCATGCGACATTTCTGGCAACAATATAATTGATTATTTCACTCTCATTCTTTCATTCTTTGATTCAATCTCCTGCTATACAATCTAAATTTGTCAGTTACAAATAGTTGATTTATTTAAAAGGAGGGATGCATTGTTTTGCTGATCATTACCATCCTATGTCCAGTAATGTTGCTTGATTCTTTAGCCCGAAACAAAGAATCATATCAAACATCTGAACATCCAACCAAAAGCTCTCCATTTGTGGTTGCAAAGGTCATTCTTTAATATAGTTTTTGTGAGGCTGACCAATATTTATGTTAATGGTGCAGGTTATTCCCTTTTATAAGGTGCACTGGACCCTGGTTACGACCATTGTAATTTATTTGAAAAATATAAGGTTACACTGCTGGTTACACTGCTTTCAGGTTATTTTTTTGTTGTACTTGACATTCTTTTCAGATAACAATGAAAATAAAATTTGGATCCAGTGTAGATTAAGAGGAAAAAGGCAAGAGACATACGCAAATATGTTGGGCACAGAAAAGGAGGAAAATCTCATAAAAGGAGGCGATCTGCAAGCAGATCAAGCAATGAACATACAAACATGCCCCAGGATACACATTCAGTAGTAGAGCGATTTTTTTCAACTATAGGATAGATATATGGGTGTCCGGACAACTAGCCATTTTTAAGTCAATGATTATAGAAGAGGTAATGCTAGCTTCGTTAAATACAAGACATGCTTGTAGTACCACATGATAATTTTAAGTGTAGAAAGGCGGCTTAACATGGACATAAGGTCGATGTATAGAATAATGCTGCTGGACAATCATGGTTACCCTCATCTATATTGTATATTGAATATTAGCTTTGTTTCTTCATCCTTATTAATCAAATACTACAATTAAAGTGTGCAAAAATTATGGTTAAATCATTTGCGTGATTGCAAAAATACTATCTTTTGGCTTTTACCGTGGCGTTAGCACGGGCATACTACTAGTACAGTATAATATACTTATCACTAACGAGGAAATAACGGCAGGTCTTGGCATCATGTTATGAAACCTTACGCTTACCCGTCCGATCTGGATTGCGACCAACCTCCGTGGCGATATTTCTGTCACTAGTTTTTATCTGGTGAGCGAGTAGGCCTTGTATCTGATGTTGTTGCTGTCTGCATGGACACCAAACTGTTGGTAACACTGCAGGCAGCCACCTATATCTGAAGTTCTGAACTTCTGAACATCGGTGATTGGTAGGTTGTTAGCATCGTGCCGGATGCAGGCTCATATGTCAACTAGCTAAGCCATTAACTAGTTGCTAGCCAACTCCAGCTAATGTCGACTAGCTAATTTGTGCCGTGCCCCAACTAGTAACTAGCGCTCTAGTGATTCAAACGGGCCCTAACCTTGGTACTGTGATAGTTAACATGTTATCCTCGAAATTGCATTACAAATCTCAGTTTCTCAATCCAACGAACAAATCCAAGAATCATTGTGCACTGCCTGCTAAAAAATGTGCTATCAAAATGTGCTCACAATCTGGTGCAGGGAGGTGTAAGTTCCTAGGACGGCGACGCACACTCCGACCACCAGTATGGCGACGATCCCCGCGGCCTCGGCACGGCGAACCCCTCCGATCCTGAGGTAGCTCAGGCACGGGAACAGGACGGCGACGGTGACGTTGAGAGAGGAGCCGATGAAGGACATGAGGTAGCCGAAGAAGGGCACCGTGCACGCCGCCACCACCGTGCTGACAAGGACGGCGGTGCTGATGGCCGCCCTGGCGAGGCTCCCCCGCGACGATGACAGCTTCTCCTCTATCCCCGTCGTGATGGGCTGGATGACGAGCGCGTACTTGGCCAGTGGGGTGATTAGGGTCTTCAGGATGGCGATCCTCGTGTACACCTTCCCCGACGGGAGGCTCAGCGTCACCAGCGACTTCACGTCGTCCCCGTAGATCATGTACCCTAGAACCGCCGTCAGCCCATAGTTGAGGCTGCACAGCACCGAGGAGGCCAGAAGGACCTGTTTGGAACGTGCAATTTTTGTCTTTTTTTTACTAATAAATTAGTAGAAATGCACGTGCGGCACGCACGTGCGGCACACATGTGCTTATCAAAAAAAATCTTTTTCAAATGAAACAATAGTAATAACAATGAAACTCTGGAGAGTATTCGCACATTTCATTTTGAAAATTATCATAGTAGCATGTAAAGAACTATGATAATAATAATAATAATAATAATAATAATAATAATAATAATAATAATAATAATAATAATAATATAATAGTAGTAATAAAAAACAAAATTGTTTGTACAATACATATATTTGTTTCTAGTATTATATCTCTGGAACACAAATAAGATTAGATAAAAGTATTGAATGTACTGGTGTCACATCTCTAATACATCTCTGAAGACAATATTTTTTGTGCTCTTTCTAGTGGGATCGACATCCTTATTTGTGTTGGCCAAAATCCAAGTACTCTTACGAGAAACACCTCTTGACAGTGCTACATACAACTGCCCATGGGAGAAAACTGGTTCAGGGAGATATACACCAACATTTGGTATGGTTTGACCTTGGGCTTTGTTTATTGTCATTGCAAAACTCAATCTTATTGGAAATTGCTTTCGCTTGAACTTGAATGGCAATGTAAGGTCTTCGGAGGGGGACATGGGAATCCTTGGTATGAATACTCTGGTTCCTGCATGATCTCCATTAACTATTTCAGCATCAATTGTGTTGTTCTGGAATCCTTTAATGACCAACCTAGTGCCATTGCAAAGACCGTTGTGAGGATCAAGATTACGTAGTAGGATAACAGGGCAGTCTTTTTTAACCTTAAGCTCATGAGGAGGCAACCCATTAGGTGTAATAGAATTTAGAAAATCAAGAGGGTAATTATTCCTTGTATCATCATCCACTGAGTCAAAACTGTAGTATACCTTCTCATTTCCAGGAAACATCTCGATCATTACTGCATTCACTGCATCCACATGCTCATTTGTAGTAGAAAGAATCGCACGTTCACGCATATAATCTGCAGAGGTACAATTTGCCTGGAGTTTGGGAAACACTTGTTCGATAAGGATGTCAATTGAATTGTCTTCTGAACTTATTTTATTTGCACTCTTACTGGAATTTTGCCTCCATTGCACGATGATATCATCAGGCAATTGAACATAATTATCACCAAATGTTTTTTCAGTTCCATTCCCAATTCTTAACAGGTACTCGGAGAACCAATTATCATTTTTAGCTCGCATGTTTTGGCTAAGCCGAATCCTTCGTACATTGTCCCATATATATGACTTGAGTAAAGTAGCATCAATGATCTGTGCTCTTGTTCCTCGTGTCACAACGGGAAGAACTTGTCTGAAGTCACCACCAAACAACATGACCTTACCACCAAAAGGGTGATTGCAACCCACTATATCTTGCAATGTTCTGTCGAGTGTTTCTACTGCTTGTCTCTTTGTCATGGCTACTTCATCCCATATTACCAAGGCAGCCCTGCGAAGCAATTCTGCAGTACCACTCTGCTTTGTAAAGCTGCACATAGTGCTATTATCTAGCTTTATGGGAATCTTGAAGCGGGGGTGTGCAGTGCGTCCGCCGGGCATGATACTTGCTGCAATACCAGATGTGGCTGTAGCAATTGCTATAAGATTCATGGAGCGCACCTTTGCAAGCAAAGCTTTATAAAGATATGTTTTGCCAGTTCCTCCTGGTCCATCAACAAAAAATACTTGGCCAACTTTCTTCTCCACATGATTCATAATCAAATCGAACCCAGCTCTCTGCTCAGCATTTAGTGTTTGTATCATTTTCAGATGTTCTTCTTCATATCCAATATTCAATTCTTCTGTAAGCTCTCTATAATGGTCTCTTGACATCTCATCTAATCAAACAAAGTGTAAAGGGTCATGTCAAAATTCAAAATGATGAATAAGAAGCATTAAATTATTGATTAAAAAGTTTTTGGGAATTTTAATATTTATCAATTTACCTGAGGCATCTAGTTCAGGAAGTCCATAGTTTGTTATGTCTCTACCCATATCTTTAACATGTATAGATATATCTCTAAGCACCATTTGTTCAGCCATTGTGGAGTTGCAATTTGAGCGACAATAATCTTCAGACATTGAATGAATATGTTTGTCCCATAGTGCTCGGACGTTATTACACTCGCAGAAAACTATGATAGTTGCAAATAGCCTCCTTAGAGCACAAGGCATCTTAAATTGTGCAGATTCAGTGAGGCAGTCATCTAGGCTTTTGTCAGTTTCCACATAGCCCAAGGCCTCACAAGCATCTCTAAATGTTGCATACGTAGTTTCATGTCGACTTCTAAGGTGCTCGAATGAAGTTGCACCCCTCACATGGTTAAGAAGCACACGGAGATAGTATCTCTCTCCTTCAGCAGGATGGGCATACACCAGTCTTCCAATCTGACCACCTCTTTCTCTAGGTTTCCAAAACTTTTTTGACTTTATCCAAGTAAAGTGCTCAGGGAATTCTCTATATAAATACTTTCGTGCACTAAGATCATACATGTTTGTGCTGAAATACTCTGTAAGCATGGACCTCTGAGAGTTAGGATTTTGCACAACATTGTTTAGATCATCCCTAGCTTTGTAGGCAACCATATGCTTTCCTGGAAGGTGAACTTGCATTTGTAACACAGAAGGTGACATATCATACAAAGGAAAACCATATAATCTATAAATTGCCTCTAGCTGTTATACACCTTCCATCTCTATACTGCTTAATCTCATTAACAAGCAGTGGTTGCCCATCCATATTTGCCCGAGCTTGATTTATCGAAGCCGAAACACGGTCGTGGCCCTTAAAGACATACTTGTATAGATACTTGGCACACTTTATGCTGCTGCAAACTTCTACATTAATATGACAATTATACCTCATTAGAAGGATTGGATTGTATGGAACAACCCATCTGTTGTCCAACCATTCTCTTCTTATTTTCACTTTTTGTCCATCATCTCTCCTTCTATAAATAGGATATGAGTTCTTTCCCTGTAGGGTGGTTTCACAAAAGTCACGCGGATAATGAAAGCGGCAATTATTGTTTATCATACATGGGCACTTACGGTTGAGGACACCACATGGTCCATGCATCATATGTTTGCACACAAGTCTATGCAATTCTGGATATTTCTTCTGATCAGGAAGCTCTGCCGATATATACTTGTCATAATCATCGGGAGTGCGTACTTTGCTCTCGTCTTCCATAATCAAAAGGAAGTGTTCATGTGGTAATCCCCTTTTTTGAAACTCAGTGACATGTGCCCAAGCAGCGACCCTGCCCAAATGATGTTTTTTAAGAAGGAAATCTTGAAGGTCTCGTAGCTTTGCTCTATAAACCCTTGCCACGATATCTGGACGATCTTGCGGCATTTGTCCTGGCAATAACTGTTCTACTATCTCATCCCAATATGGATTGGATGTCATTGTCACAAAAAAATCTGGTTTTCCATATCGAGTAATCAAAGCCATGGCATCCATATACCTTGAGTGCACATCACGGTCACTTCCTGGAAAATCTTTTGATAGTACAATTCTACGACCAGCTTGTGATGCACAGGCTTCTCCAGCAGCAAGAGTGTCTAAAAGGCCCTGTTGAATATATGTGTTAAAACATTATAGATTTTCCTTGGGTTGAAAAATAGAAAAAACAAATTTTCAACTCAAATACAACTAACCTGGTATAGATCAGCACGAATTAGATCTTGATGCGCCGGTTTTGAGTACCAATCTAATCGCATTGACTCCACCTTCACATACATATCAACAGCCCATTGCTGGAAAAGCCTTCCACCATGAAACATGACATTGAATTCTGTGTCATGAATTTGTAGCCTGAAACATAGATATTCCCTAGCGCTGACATATCGCCGTGACTCTGTAATTTCTGTTCATAACAACAAAAAAGATTAAACTTCATTCTGTGTTGAGTTTATTGAATGGCTGAAATGTCTTAACTTCATCATGTTGAGAAAAATAATAATAATATTTTAAATTTTAAATATATAAAAAATTTTGCAAATGAAATAACCTTCTTCTTCATGTACGTTCGTCTCTGAGACATCATTGATTTGAACAAGCGTTGGACCTATAAAATAAAATATAATATAAACATAAAAGTAAGAAATTTGTAATTAGTTGTTAAGGATATTTTGATGAAAAAAATTAAATTGTTTATTGTTTGTGCAAATAACAAATAAAACCACCTTTTTGTACACGTTTAGTATATTTTCTCTTCGGTTTTGATGGAGGTGAGTCTTGATATAAAATCTTCTTATCCTCCCAACTAGTTTCACCATTAGGATTGAACATAGGATATGCTAATGGATCATAACATCCGTGGTACGGCCTTATATAATGAGGTTGATTTTCTTTACCGTAAATGACTATGCTTCGCTCAAACCTTTGTTGTGGATCATTTCCATCAAACCATATAGCAGCCACTTGCTCCATTGCGGGTGCATTATACCTTCTCTGGTCAACAGAAATACTTGTATTTAACTCAATAGCGTAGCAATCCAAGTTGGTAAGAGTGCCTAGACTCTTAAATGCTTGAACATATGGATTGTGTTGCATGATCTTCAATATAGTGCGGATCACATTAGCGTCAAGATGTGGAGATCTTTTCATCCTATGATGCATAGTCTCATCTGTGTCATAGAAGTATAACTGCATGTGGCGTGGTCCCTTAGCACCGGGCATTAGTTGATCCAACCTGTGATATATTTGGCCATGAGCTTTAAATGTATAAATACCAGTACCCTTTGCTGTTGCCAAACTACGATCAATGGAAACCCCCATGCTGGTGAAAGAAAAGTGTGAATTGAAGTAACGAATGTTCCTTCTGAAATACTTTGCATCCTTATCAGTTTGACTTGTGAACAATCGACGGAGCTCATTTGGGACTTCTGGTATAAATATATTAACCCGTCCGTTCCGACAACAAAATGCAGGACCTTCACCTTCAAACCTCTTTGCACGACAATAAAAACAGTTCTGCACTTTCTTCAAGACATGATGGGTCTCAGGAAGACCCACATACACAAAGTTATAAGGATCATGACCATTTGTTCTTGTTGTGGGTTCTATAGAATACTCGTATTTGAAATCTGCAATTTAAAATCAAAATTTTTGAAGTTTGCATGAGCATCAATAAAAAATAATATAAGAAAATGTCCTCACAAGCTCACCTTTATCATTAAACATTCTAGCTTCATCATCCTCGTAGATGTCAGGGCCATCTTCATTTGGGTTCTCTTGATCTAAATCATTTTCTGTTGACAAAATATTAGACCATTACTCATTGCACATTAATGTATATTTGGGATCTACATGTACACAGTTTAAACCTTTCATACCCTCTATTCCATGCAATGTGTCTTCTGGTTCCCAAATGCCAGAATTGAAAGTTCCTTGATCCACCTTTTTGTGTGCACGATAATCACATTGATATACACATTTTGCAACACCTAAAACAAACAGGAGTAAGCAGGAAACATTACTACTATACCTGAAATCTTTGACACTACATGTATCGGTGAAAATATATCAGTATCATGCCTAAGATATTAACATATTTGACACTACATGTATAGTTAAAAATATATTAGTATCATACCTGACATATTAAGAGTTGATGCTAAGAATTTCTTTGACTTGGCGGTAGCACTCAACTTAGCTCGATAGTTACGTTGGTACTCACGTTTTTTAGCAAGGACCTCATCCTTCTTATCACTTAGCATTGCATGCCTATACCTCTTCTTGGCCATATGATTTATAGTGTCCTGATCTTCACGAGTGCCTTGATCTAAAAGACTCAAAAATAATTAAAAGAACTATTTTTGCTAAAATGAACAGTGTGCAAACAATTGAAAGTGAAGAGCATAAAAATACCTATATTATTCTCTTGTGAAGCCATGACCCGTTTCCTCTTGTAAGAGTTGCCTTTATCATCCATTGTAGTATCTTTGATTCCAGATGATGCAAACAATTTTGATGCATCTGCCTTAGCCTTTAGACAAGCCCGACGACCTCGTTGGTATTCACGGTTTTTGGCCCGAACTTCCTCCTTCTTATTATTAGGCAATGCAGCATACCTCTCTCTTTCGTACTCATTTTTTTTGGCACGAGCTTTCTCATTCTGAGCAGTGATTTGAGATGATGCAGTCAATTTTGCTGCATAAGCCTTGGCCTTTAGACGAGCCCGCCAACTATGTTGATACTCACGATTTTTGGCACGAATTTCTTCCTTCTCATCGCTAGGCAATGCAGAACACCTATCTTGTTTATGTTCACATTTTTTTGCTCGAGCTTCCTCGTTGATAGGCAAGGCTTCTTTTTCCTGTTCATTCATTCTTTCAATCTATGCCTCAGATTGTGCCTGCGGAAGAGTGTCAGATCTTAGGTGAATTCGTTTTGCTTGATTACCTATGTAGTGCAGGTGGATAAAATAATCAAGTACTTGTTTAGCATGTTGTGAGTAAACCCATCTCTCCTTAGCGAAATTTCCAAAAAAGAGTCAACACGTAATTAGCAAAACCACGGCCGTGCATGATTGGCATAGCTAATTAACAAGCTAGACAGCTAGCTGAGAGGAATTATGGGGCCGGGCAGGGAAGAATCTGCATTGGCTGACGCAAGCCAAGGAATCTTGGTCCGATGGTATGGTAGGTAGGGTTAGATGACGACCCCAACAAACAAACTGAATCATGTAGGCATGATCATCGGCGACAGACAGAAAATAATACAATTATTCATTGGAGAATCACAAGTGCTCCTTTCATTCGTGCATCAGTGGTGGTGGTGGTGGCTCCTCATGGCCGGGGGACACGCCAGCTGCTAACTTAATCGCACTGCTGTCTGCTATATGCATGTGCGACACGCACATGTCTTAAAAAATTTTGTATCATAGAAAGAATTATTCATTTTTTCTAGAAGTCAATTCATTTAATTTAACATATAAAAAAAATCATGGTTCGCATGTATGGATATTGAAAGAAATTAATCAATATTATTTATTGCTTTTATTCATCATAAATATCAATAATTATTTAGGCATAATGCCGTGCAAGTTCATAATTCTCTTATACATTTATTTATACATATATTTAATTTACATGTGTTTGCTAATTCAAATCCTAAAGTTCATAATTAAATAATATGGACTATCATCTAAGTTATATACCTAAAATGTATCACGGATTGTTAATAAACATTCAGCTAACACTACATTTTATTTTATTACATGAAATATTCACATCAGTCATCGGTCTAATAAATTTATATTATCCTACTACCATAAATTGAAACTTAATGCAAATAAGAATGAATTCTAAACTCCATTCTTCTTGAGCTTTGCAAACATTTTGAACCAATCAAATCAAAGGAATTGCCCTGAGAAAGGGAAGTTGTTCAAGAGAATCATAAAAAAAAGAAATAAATCAAGTGTAGTGGACAGCTGTAACATTATTAGAGAATAGGAGCCGCCTTACACAAATCATTGGAACAAAAGTTGCCATCTTACAGTTCAAAACTCATTTATCAATCAATCATTTGGATAGAAAAAAGGACAAAGATACTATCTTTGAAGATTATTGAGACTTTTAAAACAAGTAGCCTGACTAATAAAATGTACTTCTCTCTGACATATTTTATTTTTCAAAAAAAATAGAACAAGATAAATATATAACATTGTAGCATTTTCTTTCAAGTATGGTCCATGTTACTGTAACATAAATCTAATTCGCATAAAATTTAGTTGTCGAAGAAAATTAATCTTCGAATACTCCAACACAGCTTGGCAACCATATATTTTTCAACAGCAAACTGTACACAGCCTGAAAGAATAATTGTAGCTACAGACAGACCAAAGATTGTGAAAATTTAGAACTCAAGTTTAGCTCCTCTTGATTTTCTTCTTTTGTTGTAATCCAACAATGCTTTAGAGAATATACAATCTGCCAAGAGACAACGTAAGAATGGTTTAGCTAGTCTGCACATCTATGCACGTGTGACACGCATGTGTCATTGAAAAAATTATACGCAACGGAGGAATAATAATAAGGGAAACTTTGACACATCTGTTTGTATATATTGTATTAAAAATGTAACTATTCATAGAACAAGATATTGCAACCTTAATTCAAACAGTAGCCACATCACCAGGCAGGTACTGCCTGATGTAGAACTTCATCTGCAGGGATATCTGAAAAACAAAAAGGCATAAGTGCATATAAGAATGGTTTCAGGGTATAAATGCATGTTGCAATGATATTCCACCAAAAGAATACATATAGAAAAAACAACTAATAACTTGATCTCACCCATTCTAAGTAACAGGGGAACTGGGTTTATGAAACAGAACAGCTTGCAATATGTACTATACCAGGAGTGTACTATACCAGGAGGTCTGAAAAGTAGTACATTGCACAGAACCAAAAAGAAGTGAAAGAGGGCGTACAGAAACTGGACATGAAACTTCTTACAGCTTGGACTAAAAACTGCAATTATCCTGGATGCATTGTCTAATCAGCTTCTCTCATAAATCAAAGTTCAAATCGATGCCACAATCCTGCAAATGGGAGCAAGAGCCTCAGTAAATATTTTTCAGCAGATGATATATATAATACATATAACATTAAAAGGTTATTTCTCCATGTATCTAAACGAGCATACTATATTTAAATCTTTACTCCCAAGCTCGTTTGTGCAGGTTCCTAACTGACACCAACCTACGTGAATTCCCACAGTTAAAATATATTTGGATTCTTCGTGTATGCTTTGACCTGAGCTTAGTGTGCTCTCGCCGCTAAATCAACCAAATCGATTGAAGCCATAAATCAACCAAATCGATTGAAACCACTATGGTCGCTGCACACCTACTCTGCTCGTTTTTAGTCAATTTATACTTTGTAGTTTTTTGTTGGAAGTTCATGCACTTATGCAGTCCTGCATGAGTTTAGTTGTTGGAAGTTTTTTTTAAGTAAACAGGAGGGGCTGAGGCCCCTACTGAAGAGGTTGCCAATACAGATGTACTGTTTCTAGAATAGTGTGATACTCCTTTATAAAGAAATATATACCACCATTAAAAAAGCAATGTGATACTCCTGCTACTAAAATATATAATACTCCTTTGTTTTTGGATTTATTTTTAGGAATTAGTAGTATATACTTCCCGCGAAATAATATCATACTTGTTTTTGTTGTAGAACAGTACTACATACTCCAAACAGTACTCCTAACAAAGCAATATATTAAATTCATGACCCAGTTTTGTTAACAAATTAAATGTCAATGATATTTTAATTGGCTACTAAGAATTTCCAATGTTTCTCAAGAACAATGTGAAAACGATCTGTGGATTACTGATTATATGAGAGAAACAAGGACCGGAGACCTTGAAATTTGTTTGAGACAATTAGAAGTCACTATATATAACAATATAGAATTTTGTATCCTATAATTTGAAACAAAGCA